>CM028136.1:863767500-864067500 GCA_016271365.2 Neoceratodus forsteri
GACACCAAATGGAAAACCTTTTCCATTTGAAGGCATAGCATTTCCTGGTCGACTCCTTACGGGAAGCCTCAACTACATCGAGGACCTCGTCAGAAAGACCCAAGGCCTGGAACTCTAGCCGCTCAGGAATCAGGCCGTCAGGTGCAGGGATTGAAGGTCCGGATGGAACACTTTCCTCTGATTGACTGAAAGCAGGTCCGGGCGAGCTGGAAGCTGCCTCGGGAGCCTGGAGCTGAGGCTGAGGAGATCTGGATACCAGCATTGGCAGGGCCAGTCTGAGGCTACCAGAATCACCTGTGCCTTGTCCCTCCTCGCCTTGAGAAGCACCTTGTGGATCAAGGGAAATGGAAGAAAGGTGTAGAAGAGGCCCGGGGTCCACGGCCTCGACAAGACATCCCCCTGCAGCGAGCCCTGCTGAGGGGGCCGGGCATGGAACAGCCTCAACTTTGCGTTCTCCCTGGAGGCAAACAGATCCACCTGAGGTGTGCCCCAATGGGAGAACAGATCTTGTACTACCTCCGGCAGGAGAGACCACTCATGGGTCACAGCCCCTATCCGGCTTAGGGCATCGGCCAGGGTGTTGGAGGCTCCTGCCACATGAATGGCTACGAGATCTGCCTCCAGGCTGCGCACGAGTGACCAAATGCAGAGAGCTTCCTTGCACAGAGGCATGGAGCGCGTCCTGCCCTGGCGGTTTAGGTAGTACATGGTCGTGGTATTGTCCGTCTGGAACTGAACCACTTGACCCCGCAGAAACGGAGCTAAGGCGGTGAGAGCTAGGCGGACCGCTTGGAGCTCCAGCAGGTTGATATGGCATCGGGACTCCCGTGGGGACCAGAGGCCGTGCACTCTGTGCTCCCCCAGATGGGCACCCCAACCCATCAGAGAGGTGTCGGTCGATAAGAGAGACCGTCGGCTCGGGGTGGACAAACGGGATGCCCTCCTGCAGATGAGCTGGAACAATCCACCACTGGAGAGCATTCCACATCCCCTGGGTCACCGTCACTAGCTGGTCCAATGGATCGCAGCGCTGAGACCACTGGCTGGCCAGCCCCATTGAAGGGCGATGTTCCAGCGGGCCCAACGGACCACGCCTGGTGCAGGCCGCCATGAGACCCAGGAGGTGCAGGAAGTCCCGGGCAGGGCGCGATTGCCCAACCAGAAATGATCGGGCAAAGGAGGAAAGAACCTCGGCCCTGTCCACCGGGAGCCATGCTCTGGCTCGAAGAGAGTCGAGCTCTGCCCCGATAAAGAGAATCACCTGCTTCGGTTCGAGTTCCGACTTGGCCTCGTTGATGAGGAGGCCGACCTGAGAGCAAACCAGAGGCCAGATCTCTGACCACTCCACCTCCTGTCTGGAGGGGGCTGCTATCAGCCAATCATCCAGGTAAGGGTACACCCCGGACCCCTCGCGCAGGAATGCTGTCACCACTGCCATGCATTTGGTGAAGACCCTGGGTGCAAGAGACAGGCCGAAGGGCATGGCTCGAACTCAAAGGGATCCTTCCGTCGAAAGCGAAGGAATCTCTGGTGAGACGGACGGATAGGGACATGAAAACGCATCCTGCAGGTCCAGAGAGCAGAATCACGCGCTCTCCAAGGATGGTATTATCCGAGCCAGAGTGACCATCCTGAAGGTCCGAGACCTTAGGAACTTGTTTAGGTCGCTGCAGGTCGAGAATGGGGCGCCAGCCCCCCGTCCGTTTTGGGACCAGGAAGTACATGGACACAAACCCCGGGTCTGAGGGAGGGTCCGCCACCTCTCTGATCACTTCTTTCTCGAGGAGCAGAGCGGACCCCGAGGCCGCCCTGGGGGCGACAGCTCGTAAAGACGGGGCCTGCTCGAACTCCAGAGGCAGGCCCTTTCCTACCACTTCCAACACCCACCGGTCTGTGGTTATAGCAGACCAGGCGGAAAGGAAGTAGCGGAGCCATCCCCCTACGGGGGGGGGAACTGGGTGGGGTGACGAGGTTGGGGTGACACCCCTTAACCCGTCACTGGGCAGGCTTGGAGGAGGGACCGGCCGAGGGACCTACTGGGCCTTTACCTCCCTGCTTCCTGGAAGAGGAAGCCGCGGGCTTGGGTTTGGGACATCAAGCGTGAGCCTGCTGGCTCTGATGTTGCTGGGCCGGACGTTCCGCGGGCGCAGATGGATGAAAGGGCTTGGGTTGCGGTCTGCGGCCCTTGTCCCTCTGGGCGGATGAGACCGAGTCTAGAGTGGCATTGGACTTTTCGATCCTCTGGAGGTGACCTTCCACCCAGGGCCGAAGAGGTCGGTCCCCAGGAAGGGGACATCCGCCAATTTGTGCTGGGTATCCGTTGTGAAGGTAGATATCCTCAGCCATGCCCGACGGCACATAGCCACTGCGGCCGCTACTGACCTGGTGCATTAGTCACCGATGTCCAATGCAGTCTGAAGTTGCTGTTTGGCCACTGCCCTGCCCTGGTCCCGCACCTGCTTAACCGTGGTCTGCAGGTCAGTCGGGAGATGAGGGACTACCTCGTCCAGGGAGCCCAACAGGGCGTGAGAGGAATGTGCCATCAGCACGGCCGAGCTGGCCTGACGAAGGCCAAGGGAGGACGCAGCGTAGACTTTTCGCCCGGCGTAGTCCAACTTCTTGGACTCCTTGTCGGAAGGTTTGTCCACGTCCCTGGCGTTTCCGGCACGCCGGAAGACGCTGTCGGTAACCAACCCCTCGGCTGAGGGGTGTTCCGAGAAACCGGACAGGGAACCAGTAGGGACCGCATACTTCCTTGCCATCCTGGCCGAAGGCGCAGGGCAGGAAGCAGGATGCTGCCAGAGCTCCAAGGCCGGGCCTACAATGGCCTCGGCCACCGGAAAGGCCTCCGTAGGAGAATCCCCTCGGTCCAATATCTCCGTGAGGGGATACTTGGCCCTCTTGGATACGGGCTCGAGCTGCATCCAGTGGACTCCGAGATAAGCCTAAGCAAACCCATGAAGGACGAAGGGCTATCGTCCAGTGACTGTCCTCCTGAGGACTCCAAGTCGACCCACCTGGAGAACAGGGAGGAATCGTCGTCGGACTCAGAGGAGTCCGCAAAGAGCTGCCTTGGGTCTGAGCCACCCTCCACCTGCCGAGGGTGATCGGGAGTGAGGGTGACAGACAGCCTATGGGGCAGACCTTGGGCCAACCGAGAATTTTTGGTCGGAGCCCCAAACAACAGCTGTGGCGGTGGAGATTCCACCGAATCAGGGCAGCCGGTTTCGGCCGAGCAACAGGCCTGGAAGCAGGCGCTCGCTAAGGCGAGGGTTGCTTCGCCGCTACGGTGACAGCCACTTGATAGCTGGAAGAAGTATAACGCCGGCTTGCTCCCGGACGG
Organism: Neoceratodus forsteri; assembly: GCA_016271365.2. Classification (NCBI taxonomy): domain Eukaryota; kingdom Metazoa; phylum Chordata; order Ceratodontiformes; family Ceratodontidae; genus Neoceratodus; species Neoceratodus forsteri. The sequence continues at coordinate 863,770,844 of CM028136.1, forward strand.
AAGAAGCTGTTGCCACATGAGGTCCTAACTAATAAATCAGCGCCTTGCGTGAGACCTCCCCTCGTCCGAGAAGGAGGACGAATGGCGGCGCCGCTTGCCACAGTGCCGAGACTGAGACTGCCTGTGACGGCGGGATCGACTGGACTGAGAAGAAGTCAGAGTCCGAGACTGAGACCGCGAACCTCGTTTTTCTGAGCAGGGTACGGAGGTAGGGCAGGGGAAACTCACTTTCCCCTCGGCTCGGAGGGCTCAACCGTGGACTCCGGAACCGGAGGCACGGGCAAGTCCACGGACACCTCAACCACCGCCGGGGGGAACCGGGGAGTGAGGGTTTTCAGCTTCACTGGTCGACAGCCTGTCCAACGGGTCGAGAAAAATCTGGACTGGCGCCGATCAAGTCTCGGTCAACTGACCTGACGGGGACACCGTGAAGCCAGTGGTCGGTCAAGGATCGACCAAGTCGCATGGTCGACTCACGGTGAGAGGGACCTCTCCCCACCAAGAGCGCCGACGAGGGACTGTGTTTTGTGTCCTTCTCTGGACCAAGAGGAAGGCCCTGAAGATGTTGGTCCCTCTCCCTTAGTGGAGAGGGAGAGACAGAGCTCCTTAAAAGAAGCTGAATAGGAGGATCCCAGGGAGAGCGGGATAAATGCCGCAGTCGAGGAAGACGAAGATGCGGCCTGCGCTGCCTCCTCCTCGAGGGTGATCATCTGCTCAAGCTGTTCCGCCGAGCCCGCCGCCACAGAAACTGCCAACCGGGCCTCCTTCGACTTTACCGAAGGATAACGTTTTTCAGGTCGCCCAAGTTGTAAACGGGCGGCACAGTCTTCCAGGACGTAGGCCGAAAAACAAGAGCACAGGTCGCAAGCCTGCGGGTCGTGCCCAAGGCCCAAGCAGTAGACGCACGTGGAGTGCGGATCCGTCCGAGACATCTTCTGCCCGCATGGGCACCTCCAGAAACCGGGAGTCGATGTGTCCATCGCAGCCGCGAGGGAAATAAGTGACCGAAGTCTTGAAAACCTTAAAAGTAATTTCGGCTAAACCGAAGAAATAGGAACCAGTCTTATACGCAGAGCGTTAAGGAGGGAACCTGAGCTTCCAAGCGGTAAGGAAGATCTGGCGTCATGGGGCAGAGCCGAGAGTTTTACCACCTGGGTGGGTGGGAGGAGCCAGCTTGAAGACCTTCCGGCAAGATTTAAAGCGGCAAGGAACCTGCCAATAAGTGTGGATGAACAACATATCCATGTCCCTAGAATCTCTATTTATGTGATGGAAACATCTTGGGTTCGCAAAGCGACTGATATATAGTGGTCTCAACTTATGTTCGCCAGTTGCATCTGTACAAACAAGCACTGTCACCCGGTCCTTAAAGATTTTGTATCCTTTGGAGGCATCTGTCTCAGTTCGTGCAGCGAGGGTTCTGTCAGGCAAACACTTATAGAACAACCCTGTTTCGTCAGCGTTGTACAGCTAGCAAGGTTCATAATCACCCTCTTCGAAAATGTCTATCAATTTTGGTATAAATTCAGCAGCAGCAGTATCATCAGCTGATCTCTGCTCACCTGCAATTTTAAGTTGTCTGATGCCATTTCGACGTTGGAATCGCCAGAGCCAGCCAGGAGAAGATTTAAAATTGCATTCATCACCCATAAGCTGTTTTGTCAAACAATCTGCCTTCTCTTTGACAATGGCACCAGAGATTGGGGCACCAGCTGCACGCTGACTCTCGAACCATATTTTTACAGCTTGATCAACCTCAGCATTGCCAGCTAGCCTTAATTTCTTTCGCTGCATACCCTCCTTCTCTAAGCAACTGTACGCGAAAGCCCTCAAAGACTCCTCTTGTTTACAGAAGGTGCAAATAGTCGACTTGGCCAGTGAAAATTCGGAGGCAAGTTTGGCGAGTCCCTCTCCATTTTTTAACCTTTGTATGATGGCAAGTTTGGTATTGACATCCAGTGGCTTCCATTTTTTTTTATCTCAGCCATGAAGTTAGGACTGTCGAGAACTGCAGTGTGAATGAGATTGTATGCCCTAAAAAGCCTCAATAACTTAATTGCAATGATTACAAAAGTCTGAAGCTAGTTACAGCTACTAGAGGTACAATTACAATTGAATGATTGATAGATAATAAACATCTGATCGTTTAACAAAGTCATCAACAAAGTCCAAGAGGGTAGCATCTTTCAGAAAAAGAGACTTGCAAGAACAAGGGGACACAATTTAAAGATAAAAGGAGGGCGGTTCAGGGGCAATGTGAGGAAGTATTATTTCACAGAGAGGGTAGTGGATGCATGGAACAGCCTTCCTGAGGAGGTTGTGGGGTCTAAAACTGTGGGAGAATTCAAGAATGCATGGGACAGACATAAGGGAATTCTTGTGGGGGGTAGGAAGAAATAGGCTGTTGGTTAACTAGGATCTGCGGCCTATCCTGTAGGTAGGGAAATGGGCAGACTAGGTGGGCCTAGCGGTCCTTATCTGCCATCAAAGTCTATGTTTCTATGTTTGCTCATTGCTCGTTTATGAACTGACAGTTTGTCAATTTCAAACGAGCAGACGAAATGCATGTATTGACAGCAAAAGTCTGAAGCTAATTACAGCTACTAGAGCTAAACTACACTAGAGAGCTTGACAGCTAAATACCATCAGTGATCGTTAGCTCGTTGATGAACAGACAGTTTGTTAATTTTAAAATGAGTAGATGAAATGCATGTATTTTAGCGGGAGCCATAACTTTGATTAGTTTTAAGCGGGATTCATTATGTCGAGATTCACTATAACGAGGACAACTGTATATATATATATATATATATATATATATATGGGATATACATGGTGAGCTGTCAGATAAATGATTTATCTCACAAGTGCTGTTTGACCTCAGGTAACCTCATGAGTGACGTAGGCCACGAGTGAGATGTCCAAGGTCAAACAGCACAAGTGTAGATAAATCATTCATCTGACATCTCATCATTGTATATTTCATTTATGCAATAGGGATGCTTTCTGTCAGTGCAGGGACATTTATTTTTGATTGCTTATCTTTTTTGCTTATGTGTGTCAAAAAAGTGAACAAAAATAGCATTTTCTGCTTTTTTTGGCTAATTATAAAAAAATCTGTAAGGTATCTATAAATGAAATGCCACTCATTTTGTAGATAATTTTGTGCTGAACAACTTTCATGCTCACAGCACTATATCTTTTTTCGTTTTAAAGTTATTTGCATTTGAATATAGTTAGTACTGGTACTGAGGCTGAACATTCTAAATAAGTTCCGGAGTGATTGTGACATATCTACTATGTGTATAGAAAATGGGCTTTTTATTTCCTGTTCTCTGATTGGCTGGTACCCCTGCCAGATGGGTTCATTAACTTTCAATAGACGACCAGGAAATAAAAAGTGCCATCCCCTGTGCCCCTTTGCCCACTGAGGTATCTTTGTGCCCAGCCTGCTTTCTGATTGGCTGTAAGCACATAATCCAATTTAAAATAACCGCAATTTTTTTCTCTCGCATAGCGAAAGAAACTGCCACCCCCCCCCCATGGCTACATAGTTCAGCGTCAACTGCCTGATGAAACCTCGCAGAAAGCTCCTATGAGCTCATTTTTTACTACACTTTTTTCTCGTTGTGCGTCCAGTGTCATTTGTTCTCAATTGTGCATCCACTATTCTCCCTCTCTCGCAGTGTCAGTTCCCGATGTCTTGGTATCACAGCAGGCACACACATATCCCTCCCAACCACAGTCTGGTACTGTACCAACAGTCCCCAGTCACTAAATCCCCCCACCCCCGAAAAATCTTACTGTCAAAGCCGTCAAATCGGCTTTTTCGTATCCCTATTCTTGTCTTTCTCTGCCGGTTCACTTGCTCTTCCTAGAGACATAGACAGTGTCGGCAGATAAGGACCTATGGCCCACCCAGTCTGCCCATTTGAGCTTGTCAGTTCAGTTTATGTTTTCCTAGAAGTCTGTTGTCCCTTACCCCTGACCTCCAGAATTCCTTTATGTCTATCCCATGCATTCTTAAATCCCATGATTGTTTCAGCCCCCACTACTTCCTCTGGCAGGGTGATCCACTTGTCCACCACCCGTTCTGTGAAGAAATTCTTCCTCATGTTTCCTCTGAATCGTCCTCCCTCCAACTTCATCCCATGCCCTCTAGTCCTGGAACATCTTTTTCACTTAAAAATAGTGTATTCCTGCACCCTCTCTCCCTCCTCTCCTCCAGGGAGTACATGTTCAGTTCCTTCAACCTGTCTTCATAGGACCTGTGATGCAATCCATGCACCATCTTTGTTGCCCTCCTCTGAAGCTTCTCTACCCTGTCTATGTCCTTACGTAGGTATGGTCTCCAGAACTGTACACTGTACTCCAGGTGGGGCCTCACTAGTGTCTTGTATAGCGGAATTATGACCTCCCTTTTCCTGCTGGTGATGCCCCGCCTATACATCCCAGCATCCTATTTGCTTTACCTGCTGCCTTGTCACACTGTTTCCCTACCTTGAGGTCATCAGAGATGATAACCCCAAGATCCCTTTCCTGCTTGGTGCATGCTATATCCTCACCCCCCCCCCCAACTTGATATGTTGCACCAGGGTTTTTGTGCCACATATGCATTACCTTGCACTTCTTTGCATTGAATTTCAACTGCCAAACCCCTGACCATTCTTCAAGTTTCTGCAGCTCCCTTCTCATTCTGTCTACACCTCTGGGTGTCTACTCTGTTACAGAGCTTTGTGTCATCAGCAAACAGTGAAATTCTGCCTTCTAGGTCCTGTACAATGTCACTGATGAAGATGTCGAATAGGACCGGTCCCAGCACCGATCCCTGTGGTACCCCACTGGTCACTCTTCCCTCTGTGGAGTGACAGCCATTTACCACCACCCTCTGTGTCCTGCCACCCAGCCAGTTACCTACCCACCACACTATTGTCCTGCCCACACCCATATTCCCCAATCTGTGTAATAGTCTTCTATGTGGCACAGTGTCAAAGCCTTTGAAGTCCAGATAGGCCATGTCCACTGCCCTCCCTGATCCACCTCCCTAGTCACCCAGTCAAAATTCAACGAGGTTGGTCTGACATGACCTCCCCTGGTGAAACCATGCTGCCTTGGGTCCTGCAGTCCATTGACAACCAGATGTTCCACCAATCTCTCCTTCAGTAGTACTTTGTGATCTTCCCACTACCGAGGTGAGGCTGACTGGTCTGTAGTTCCCTGCTTCCTCCTTGTTCCCACTTTTGTATAAGGGGACATCTGCTGTCCTCAGTCTTTGGGTACCTCCCTGTTTCAGGATCGGCTAAACAGGATAGCCAGGTTCAGCCACCACCTCTCTTAGTTCTTTAAAGACCCTGGGGTGCCCCATCTGGCCCCATTGCTTTATCAAGTCTTTTGCTTCCAGTTCCTTCAGGACCTTTTCTCTGTAAAGGGACTTGTGTCCATTTCTGCACCATTCTCACCCCTTGTACTCCTTCAGACCCATTCCTCCTCTTCCTCAGTAAAGACTGAGCAGAAATACCTGTTCAATATGTCAGCTTTACTGTCTGTCATCTCCACGTGGCCCCCATCCTCCCCTTCAGTATCACTAACCTCCCTGTGTCTTTCTTTTTCACTTCACGCACTGTAAAAGTTTTGTCCCTCTACCCACTGATTTTGCAATGTGTTCTTCTGTCTGAGCTTTGGCTTCCCTTACTGACCTCTCCTGCCTCCTTTGCTTCTCCTGGTACTTCTCCCTATCCCCTTCTGCCTGTGTCTTTTTGTATTGCCTGAATGCAATCTTTCTGGCTTTCATTTCTTTGCTACCTCTTTGGAAACCATAATGGTCTCCTCTTCCTTTTCGTCTTGCTAACCTGCTTAATGCATAATTCTGTTGTTCTTGTAATCCCCATTTTAAATACTGCCCACTGTTCCTCAACCCGATTCCTGTCCCATTCCCCTTAATGCCTCTTTCAAGTATCTCCCCCCCTAAAATCCAGGATACGTGTTTTTGTGTGGTTTGGTTCTGCTCTTTCTGTGATTTCAAACCACAATGACTGGTGGTCACTGTTCCCCAGGTGCTCCCCCACTGTTACCCCCATAACACTGTCCCTGTTTGTGAGCACAAGGTCCAGTATTGCCTTCTGCCGAGTTGGTTCCACGATCAGTTGCTTGAGGAAGGCACCCTGAAGGGAGTCCAGGATAAATCTGCTCCTAGTTGATGCTGCTGCTGGGATGCTCCAGTCCACGTCTGGAATATTGAAGTCTCCAACCAGTACTACCTCACCCTTGTCTGCCATTCTTTGGATGGCCAGCATCAGCTCCCTATCTGTTTCTTCCTCCTGGGCTGGTGGTCTATAGACCACACCTGTGCGGATGGCTGTCCCCATTTTCCTCTCCAGCTTAACCCACAGTATCTCTCCCCCATTTTGTTCCTCCTGGATCTTTGTGGCCCTTATGTCATTTTTCACATACAGTGCCACTCCTCCTCCCTTCCTGCCTGCTCTGTCTCTTCTGAATATGTTGTAGCCAGGTATGGCCATCTCCCAGTCATGGTTATCATTACACCAGATTTCAGTGATGGCCACAATGTCCAGGTCTGACTGCACCATGACAGCCTCCAGATCTTCCATCTTGTTGCTAAGCCTCCTGGCATTTGCACACATGGCTTTCCATGATTTGACCTCCCTAGACTGTTTCGCTGTTCTTCTCCAGCCCCTTCCTTGGTTGTCCTTTATCCCTGGTTCTCCTTGCAGTCTGCCCTTCTGCTGAATTTTGCCCCTTTTCTGCCTATCCACCTCTTGGGCACTAATCTCCATCTTTTGCACACTGCTTTGCAGAGATAGCCACTCCTCTGGTTCACTGGTTCCACTGCTAGCTGCGGGGGCTGAGCAAGTAGGTACCCTCCTTGCTGGCCTGCCACCGTCCTTTGCTAGTTTAAATGCTTGTCAATGTAGCATTTAAACTTATCATTGAGTGCTTGGATTCTCTCCAGGATGGATGGATGCGTCGTCAGGCTTGAACAAACCTCCATCCTCCAGGCGGGTCCCCAGTCACCAATGAATCCAAACCCTTCCTCATAGCACCAGTTCTTCAACCATGAGTTAAAGTTCTTGGTGCATGCACTCCTATGCTCTCCCTTGCCTCTCGCAGGTAGTACTTCTGAGAAAGTGACAGAAGTAGCTACTTGCTTGAGACCCCTCCCCAATTTCCTAAAGTTCCTCCAGTGTTGCTTCTCAGTATGATTGCCAGCAACGGCCATGCTGCCAATTGATACTCGGCAGTGTGGCCATTGCGGGCACTCGCACTAAGAAGCAGCAATGGAGGAAGATCTTTACCCGGACTAGTGAAGTCCTGCATAGGTGAGGGATGGTGGTGCTCCAGGTAAAACTACAGAACATTTAAAACATCAGAGCAGAGACATCTAATAGAACGGAGCAAGTCACATCCCAGCTTCCTCAAACACCAGCCGGTCTAGTAATTGTTGAAAGCTGATGAATTTTTATAGTGTTTGGCGACTCTTTTGTTTTGTATCTCAGCTAAATTCTGGATTATTGGTGTTAGCACTACAAGAAAGTTTTTATTAGAAAGAGGGAGGAGTAAGATGATGATGCACCAGAGAATTCAACCGTCAGTCGTTTGTTTTGTGATAAGTAGCTAACGGTCGGATGATTTTCTGCTGAATTGCAGAACTGTTGAATTTATAAGGAGACCGGAGAAACTAGAGAGACCGTAGAGAAAAGGTGGATTCCCACTTCAATGCTGGCATGTTCTTTCGACAAGCTAATTCAAATTTATTAACAGGTATGCCAACATTGCCGGATGGTCCACATAGAGTATTTTGATTACAATTAAAATTTACAGCACTTAAGAGTGCGCCTCTTATTTTTGTTTTTACAGGAATGCCGTATAAGTCTCCTTTTATTTTCTGACTTGCCTTTTTTTTAAAATGTGCCTACTACTTTAGTTTGCCACAATAAAAAGGGTGGTGGGGGTTGCGTTTTTATCTGGAAGTTGTGTGTGTGTGTGTGTGTGTGGGGGGTTAACTGCAACAGAATGGCTCTCTGGGGAGGAGCAACAAAAGACGGAACAGCATAAAAAAAAAAAAAAGAGGAGGACTACTTTACCAGCAACACTTTTTCCTGTTCTTTCTATTCATATTAAACTAATTTCCTCTCTTATTTTATCACCTAATTAAACATGACACATATACCCATTTTCTAAGCGCAATAATACCCTCCAGGGTGGGAGTATGGCAATACGGACCTTCCAGGGGCTGTAAGGCCCTCTGCCTGTGGCGACGGGCCTCATTATGCCCCTGCGTCGTCGGGCTGCCCACCGCCAATTCTGTCAGGTATTATTGCTTACATAAATCTGTGATGATGCTCACTATGTGTATAAATGTAAAATTTTGAATTTATCACATAGTAGCTCAGATTATCACATAGGATTTATGTCCACGCCTACTGCTATATATATATATATATATATATATATATATATATATATATCACTGTGTGTGTATATATATATATATATATATATGTATGTGTGTGTGTGTGTGCAGTGTAAACACATAGCTCAGAGATACAACCACCCTGGTTCTGGTCCGAGCGACTTATATCCGAAGTGGAATTACTTGCTGGTTCTCTTTCAGAATGGTGACAAATCAAAGGCATCATTCAGGCCCAGGGGTTTCAGGGCACTGAACTCATAGATCCAAACCGCCTCCTTTGGTAGTAACTTGGTCTCTGTGTCCTCACCCCTTGAACCCAACTATATTCTTTCAATTCCACAAAATGTAAATTTGTGCTCAGATCCAGTAATGTGTCTGTAGAAGGCATTTTTATCTACACTGCACCTTATGTCACTGAGGTGTCTACTCACTCTTTCAATTTCCTAGACGTTTTCCCCACGTAAAATGCACTGCACGTACAGATTACTAGATAAATCACATTTACTGATGAACAGTTACTAAACTGTCTAACTTCATAGTTCCTATCAGTATTTATAGATCTAAAATGTGACCTCTTAGGACAAATATTACAAAACTTGCAGTGACCACAAGAAAAAGGCCTTTTGGTTGCTGAGGTAACCAATTCTGATTTATTTTTACTATAGGCTGTAAAGAGTGGACAAAGAAGTCCCCTAAATTCTTTCCCCTTTTGTATATTTGTTGCGGGTATGTCTCAGTTTCCCTACTCGGTGCTGGTTCTGCCCTTAGGGTATACCAGTCCTTTTCTATAATTCTCTTTACTTCCCCAGAGTCTGCGCTGCAAGTGATCACAAAATTCATGGTTTCACTGTCATGCCTAACCTTATTTTTATATTGTAATAAATCTGTTCTGGGCATGTCCATAACCTAATTTTTGGCCTGACTGTACTTGTGGCATAATCCCTACCACAAAGTCACTGAGCCATATCCTGTGACCCCTCCTGAAAATCAGAATCTTCACTACAATTTCACTTGAGGCACATAAATTGAGATTTGGGGATGTTGCTGATGGTGTGGCAGGAATGGTAACTCGATGCATGCAGGATTGTATTCTATCAGTCAATTTTCAAAACAAATCCATCTTTATGGTACCATCCTGTTTCTGTATTACCACATCTAAGAAAGAAATCCTTTCCTCATGCAACTCTACACTGAAGCGCAAATCTGGATTGGTTTCATGTAAATATCCAACAAAATCATCGAGCTGTCTTAGTTCCCTGCCACACCATGAGCACATTATCTATGTAGCGCCTCCACAGGTCAATCAAGTCATAATAGTTATTCATATTTCGGTCGTAGATAAATACAGGTTACTCACCTGTAACAGGAGTTCTAGGAATGGTATACCTTGTTCATCCACACTGTCTGGCAGGTTCCTTGCCGCTTTAAATCTTGCCGGAAGGTCTTCAAGCTGGCTCCTCCCACCCACCCCGGGTAGTAAAATTCTCGGCTCCGCCCCATGACGCCAGATCTAGCCCGCTGGAAGCCAGGTTGTGCGTCGAAGCCGGGGAGGTCGGGTGGCTCATGTGGATGAATAACATACACCATTCCTAGAACTCCTGTTACAGGTGAGTAACCTGTATTTCTAGGGACATGAAGATGATGTTCATCCACACTGTCTGGCAGACTCCTAACAGTTCTCCGGGAGGAAGGAGGCAAGGCGCACACCCCCTACTTAGGGAACAAAGACTGGAGAACCGACGCCCCAAAACCAGCATCCCGGCGTGACTCAAGGTCGATGTGGTAATGGGTGATGAAGGTATGTGCTGACTTCCAGGTAGCAGCCCTGCAGATTTCCTGGATAGGGACGTCCCTGGAAGCAGCTACCAATGCAGCGGTTTGGCGGGTAGAATGAGCTCTTATCCCCTCTGGGAGGCTCCATGCCCACCAACCTATAGCAGATACCTATGCAGGAGGTGACCCACCTGCCTATCGTCCGCTTGGCTACAGGTCTGCCAGGTGCGGCTTCAGCGTAGGTGACAAACAGCTGGCGAACCTTTCCCAGAACTTCAGCCGTCCGCTCCTTATAATAAGCGAGCACTCTTCTAGTGTCCAAAGTATGGAGCCTATATTCGGCCTCCGAGGTATGATTGGGGTAGAACACCAGCAGAGTCAACACCTGGTTAAGGTGAAACTCCGAAAACACCTTCGGAAGGAATTTCGGTTGGGGACGCAGGACAACCTTGTCCCTGTGGAAGACCACATAAGGAAACTCGATGGAAAGCGTCTGGAGCACTCCCATCCTTCTGGCTGACGTGATAGCGACCAAGAAAGCAGTCTTCCACGACAAGTGAGAGATGTCACACCTGTGCATCGGTTCGAATGGCTTGCCCATGAACTTAGCCAATACCAGCAGTAGATCCCACGGAGGTGGAGGTTCTCACACCGGAGGGGATATGTGATCAAGGCCTTTGAAAAAGCGCCCTACCACCTTCTCCTGCGCCACCAACTGCTTCCTGGCCCGCGCCCGGTAAGCAGAGATGGCTGCCAGGTGCACCTTAAAGGTTGTCAACTGAAGCCCTAGCTGAGAAAGGGACCACAGGTAGTCCAGAATGCTTGCCAAGGAACATGAGGAAGGGTCCAGGCCCTTGCCCTGACAACAAATGGAGAATCTCTTCCATTTGAAAGCGTAGCATTTTCTGGTCGACTCCTTATGGGACACCTCAACGACGTTGAGGACCTCATCGGAAAGACCCAACGCCTGGAACTCTAGCCGCTCAGAAACCAGGCCGTCAGGTGCAGGAATTGAAGGTCCGGATGGAATACCTTCCCCTGATTGACTGAGATCAGGTCCGGGCAGGCTGGAAGCCGCCTCGGGAGCCTGGAGCTGAGACTGAGGAGATCTGGATACCAGAACGGACGGGGCCAGTCTGGGGCTACCAGCATCACCTGCGCCTTGTCCCTCCTCGCCTTGAGAAGCACCTTGTGGATCAAGGGAAATGGGGGAAAGGTGTAGAAGAGGCCCGGGGTCCACGGCCTCGAGAACACATCCCCCTGCAGCAAGCCCTGCTGAGGGGGGGCGGGCATGAAACAGTCTCAGCTTCGCATTCTCCCTGGAGGCAAACAGGTCCGCCTCAGGCGCGCCCCAGTGGGAGAAGAGATCTTGTACTACCTCCGGCAGGAGAGACCACTCGTGACACGCAGCCCCTATCCAGCTTAGGGCATCGGCCAGGGTGTTGGAGGCTCCTGCCACGTGAATGGCGAGGAGATCCGCCTCCAGGCTTCGCACGAGAGACCAAATGCAGAGAGCTTCCCTGCACAGAGGCATGGAGCGCGTCCCACCCTAGCGGTTTAAGTAGTACATGGTCATGGTATTGTTTGTCTGGACCTGAACCACTGGACCCCATAGAAACGGAGCGAAGGCAGTGAGGGCTAGATGAACCGCTCAAAGCTCCAGCAGGTTGATGTGGCATCGGGACTCCCAAGGGGACCAGAGGCCTTGCGCTCTGTGCTCCCCCAGATGGGCACCCTAACCCATAAGAGAGGCACCGGTCGATAGAGAGACCGTCGGCTCAGGGTGGACAAACGGGATGCCCTCCTGCAGATGTGCCGGAACGGTCCACCACTGGAGAGCGTTCCACATCCCCTGTGTCACTGTCACTAGCTGATCCAACAGATCGAAGCGCATGACCACTGGCTGGCCAGTCCCCATTGAAGGGGACGCATGTACCAGCGGGCCCAACAGACCACACAGGTGCAGGCCGCCATGAGGCCCAGGAAGCACAGGAAATCCCGGGCAGGGCGCAATTGCCCAATCAGAAATGACTGGGCAAAGGAGGAAAGAACCTCGGCCCTGTCCGCCGGGAGCCGTGCTCTGGCTCGAAGAGAGTCAAGCTCTGCCCCGATGAAATGTATCGCCTGCTTTGGCACGAGTTCTGACTTGGCCTCATTGATGAGGAGGCCAATCTGAGAGCAAACCTGGAGGGCCAGATCTCTGGACCGCTCCACCTCCGCTCTGGAGGGGGCTGCAATCAGCCAGTCGTCCAGGTAGGGGTACACCCGGACCCCTCGGCGCCGCAGGAATGCTGTCACCACTGCCATGCATTTGGTGAAGACCCTGGGAGCTAGGGAGAGGCCGAAGGGCATGGCCCAGAAGATAAAGGGATCCCTCCGCTCTGAAGTGGAGGAATCTCTTATGAGACGGAAGGATTGGGACGTGAAAGAACGCGTCCTGGAGGTCCAGGGAACAGAACCCACACACCTCATTCCAAGGATGGGATTATCTGAACCAGTGTGACCATCCTGAAGGTCCGAGACCTTAGGAACCTGTTCAGGTCGTGCAGGTCGAGAATGGGGCGCCAGACCCCCGTCCGTTTTGGGACCAGGAAATACCTGGACACAAACCCCGGGTCTGGAGGAGGATCCGCCACCTTCCTGATCACCTCTTTTTCGAGGAGCAGGGCAATATCGGCTCGGCGGGCTGACAGCGACGCTGCAGACCCCGTCGCCCCTCGAAAGAGTGGAGCCTGCTCAAACTCCAGAGGCAGGCCCTTTCCTACCACCTCCAACACCCAGTGGTCCGTGGTGATAGCGGACCAGGCAGAAAGGAAGTGGCGGAGCCGCCCCCCCACGGGGGGAGTGACGAGGCTGGGGGCGACACCCCCCTCAACCCGTCACTGGGCAGGCTTGGAGGAGGGACCAGCCGAGGGACTTCCTGGGACTTTACCTCCCTGCTTCCTACTAGAGGAAGCCACAGGCTTGGGTTTGGGATGCCAAACGCGAGCCTGCTGGCCCTGGTGCTGGTGGGTCGGACGTGCCGCAGGCGCAGAAGGACGAAAGGGCTTGTGCTGCTGCTATCGGCGGCCTTTGTCCTTCTGGGCGGAGGTGACTGAGTCCAGAGTGGCATTGGACTTTTCGATCCGCTGGAGGTGACCTTCCACTCCAGGGCCGAAGAGGTCGGTCCCCAAGAAGGGGACGTCCGTCAACTTGTGCTGGGTATCCACCGTGAAGGTGGATATCCTCAGCCATGCTCTGTGGTGTATGGCCACCGCGGCCGCAACCGATCTGGCACAGGAGTCCCCTATGTCCAGAGCTGTTTGGAGCTGCTGCTTCGCCACCGCCCTACCCTGGTCCCGAACCTGCCGGACCATGGTCTGCAGGTCAGCCAGGAGATGAGGGATCACCTCATCCAGAGAGCCCATGAGGGCGTGGGAGAAGTGTGCCATCAGCACGGCCGAGCTGGCCTGGTGGAGGCCAAGGAAGGACGCAGCGTACACCTTGCGCCCGGCGTAGTCCAGCTTTTTGGACACCTTGTTTGGGGGCTTGCCACGTCCCTAGCGTTCCCGGAACGCCGGAAAACACTGTCGGTGACCAACCCCTCGGCAGAGGGGTGCTCCAAAAACCCGGGCAAAGAGCCGGTAGGGACCGCATACTTCCTGGCCATCCTGGCCAAGGGCACAGGACAGGAAGCAGGCCACTGTCAAAGCTCCAAGGCTGGGCCTACAATGGCCTCAAGCCACTGGAAAGGCCTCCGTGGGTGAATCCCCTCGGTCCAGTATCTCCATCAGGGGATACTTGACCCGTTTGGATACGGGCTCGAGCTGCGTCCCGGTGGACTCCGAGATGAGCCAAAGCAGACCCATAAAGGATGATGGGCTTTCATCCAGTGACTGGCCCCCGGAAGTCTCCAGGTCAACTGGCCTGGAGAACAGGGAGGAGTCGTCGGACTCCTAGGAGTCCGCGAAGAGCTGCCTAGGGCCTGAGCCACCCTCCACCTGCCGAGGACGGTCAGGAGTGAGGGCGACAGACAACCTGTGGGACAGACCTTGACCCGACCGAGAGTCCTTGGTCAGCGCCCCCGATTTCGGTTGTGGAGGCGGAGGTTCCACCACAATCGGTGGGGCAGCAGGTTCCGGCCGAACAACTGGCCCAGGCTTGGGCATCTCGACTGCAGCGAGAGGTTGTTTCGGCCGTTCAGGTGACAGCCACTTGATGGCCAGGGAAGGCGTCGGTGTCGACTTGCTCCCGGACAAAAGCAACTGCTGCCACATCAGTTCCTCGTAGGCCAACGCATCTGCGCCAAGCCTCCCTTCCGAGGAGGAAGATGAGGTGAGCGGCATCGCCGCCACTCCTCGGTGCCAAGACCAAGACCCCGCCGAGTGTTGGTGGGATCGCTGACCCGAGAAGAAGTCCGAGACCGAGACTGAGACCTCAGTGTCCGAGACAGGCCTGGGAAGGAGGGGGGGACACCCGCTCTTCCCTCAGCTCGGACACCTTAACCGGGGACTGCTGCACCGAGGGCGCAGGCATATCCTTGGTCTCCACCGGGGGGACCGGTGAAGAAGGGTTGTCAGCTTCACCAGTCGACAACCATCTGACGGGTCGAGAAAAATCTCGACCGCGTCGATGGGTGTCTCGGCCGGCTGACCTGATGGGGACGCCGTGAAGCCAGCGGCCTTAGCTGCAACCTCGACCGAAGCCAACGGTCGGCTGTCCGGGGAAGGGGACCTCTCCCGCTCCCACGAACACAGACGATGGGACTTACCCATGGAATCCTTCTTTTTGGACCAAGAGGAATGTCCCGATGGCCCCTCTCCCTTCGTGGAAAGGGACTGGCAAAGCTCCTTGAACGAAGCAGAATACGAGGTACCCAAAGACAGCGGGATAAATGCCGCGACCGAGGAGAAGGAGGATGCAGCCTGGGCCACTGCCTCCTCCTCGAGGGCGATTATCTGCTCGAGCTGCTCAGCCGAGCCAGCCGCCGCGGTAACCGCTCAACAGGTCTCTTTCGACTTTACCGGCGGATAGCGCTTCTCGGGGCGCCCAAGCTTCAACCGGGTAGCGCGGTCCTCCAAGACGTTGGCCGACAACGAACAGCATGACTCGCAGGCCTGCAGGTCATGTTCTAGGCGAGGCAGTAGACGCACGTAGTGCGGATCCGTCCTGGACATCTTCTGCCCACAAGGGCACCGCCGAAAACCGGGAGTCAATTTGTCCATCGCAGCCGCGAGGGAAGACCAAGTCTTGAAAATTTTAAAACGAGTTTCGGACAAACTGAAGAGTTAGGATCCAGTCTATCACGCAGAGCGTTAAGTAGGAAACCTGAGCTTCCAAGCGGTAAGGAAGATCTGGCGTCATGGGGCGGAGCCGAGAGTTTTACCACCTGGGTGGGTGGGAGGAGCCAGCTTGAAGATCTTCCGGCAAGATTTAAAGCGGCAAGGTACCTGCCAGACAGTGTGGATGAACAACATATCCATGTCCCTAGAAACTCCCTTTCCCACTATCCCCAGTAAAGTTTGGCATAGGAGGGGGTAATGTGACAGGGTTGAATATGGCCCTGTCCCAGTTGTTATGGAGAACATTTAAATGCAAGGATCTGTTCTATTCTCTCCTCTTCTGTCTCTTCTCTGCCCAGTTGCACAACCAAATTTTCTCTTGAGACCTAGGACTTGATCACCCTGAAGGTCTTGCAATTCTCTGCCTCTCGCTATCTCTCTACCTTCACTTGCTGTTCTGTTTTTTCTCCACCTTGCATATCTGCTGGTATAAAAATACATGTGAATCTTTTTGTGGAAAAGTAATTGATACTGGGATATCTTTGTTTAAAACTGTATATAGTTATACTGTTGAAATGATTGCAAAGCTATATGGAACTCAAAGTGGTTAAACTGAGATGGAATTTTTAAGCCTTTTACAGAAGATGTAAATGAAAGGTTAGTTCTGAGTTACAATGTTCTTTTTGCTGCACCTGCTGAAACTTACAAGAACACTGTGTGTGAAGCATGCTATTTTCTTACCGAGCTCCTGCACAGACTTATAAAAAGGAACTGCTATGTTCTGCAAAGGAGAGAGACGCAGAGACTGAGATTGGAAATTGAGAAGAAAAACTCCAAAGGACTGTTTTCAACGTTTATACTGCCTCTGTAAATAGTTATACTGAACAATTGTATTTATTTTTTTATTTTACTGTTGTTAATAATAAATCACTTGTTGCGAATTTTGCAACTGCTCCTGGTTTTCCTATGTTTCCTGACCTGTGCCTCGACAACAATGAGCAGTGGCCCAAATACAGAACCACTTCCACTTCATAGCATAAGTAGATCTAGTGGAGGGTTTTCTGGCAGCGACTAGAACTTCCGCCATCTGGGGGACTTTCTGAAACAGGCAATGGCTAAGTCTGCAGGAGCCATGCATGAAGGTGCAGAGACCTTAGATCTGGATGAACCTGGGTGCCCTGCTCCTGTGATAGCAGGTCACAGCATAGAGGTATGGGTTTGGAAGTTCCACTGCAGCTGCTGGAGGAGTGGAAACCAAATCTGCCATGGCCAGAAGGGGACTATCAGGATCATCTCCGCCCCTTCAGACTGCAATTTGAGCAGAACTTGGGAGGAAAGGCATACAAAAACTTCCCTGTACAAGAGAGGATCAACACATCTCATAGGTTTTCCTGGTAGAGGGTTTCCTACTACCCCTAAGAACCATAAGTACACCTTCAGAAAGGTGTAAGCCTGCGTATTCTAGGTCTTCAAGAGCCACGCCTTGAGTTTCAGAAACCTGAGCTTCGGATACCTGCGAGAAGGTCAAAAGGTTGTGCCTCTGAGGAAAGTGTATGAGTTGAGCCACTGGCAGGAAGAGCAGTAGCAAGTACCACAGCTGCCTGGCCTAGTCTGCGGCTATCAGGATCATGGTAGCTGGTTGAGACCTGAGCTTCATCGGGACCCTGAGCAACAATGGAAATGGAGGGAATGCATACAGGCTCCTCCCTGACCAATCCAACACTACAGCATCCATGAGCACTGTGCCTTTTGCTGGAGGCCTGCAGCAGAATAGAGGCAACTGATGGTTCTCTATGTGAAGAGGTCCATATCTGGGATACTCCACATGTGGAACACCACTTCCAATATCTGTCTGTTTAGAGACCATTTTGTTTGAATCTGCTGAGTGCATCTGCCAAAGTGTTGTCCTTCCCTGGAAGGTGGATAACAGGGACACATGCAAGAAGTATGCCAGACTCCATATTTTCAATGCTTCTGTGCACAGCAGGTCAGATCCCTCCCTGCTTATTGATGTAATATATTGTGGTGGCATGATCTGTCCTGACCTGTACCATCTTGTCCCTTACCAGGGATAAGAAGGATTGCAGTTCCAGGAGCATTGTCCTGAGCTCTAGAAGATTTATATGGAGTGACTCTGCAGGGGACCATGTAACGTGCACTGTGTGCTCTTCCAGATGTGCCCCCAACCCAGGAGGGAGGCACCTATTGTCAGCATCAGGGAAGGGGATTCCTTTTTGAATGGGACTCCTCCCCAGAGGTTGGTTCTGTCTTGCCACCACTGCAGGGCCTACAACAGTGTCCATGGAACTGGTATCAGCTTTGATTGAGTCTCTCACCTTTGGCACCAATGTACCCTGAGGAAAAACTGAATGTCTCATTTGAAATCTGCAGCCTTGCACTGTCCCTGTTGCTGCAGCAATGTGCCCCAATAACTGTAGAAAGTACCTTGTTGGCCTTGGTTTGTTGAGACAGAAAGATCCTGCCAACTGCAGGATATTGTCTACTCTGTCTTGAGGGAGGAATGCCCTCTCTTACAGGGTATCCAGTTCTGCCCCTATGCAATTCAGTCCCTATGCAGGTTGGAATATAGATGCTTTCGCATTAAGAACCATAGAGACTCCAGTGTGTCCTGAGTGAACCTGAGAGCCTCCACCTGTTGTGGTGACTAGCAAGTCATCCAAGCAGGGGAACACCGTGATGCCCTGCCTTCTCAGGTGTGCCACCACTACTGCCAAGCACTTTGTGAATGCCCTGGGAACTGAGGTTAGGCCGAATGGCAGGGCTGAGAACTGGTAATGTCCTGAAGGTAGTCTGAACCTGAGGTACTTTCTGCACATTTCCCTGATGGGAATGTGGAAATAGGCATCCTTTAGATCCAGTGATGTCAGCCAGTTTCCTTGCTGAAGCGTGGGAAGAAACATTGCCAAGGTTACCATCTGGAACTTTGGCTTTGCTAAGTGCTTGTTTAGAGCTCTTACTTCTAAAATAAGTCGCCACTCCGTTTTTCTTTAAGGTTAGAAAGTATCTGGAGTAAAACTCTTTCTCCCTTTGGGTGAGGGGAAGTAGCTCCATTGCTTTTGCCAGCAACAGGTTGGACACTTCTTTTTCCAAGAGTGCCTTTTCTGTGGGGTGATTAACTGAAAAAACTTTGATCTTAGTATGGGGAAAGTTTTGAAGCTGATGGCTAGTCCTTGACTCACAAACTCCAGCACCCACTTGTCTGTAGTGATGTTTTTTCAAGTCTGGAAGTAGTGAGCCAGCCTGCCCCTACTTGCACTGGGGCGGCGACACTGACTGACATATCAGGGGTTCTGTTTAGCCTGGGCTACAGCCTGTGAGGTCTGGTCCAATCGTCTTGAACCCCTTCGACCCCTACCCCTGAAGTAGCCCCTTGGCTACTGGTAAGCTGGGGAAGCTTGGAAGAAGGGTCCGGCGTATCCCCTACCTCGGCCTCCCCTTCCCTGTGGCCTATAGGAAGTTGAGTTTTTTTCCTTTTGCAGTACTGCTTGTGTAGGTGGTCTTGTATTCATCCACCTTTTCATGTATGCCTCTGTTTTGTCTCCAAACAGGGAGTTGTTTTCCACTGGGAAATTCATGGCTTTAGCTTGACTGTCCTGTGTCAGGTTTGTGGTTCTGAGCCTGCAACCTTCTCAAAGCAACTGATACTGCAATCCACCTGGCTGCATTGTCACTGGCATCTACTGCCATATGGAACTGGTACTTTGTGGCTTCTAATCCACATCTGGCTGTTTCCACCATGTCAGTTGCCAAACCAGCTGGTGTTTTGTCTATCATAGCCATAACACAAAGAAAAAATTACTCACCTTAGTAATGTTGTTTCTTCTAATGGAGTCTTGCTATATTATGACAATTGCAGTTTGTCCCACCATTAGAACTGCTCCGGAGGTGAAAGAGTTAACTCCATTCCATGAATGGAACTTAGAGCACGAGCTCTAAAGAGAAGCTCTGTCTGTGTAGTTTCAAACCTAAACTGTCAGATCTTTACGAGCAAAAACTCACTGAGGTCTGTGTGGAAGCTGTAACCTACACTAGCCAACTGGCTACCTAAATATTAACACTCATTGCTGGTCCCAAAACAAAAGACTCAAGTCAGGGGACCAGAACTAATAGTATAATTTAACAATATGAGAGAAATATAAGGAAAAAATGAAAAACACCACACCCCCAAACCCCAAGAAGGAGTGAAAACACATAAAAAGGGCATACAATAGTGCCCACACTAGGCTGCCCACCCCATACCCAAGTAGAAGTTTTGAGAGGGGCAGGCTGGGGGGGAGGTCATAACATAGCAAGACTCCATTAGAAGAAACAACATTACTAAGGTGAGTAATTTTTTCTTCAAACAACATGAAGTCTTGCTATATTATGACAATTGCAGACTACACAGCAGTACCTCCATGGAGGAGGGACAGAACCTACTTAGGGAATAGGCTGTGAAGCACAGCTGTGCCAAACCGAGCATCTCTCCTAGCCTGTACATCCAGGGAGTAATGCTTGGTGAAAGTGTGTACCGTTTTCCAAGTAGCAGCTTGACATATGTCCAATATAGGGATGTCTCTGGCAGCAGCTAGAGACGCGGCTGTACCTCTGGTAGAATGAGCCCTCAAACCACAGGGGGGATCTCTGCCCAGTTTCTGATAACAAAATTGGATACAAGAGACAATCCACCTGGCAATTGATCGCTTAGTGGCAGGTTTCCCTTTCCCAACCTCACTATAAGTGAGAAAAAGTTGGAGGGATTCGAACCTGTGACCCTTGGTACGTTCTATATAGTAACTAAGGGCCCTCTTAACGTCTAAACTGTGCAATCTCCTCTCACCAGAAGAGGAATGTTCAGTGAAAACACTGGAAGGAGATAGATTGGTTAAGATGGAAATCTGAAACCACCTTAGGCAAAAACTTTCTGTTAGTCCTGAGGACCACCTTATCCTGTGGAAAGAAATAAAGTCAGTTTCTACTGACAAGGCTTTAAACTCACTTATGCGCCTACCAGAAGTGATAGCCACTAGGAAAACAGTTTTCCAAGTTAGATACTTAAGCTCTGCAGAAAACAGAGGTTCAAAAGGGGTTGCATTAACTGGGCAATGCAAACATTAAGGTCCCAGGCAGGGGCCGGATCCCGAAAAGGTGGATTAGTATGAAGTAATCCCTTAAAAACTTGGAAATACAGGGTGAGCTGGAAAGAGAGGATGGCTTTCCTGAAACAAAAGCAGAGACAGCTGCCAAATGAACTCTCAGGGTAGCTGGTCTCAGGCCCAAAGAATTAGGATGGACCATGTAATCTAACACAATGGGCAAATCAGCAGATTCTGGGGAAATATGTTTCAGAACACCAAATGGAGAACCTTTTCCACTTAGAATTATAAGTAGCTCTAGTGGAAGGCTTCCAGAAGCCTTTAGGATTTCAAGAACACCCTGAGAGAGGTGTAGGTCAGCAAATTCTAACTCCTCAAGAGCCAGGCCTTGAGGTTGAGGGATTTGAGGTTCGGATACCAAACTCTCCCCTGGGCACAGGTTAATAGGTTGTGATTCCTGGGGAGACACAGGGGGAGATGGACTGTCAGGGACAGAAGGAGTGGGTACCAGGGCTGCCTGGCTCAATCTGGGGCAATCAGAATCACCCTGCAAGGCTGGGATCTGATTTTTACTAACACCTTGAATAGGAGAGGGAAGGGGGGAAAAGCATAAAGAAACTTCCCTTCCCAATCCAGGAGAAGGGCGTCCAGGGGGACTGAGCCCAACACTGGGGGCCTGCAACAGAACAGTGGAAGTTGGTGATTGTCTGGGGCTGCAAAAAGATCTATCTGAGGGGTGCCCCATCTGGCAAAGACTATCCCCAATACTTGAGGATCCAGAGACCATTCGTGATGGCCCTGAGAAATCCTGCTGAGAGCATCTGCTAGACATTGTCCTTTCCTGGAAGGTGAACTGCTATGAGTGAAGTGTTCAGGGAATAGGCCAGAGACCACAACTTCATTGCCTCGGTGCACAAGGCCGAAGACCGAGTGCCCCCCTGCTTGTTAATGTACCACATTGTTGTGGTATTGTCTGTTCTGACTTGTACCACTTTGTTCTGGACAGAAGCAGAAAACGCTTGAAGTGCTAAAAAGACAGCTCTGAGTTCCAGCAAATTGATGTGGAGCAGAGATTCCTGGGGGGACCACACTCCCTGAGTGGAGAGGTCGCCCATGTGGGCTCCCCACCCCAGGAGGGAAGCATCCGTAGTGAGGGTCAAAGTGTGAGAAAGGGGAATGAAGGGAACCCCCAGTCTTAAATTGCTCTGATCCTGCCACCACTGGAGGGCCTGGATCAAGGTTCGGGTCACTGGGACCAACTTGGAAAGGGGGTCTCTCTCTGAGACCAATAGGCTCTCAAGTGAAACTGAATGTCTCTCATCTGAAATCTTGCTCCTGCACTAGCTGTGACGCAGCCATGTGCCACAGGAGCTGCAAAGTGCCTTGCTGGTCGAGAGACCTGCAGAGTGAAGGAGGAGGCCAGAGCACCAAGTTCCTTACCCTTTCTAAGGGAAGAAAAGCTCTGGCCAGATTTGTGTCCAATTCTGCACCTATGAAGGTGAGTACCTGAACTGGTTCCAGAACCACTTTGGTAGATTTAGCAGGAAGCCCAGGAGGAGAGAAGCTACTGGGTGACTTGCAGGTGAGATTTTACCTGTTCTGGGGACTGGCCTACGATGAGCCAGTCGTCCAGATAGGGAAAACAGCAACTTTGCCTCCTTAAGTGAGCCACTGCTACTGCCAGACATTTTGTGAATACCCCTGGGCAGAGGTAAGGTCAAGGGCATTGCTCTGAACTGGTAGTGACCTGAGGGCAGTTTGAATCTGAGGTACTTTCGGTGGAGCTTCTGATTAGGACGTGAAAATAGGCATCCTTGAGGTCCAGGGAAGCTAGCCAGTCCCCTGGCCTTAGAGAGGGTAAAATCATTGCCAGAGTTACCATTCTGAACTTTGGTTTCGAAAGATGCTTGTTCAGATATCTGAGGTCTAAAATGGGCCACCATTCTCCTGTCTTTTTTGGGGTAAGGAAGTATCTGGAGTACAGACCCTTGCCCTGGTGTAGGGGACCCTTTCTACCGCTCTGAGAGCTAACAGGGTTGAGACCTCTGCTTCTAGAGTAAAGGTCTCTAAAGAGCTTGCAGGAAAAGACCTGATTCTCATCTTTGGGAACTTTTGAAGCTGAGAACCAGACCCTGGCTTACTACTTCAGAACCCACTTGTCTGAAGTTAAAGACACCCAGTTCTGACTGAAGTAAGCCAACCTGACCCCTACTGGTAAGGAGATCAGCCCTGGGCACCCCATCAGGGTGCCTGCTTGGCAGGTGCTTTAGGCTGAGGGGTGGGGCAGGCCTGCCCACGCCCTGCCTGCTCTGCTTCTGAAGAACCCCTCTGAGCATAAACAGAGGAGGCCTGGGTTTGGTAAAAAGGCCTGTGGAAAGGCCTACCCCTACCCCTGGGGGTGTGCCTCTGAGGAGTGGCTTGCCGCTCCTTGGCTTGGGCAGTTTTATAGGTAGTCCTATATTCATCCATCTTCTTCATATAACTCTCTGTCTGCTCCCCAAACAGAGAATTTCCCACCACAGGAAAATCCATAGCCTTAGTCTGGGTATCCTGTGACAAGCTAGTACACCTGAGCCAGGCCAACCTACGAAAAGCTACAGATGTGGCCATGACTCTAGAGGAAACATCATTAAAATCCACAGCAGCATGAAACTGCACCTTAGAAGCCTCAATGCCATCGGCAGCCACCTGCTCCAGCTCACTAGCAAGCTGGCCAGGGGCTTGTTTGGCTAAACTCATAACAGTATCCCATCTAGATTTCTGATACCTTGCTACATAAGCCATATAATTTGCTTGCCTGAGTCCCAAGGACGCTGCCATGTACTGTTTTTTTGCCATGGCATCAATCTTCCTGGAATCCTTGTCAGGAGGATGTGAAGCCAGGGGAATATTAGCTTTATCACAGGCTGCAGCCTGAACTACCCCAACATGACTGCATTGCTGAGAAAGGAATTCTGTATCAGGACCTGACAGTGTGTACCTCCTGTCCATCTTTTTATCTACAGGAGGCACAGAATTAGGAGTTTTTAAGATTTTTATTGTTTGTTTCCTAAATGACTTATGCAAAGGAATAGACAATCTCCTAGACTCTGGTATATCCATCATTTCTACAAAATCAGGCTCCTCTTGCTCATCCACAGCTTCCTCCAAAGGAAGCTGGAGGGTTTCAGCAACTTTTTTGTAAAACATAAAATGAGAGGGGGACTCAGAAAGCATAGGGGGAGATTCTAAAGGTCTGTCTGGGGAGATGTCCGGTTCAATGGGCACACCCAGACCCTCCAAGTCACATTCATACTGTTCATAATCATCCTCCCCCTCCTCTGGTTCATAAAACTCCTCAACATCATATTCCTGAATCGATGGAATCAATCGAACCGACCTTTACCAGATAGTGGCGGTTCGACGGAACTGGAGAAAGTGACTGGACAATCTGAATAGCTCTTGCTATCTCTGCAGCAGTTGGAGTAAGAATTTTGGGCTCCAAACCTGCTGACTTTCTTGTTCTCTTTACTGGAACTGGTTCATCCGAGCCAGCTTTTCGTTTGTTCGAGGAAGTCTGCCTGGTCAGAGGGATTCCCTCTCCGGTTCGTAGGCACCGAACTGGCTGGCCATCCGGTCAGCGGACTTTTTGCTTCTCGCTCCCTGAGCCTTCCCAATCTCTTTTCCAGGGTGGCTGCAGGAAATTTTACAAATCTGGCAGTCTGACTGGAGGTGGTCAAACCCCAGACAATAAACACATGTGGTGTGTGGGTCAGCCTTGCAAAGACTTCCCCACAGACATCACAGTGTTGAAACCAGTGGGCCCGGTTTTCTTTGGGTTTCTCAGACATAATGCCAGCCTAACCAGAAAAACTTGCCTTTAAACGCAGTGCCAGGTAAGACACCCTCATCGGTTCCTAATCGTGTCACGGGTATTGAAAACCGTAATGAAATCCATTTTTTAGAACCGATAAGAACCGGGAACCGCACTCTAAAATATCAAGTTTAAAACTTTAAGTTTTAACTCAAGCTGATCGGTTCAAAACCGAACCGATAAAACTTACAAGTTCCACACAGAATTAAAATAAGAATTACTTACGTATACCACAGACAGAGCTTGAACCGATCAGTTTTAGTGTTAAAATAAAACTATTCTCGGTTGAATCGAACCGAGAAAACACTGTTTAAACCGAGAAATGAACCGAGCAGTAGGAGAAATCTCCGGAGCGACTGTTCAGTGAGGCGGAGTAAAGAATCTGACAGTTTAGGTTTGAAACTACACAGACAGAGCTTCTCTTTAGAGCTCGTGCTCTAAGTTCCATTCATGGAATGGAGTTAACTCTTTCACCTCCGGAGCAGTTCTAATGGTGGGACAAACTGCAATTGTCATAATATAGCAAGACTTCATGTTGTTTGAAGAGGGATTTTTGATACTGGGCAGCATAAGGCATGTAACTGGCCTGTCTAATGCCCAGGGAGGCCGCCAAGTAGCCTTTCTTGGCCATGCTATCTATCCTCCTGGAATCCTTCTCAGGAGGATGAGTTGCTAGAGGCACCTTGGCCCTATCAGAAGCTGCTGCTTGTACCACCCCCTCTGGATCAGGGTGGGAGAACAGGAATTCCACTCCTGATCGGCCCAGCAGATACTTCTTATCAGTTTTTTTGTCCACGTTGGGGGGGGGGTGGACGGACTGAATTAGGAGTCTCCAGAACTTTTAAGGCATACTTTTTGAATAACTTGTTAATGGAGAGTAATAGCCTCTTTGTAGGTGTTAACCCCATCATCCCTAGGAACTCTGCCTCTTCCTCCAGAGTCATGTGTGGTAAGGTCAAGGGTAATCCACCATTTGTTTCACAAATGTGAAATGAGAATAGCAGTCCTCCGAGAGCCTTGGAGGAGATTCAGACTCCTGCTCAGGAGAGACCTCCAGTTCCACCAGCTCATCTTCATTGTCTTCCTCATCATACTCTTCACACGAAGGGTCTTGTACCATCAGAACTGAGCTTTGAACCATAGAGTGAGTTGTGCTCGGAACTGTTAGTGGAATTGACGGTTCCAATAATACCAGTTGTGGTTGAACTGGCAGTAACCCTTGGTTAGCCACAGTTTGCAGGGCTTGTAGGACTTGCAAAGCCTGAGTTACTGCTTCTGCCATTGGTATGGTTGATGAGAGCTCCGTTACTTTTCCAGCCTGAGGTTCAGTATGCTTTTTTTTTTTTTTTTTTATCTTTTATCTTAGTCAGAACCGGTTCTTTCACCGATTCCCCCAGCCTTTGGCTTTGATGTCTCACCTTTTTCAGGAGCAGTAGCTTCAACATCTTTTGCCTTTTCTTTGGTCTGATCCGAAGCAGGATCGCTAGGATCCGATGGAGAGGCCATATCCTTAAAACGCTTAAGGCATTTTTCCACAGTTGTTTCTGGGAAATTTTTTTTTTCTAACAGACCTCACAAATGACCTGGAAATGTGAAAACCCAAGGCAACATGGACACAAATCGTATTTATCAGCCTTAGCAAAGACCTGCCCGCACCTGGTACAGTTTTTGAATCCAGTAGGCCATGTCTTTTCTTTGGTTTATCGGACATAACCACAGACTATTTCTTTTGTAAAACCAAGTGGATAGTAAACTTAAGTTCAGTTTCCAACTGAGGTTAAAAGAGGTGAAACCCAAATAAGCAGTTTACAGGGTAAAGCAGTTGGTTCCCGAAATGAGGAAAAAAAATGTAAATCTGTCAAATTTAAACGAAACCGCAAAACAAACCAAGGAGGATCCCAACTTAAGTTTTAAACATATTTTAAACCAAAACATTTAATGCAATAAGCCAAGATAGCCGGTTCCTCAACGGTTGCATAGAACTGATGAGGAAAGTACAGTTACGCAAGAACTTACCATAACAGTAGATCTTCGAGAACAGCTCTTGCAGCAGGTTACACCACTGGGACTAAAGCCAGCAGGCACCAGGACCCCACGGAAAAATTCTAACTAGCAGTATCCAGCGGGGGACTGCCCCCGACGTCAGGAATCACATAAAAGGGGAGGTCCCCCAGCATCCCCAGTTCTCCCGCCGGAGACTCCCAGCCCAAAGATGACATCTGAAGGGGAGACCGAGGATCCGCTTTCAAAGGAAGGTTTGCAATAGGATGGCGTTAAAAAGACGCTGTAGCCTAGTAACTAGGTCAGAAGACAACCTCCAGAGAGGAAGGTGCGAGTGAAACTATCTGCTGCAAGAGCTGTTCTCGAAGATCTACTGTTACGGTAAGTTCTTACATAACTGTACTATCTTACTTCGAGAAACAGCTCTTGCAGCAGGTTACACCATTAGGACCGATTCCCAAGCAGTAAGGGAACAATTTGTTATCGGGAGGAGGATAGGAGAGATGTTACAGACTTAAGGACAAAAGTCCATGAAGGACCGCCAAGCCAAAACCAGCTCTGTGTCTGAAGGCAATATCCAAACTGTAGTGCCTGATGAAGGTGCGTACAGTGCTCCAGGTTGCTGCCGCACAAATGGCTGAAGTGGAGACATTTTTGAGCATAGCAAAGGAGGTAGCCATCCCCCTCGTAGAATTACCTTTTACTGGTCCCGGTCAAGGTTTGTCGCACTTCTGGTAACAGAACATAAAACACTTGACCAGCCATCTAGAAAGCGACTGTTTGGAGACAGGAGCACCAGGCATCCTTTGTGCGTAGGAAACAAAGAGCTGGTCCGACTTGCGATGGGCCTTGGTTCTGGTCAGATATTACCGGAGACTCCAATGCACATCCAGAGTGTGTAACAGGGCTTCCCCCTGTTACAGTGATTTGGGTAATACACCGGCAGGTCTATATTCTGGTTGAGTGCGACAGCTGAGACCACCTTGGGAAGGAACTTAGGATTTGTTCTTAAGGACACCCTGTCCTTGTGAAAAATCAAATAAGGATCCTTGCACATTAGTGCATGAAGCTCAGAAATTCTTCTGGCAGAAGTAACAGCAACCAAAAGGAGCGTCTTCCAAGCGAGGAGACGCAGCTCACAATCCGCGGCTGGTTCAAAATGAGGCAGTGTAAGCTGCTCTAGAACAAAGGGAAGATCCCAAGGTGGAACCGCGTCTTTAATGGGAGGTCTCAAGTGCAGGATGCCGCGCAAAAAAGTGCGAGAAGCCTCTAGTTGAGCTAGAGACCTGTGACCTATCAGAGAATGGTACGCCGAAATGGCACATAGGTGAACCTTAATGGAGGAGTAGGCAAGACCTGCCTCGTAGAGGGATAGGAGGTAGTCTAAAACAGACCTCCCATAACAATCCAATGGGGTCAATCCATGAGCTTGAACCCAGATACAAAATCTGCGCCACTTCATGGCATAAGTGGCATGAGTGGAAGGTTTTCTGGCCACCACCAGAACGTCCGCAACTTCCTGAGAGAACCCGTATCTCAGGACTGCTATGTCCTTAGGAGCCAGGCATGCAGGTTCAGCGACCGAAGATCCGGATGGACCAAGGAGCCTGCCTCCTGGGACAGAAGGTGAGAGCTGAATGGCAAAGGCATCGGAGGTTCCTGGGCCAGCTGATGTAAGAGAGGGAACCAAATTTGCCTGGGCCAAAAGGGCACTACTAGAATAAGGCATGCCCGCTCTTGTCGGAGCTTCAATAGAACCCTCTGGATCAAAGGGAAGGGCGGGAAAGCGTAGAGGAACCTGCCTGTCCAAGAGAGGGACAACGCGTCTCACCAGAAAATACCAGGCCCTAGATCTAGCAAGTAGAAACTGGCCAGTTTTGCGTTGGATGGGGACGCAAAGAGGCCTAATTCTGGTGTCCCGCATCTGTGGAACAGGTCCTCTGTGACTTCTTGAGGTAGTTCCCATTCATGGACTCTGACCTGTGATCGGCTTAAACTGACGCGATAGCGTTGTCCACTCCAGGAACATGCACTGCAGTGATAGCTGCGTTGTGTTACAGTACCCAGTTCCAAACCCTTTGAGCCTCCCCGCAAAGGGGGTAGGAATGAGTGCCTCCTTGTTTATTGAGACAGTACATCACCGCGGTGTTGTCTGTTTGTACCAGAAGAGCACCCAGTGGAATCTCAGTCTGGAATGCCTGTAGGGCGTACAGGACAGCTCTCATCTCCAGAATGTTTATGTGAAGTTGGGACCCTAGAGACTACCAGCAGCCTTGAGTCCTGACCCCGTTGAGGTGAGCTCCCCATCCGGACCCCAAGGCGTCTATGGAGAGAGTCGCCGAAGGAGGTGACGCAATGAAGAGGACTCTCGTCGAAAGGTGGCCTGGGACGCACCACCAATGCCAGTCTCGGATGACCGCTTTCGTGATCCGGACCAGATGCTGCAGATGATTTTGCTTCTGGTCCCATTGTGCCCTCAACATCCACTGGGTGACCCGCATATGGAGTCGAGCTACGGGAACCATTGCAATGGTAGCTGCCATGTGCCCAAGCAGGCAAAAGACGGTGCGGGCCGTTACCGTATGCTTTTCCTTTATGTCCCTTATAATGGATCTGATGTGTTCCACCCTGTCCTAAGGAAGGAATGCCCCTCCCATAGTGGTGTCCAGAACTGCTCCTATAAACTGCAAGTTCTGAGATGGGACAAGGTGCGACTTCTCCTGGTTGATGGTGATGCCCAGCGATAGAAAGAGGGAACAGGTATGCTGAATCGCGGACATCAGTGCATCCCGTGAGGGTGCCATGTGCAGCCAGTCGTCTAGGTACGGAAACGCATACTGGTCCCCGTCTCCTGAGAGCCGCTGCCACAACTGCCATACACTTCGTGAATACCTGAGGTGCCGAGGACAATCCGTAAGGGAGGGCTCGGAACTGGTAGTGGCGTCCCAGAAACCCGAAGCGCAGAAATTTTTAAGGTGCGCTCGAGCGATCGTCGGAAATAGGTAAGCGTCCTGTATGCCCAGTGACGCCGGCCAAGCACCTTCTTTGAGCATGGGAATGAGACCCAGCAGTGTCACCATGCGGAAGCGCTTGTACAACACAAAGGTGTTGAGGTCGCCGAGATCCAAGATGGGGCGCAGGTCCCTTGTTTTCTTTGGAACCAGGAAGAAGTGAGAACAGTAACCTTTTCCTCTCAGGTTCAGTGGAACATACTCTATGGCCTCCTTGTCAAGGAGGGCCAAAATCTCCTGCTGGATGAGCTGGGCATGTTGATCCAAGTAGTGGGAGAGCAGGAGAGGTCTGGATGGTGGGTGGTCGAGGAACTCTATAGAGTGATCTCGTTTTACCAACTGCAACACCCACCAGTCGGAGGTTATCCTCTGTCATCCCAAAAGGTGATAAGAGATGCGAATCCCGACCTTCTTGACCCTTCGATCCAGAGGAGGGGCAGGGGCTGGGAAGGAGTCATGCTATGGTGGTATTGGACCCCGCGGGCTGGGCTGCTTTGGGCCCTGGCCCGAGGGGAACCTGGCTTAATTTTTATGACCAAAGTTGCCCCTGGGTTGCTGGCCGTAACATGGCTGCTGCTGTTGTTGCTGGCCGCGAAAGCTGTCCTGGTTCCTCCAAAAGGAACCAGACTTAGGTCTGTACATGGCCTGCACAGTCCTGACTGCCTTCCTGGCGTCCTGTAGCCTGGCGATGACCTTCTCGGATTCCTCACCAAACAGGACAGCTCCATTATAAGGGACGTCCAGGATGTTCTTCTGGACGTCCGGGGTAAATTTGGAGCCTCTCAACCAGGAGCATCTCCAGTGACAAATGCCTGTAGCTGCTCCCCTGGCTGCCGAGTCCGCTGAATCGTAAGCGGCTCGGAGAACCGGGGTCCCCACATCTGACCCAATGTGAAGGAGGCTAAGCAGTTCCTCCTCCTTTTCGCCATCCGGGAAATCCTTTAAGAGGTCTTGGCCCTGTTCCCAAAAGGCATTCTGAAACTGCACCATGTGCGTGAGATAGTTCAGAGACCTTACTAAGCATGTAGCAGCCACATACATGCGTCTTCCCATAGAATCTAATTGCTTAGATTCCTGGTCCGGAGGCTGGGTACTCAAGTGCTGAGGCCGCTGAGACCAATCATGAGATGCGGTAATGACCAGGGAGTCGGCCAGGGGTTATTGCGCCAAATACAGGTCCTCCGTAGGAGCCCTGTAGAGGCAGTCAGCCTTCTTTGGAACACCTGGTGTAGAATGCAGACGCTTCCAAGCCGCCTTGGTGACGTCCATAAAGGTGTCCACCACAGGTGGGACCACCACAGGCTTCGGGTCTTTCTGCCCGAGGTAATGGGCAAGGTGTTGTCTCTCGGGATCTAAATCTTCTGTCTCCCATCCCATATGTTCCTGGGTATGCCTCATGATTTCTGAAAAGCAGGGATCATCCAGTGGTGACTTTGGGAGGTCTCGTGGGTCTGGTGATGGGGAAACTAAAAGGGAGATGGAGACCTGGAGGTATCGGACGTATCCGGTCTGGAGTCATCCCCCGGTGAGTGGTGTCTGCCCCAGAGTCATTTTGGACTCGGGGAACCTGAGGGAGACTGTGATGGGCGTCTTTTTCTCTCTCTCGATCTGCCCCGAGGAGGTGGAGTTGGCTCCTTAGAGGTTGGGGGTCTTGAACCTCCAGCGCCCAGAAGAGGAGGTGGAGGTGGTAGAGGCTTAGGGGGAACCATGTCCTTCTTTATGGTCTCCCACCAGAAGGTGAACAGTTCTTTCACCTCCTGTATATTCATACCCGACGACGGGCCCGGTGTCGGTGTGGGTCTGTCGCTGGGGTCGGGCGTTGGGTCCGGCGACGGCTCCCTGGGCAAGCCGGCGTCCTCCATGTCACCCGTCTCGTCATCCGGCGGCGCAGCAGCCTCTTCTCCTGATGACCCCTAACATCCGGTGTCCACCAACGTCCGTATTACTGTCGTCGGGGTAGTCTGTTTTGCGGGCGCTGGGTCGGATGCCTTCTTAGCCTCAGACGTCCACTTGAGGGACATCAGCTCTGCAGTCTTCCTTTCAGGGACCTTTGGAGGCTGGGAGACAGACCTGATGTTGGTATCCCGGCGTCGGTCGGACGCTCCGCTGGATTTTGAAGAAGACTTCTTGTGCCTGTCTGAAGAATCAGGCCGGGAGGCGGCGTCGTGTGCCCGAGTAGTCTTGAGCGGGTGTAAAGAGGCCCCTGAAGACCTTACCTTAATTGGAGGGGGGGGGGGAGGTTGGGAGCGTGCCCGGGAAAGAGATCTGTCAGACCGCATAGAGCTGGAGCTGGCCCTGGACTCAGAGGCCCGCCTGGGGGATCTCGACCTACCCAAGTCCCGATGCTTATCCCAGTGTTTCCCTGTCTTGGGGGAAGATTCCCCTTTGGAGGAAAGCCTTTTCTCCATTTTCTTTAATTTCCCCTCAAGGAGGAACCCCTGAAGGGACTTTTGGGCGGCGGATCCAGGTTCTGCTATTGAATTGCTGGCAGACAGGGCAGGCCTGGGTATCATGCTCCGGGCCTAGGCACCTTACACAGGCCGAATGATGGTCTGCAAAAGGGATCTGCTAGTTGCAGACGCACTTAGAAGGGCGTCCTTCAAGAGAAAGGGTAGGAGAAGCAGACATAGATTGAGATCAATTAAGATAAAGATTTCATGCGTCGTTTCGTAGATGCAGGCGTTCGTGAGGCCGATGCTGTTGAGCCGAGGGCAGGAAAAGAACTGGGGATGCTGGGGGACCACCCCCTTTTATGTGATGCCTGACGTCAGGGAGGGGCAGACGTCGGGGGTGGTCCCCGCTGGATACTACTAGCTAGAATTTTTCCGTGGGGTCCTGGCGCCTGCCAGCTTCAGTCTTAATGGTGTTACCTGCTGCAAGAGCTGTTTCTAGAAGTAAGATCCGCAACTAATGCGAACTAAAAAAACTAAGTAAAGACAGCAGTACTAATACAGAAATAAAAACGAAAACTTATTTTCGATGAAAATTAAATGTTTTCTCAGCCATGCTGAGGAGCAGTCTCCGAGGCATCTAACTAGTCAGGCAGAGAATGAAATCTGAGCATTACAGAATGCAGCAGCTGGTAAGGGCAGCAGTCTGAATGGTGGCACGAGCCAATAGACGTTCCATCATTTGCGCAAGTTCCAGTCATCTACGGGGCATTTCAACACAGGAGGCTGACTATTACAGTTAATCATACTGAAGAATTCCTGGGGTTAGAAGCATTTGGTCCTGCTTATTCGGCAACTGATCCCACTGGACCCAGAGTGTCCACCGAGGGATCCTCATATGAAGGCATGCCAGTGGCACAGTCACTATGGCTGCAGCCACGAGCTCCAGAAGATGCAATTCTGTTCTTGCAAAAAGATGGTGGCTCCTATATACCAAGTGTGACTGGGCAATCAGTGTTTGCCTGTCCTTTGGCATGAGAGCACATCCCTTCTCTGTGTCCAAGACCACTCCATGTACTACAGTCTCTGGAATGGAATCAACACTGACTTTGGCACATTCACTGTGACCCCAAAGCCACTGCCTTGCCTAGGACAGGGTAAGTAGTAGAGTGTCCCTGGAGCTGGCCTTCAGACCAGTTGTCCAGACAGGGGAATACATACAGATGTTCACTAGTAAATGCTGCTGCAACTACTGCCAATCATTTGGTAAAGACCCATGATGCAGAAGACAATTCAAAGGGCAATTATCTGAAATGACAGCGTTCTCCCTCCAGCATAAAGCAGAGTTATTGTCTGTGGGCTTTTCTGATCTTTACATGAAGGTATGCGCCCATCATGTCCAGAGAACAGAGCCAGTCCCCCATATGCAGAAGGAGTAATCTGCGCTTGCAGGGGTACCATTTGAAATATTTTGTATTCGATTTACAAGAGGAGATTCCCCAAGACCCAACACAGGATGCAGAACCCCATCTATTTTGGGATTAAGATGCATTTGTAACAGAAGGCTTTGTTTCTCTCCTGAGGAGAAACCAGTTCTAGGCCACATTTTTGGAACAAAGACCAAACTTCTTCCTTCAGAAGAGACAAATGGCCCAGAGAATAACAGGAAGGAGGCAGAGGATTATCTGGAGGGATTCGTAACAGCTTCAGAGCATGTCCCTTTACAATTATTTCCAGAACCCACTTGTCAGTAGTGATCTCCTGCCACTGTTTCAGATGCAGGGAGATCCTGCCCCCAACTCACCCCTGGAGCAAACAGCTGAGGTGGGGGTGGGATGGATGAGAGTCAGATGGAACTGGAGGTGGCAGGGCCACCAGAATAACTCCATTAGTGCTTCTCTGTGGGCAGTGGGGAAGGGAACCCACAAGGGAGCCAACCCCCTCTATCATGGCCCTGCTGATGAGCACGGCTACCTCAGGCAGCAGACGGACAAAAGAAGCGCTGACTATGACCTCTAACTCAAGAGGGATACAGGGACTTTACAGACTTCTGAGAAATGCTTGAAGTGTGAAGGCCACATAAGGCCTCTTCAACACCATAGCCAAACAGTTTTGTACCTTTAAAAAGAGCATTCAAAACTGCCTGTTGCACATCATTGGCAAAGCCAGCAACCCTAAGACACGAGTATATCCGAAGCATCAGACACATCATAAGCTGAGCACAGCAAATGCTTGCCAACCTCAGCACCAGCACACATTTTAAGCAGATCATTCTTGGCAAAGCCATCAGGCAAAACTTGAGCAGCAGTACGAGCAGCTTTCCACGGGCTTGTCCAATATCTGATCATGTGGGACTGGTAGTTTGCAATCCTCAGGCCTAATGATGCAGAGGCATAAGCACGTTTACCCATCGCATCCAGCCTCAGAGAATCTTTACAAGAAGGCAAAGTACTCATGTGACTAGGGGCCCTAGACATAGCATAAGCAGACATGATGACCACACAGTCAGTTTCTGGCTGGTCCACATAATAAGGCTTAGCAGATAGTGCAGAATACTGCTTATCAGCTTTTTGTTAGGACCTGCAGGCAGTGAGTTTGGTCAGACCATGCAGCAAATGTGGCATTCTCTAATACAGGTGGAATTACAATGGAATGGGACAAGGGCACCTCCAAAAATTCCATGACATTCCATTTTGTGGAATCTTCCTCTTCCATAGCAAAGCCCAGGACAGACTGCATTTGCTGCATCATAGCTTGGAAAGATGGATCCTGAAGAGGAGATCTTGGGGTGTAAAGCACTGACTCCTCACTACCGGATGAGAGGGCAAAACTAGAGCAAGGTCTAAATCTTCCTCTAGGTCCATGAGGCCAGCATTATATTCCACTTCATCGTCATCAGTATGATCAATGATGGGAGTCACAGAATGGATCGGCGACACCAGCGGCAGCTGACAGGGAGGAATCTGTGGTGTCCTCATGGAACCAGTCAATGGCAACAGAGTACCAGGAGGCCCTGCTGCAATAACTGCCCATATTGGTAATCCTGGCAGAATGCGTCAAATCATATCTGAAAACACCTGCACAGCTTGAGAGTCAATGGTGCCTTGCAAAGAGGTCGAGACTACCTGTGTTGACGGACTTGGCTTGATGCCGATGGCATCACTGCATCCATAGGAAATACGGCACTGCCTAAACTGAGCTCAGACCTTGGTGTCTCAACGACAGTCAGGAGGTTGTAGTCAACATTGCCAGAGCATGTGCTGAGGAAGAATTACCTCGTCTCAACAGTGACCAGAACCTCGACGGCGAAGCAGACTCTTCTTTTTCTCTGTGTTTGTGCTTACACCTAGACAGTGAAGAGGACCACAACAATGACCATTCCTTGTCCCTATCCTTAAACGTCAATGGCCACCTTTCACCTGACAGTGAGTGAGAAGCAGATTTTGAACCGCGTTACTTCTCCATGGCCTTCAATGTTTTTTTTATCAGAAGAAAATGTTCTAGAGCTTTCTTACAGTGTTACCTCGTAGCCTGGCTGAAGGTCTGGCAAACCTCATCAGTCTTCACGTTGTGAGACAGGCCCAAACAGCACACACAAACCGTGTGTGGGTGTCCTCTTTTGTAAATGTTATCTCCACACTTAAAATACCAAAATATAGGCTCTTTCGACTTTGGAGACATACAGAGATGATAACAGATATGCTAATGTAAGTAAAAGAACAAACTGCAACAGCTAGGTTGAAGAGGTTTCCTTCTGCAGGTCCGAAGAGGATGATCAACGGCAGGAAAGGAACTGAGGAGTGATGGGGCCACCCATGTTTATTTTATTTATTTAGTTAAACATCAGTTTAGAAACCTTTGAGCCAGAGGCTCATTTACAAAGGTACCTCGTCACAAAGAGGACATCAGAACAGTAGTACAAGGGACACAGTACTTACAAACAAAAAAGTTACAGTTCAATTACAATTTTGTTACAATAGAATACAATCTCCAAAGAAGCAAAAGATAACAAAAGGTGCAAAACTTATGGTCGGGGAGAGCTGGTGGGTAGAAGGGAGGAGATAGGGAGGAGGAATTAGTAGGAAAGGAAGTGGGGGCAGCCAGTGAGCATTGTCAAACAGAGTATATATATATTTTTTTTTTTTTTTTTTACACTAGGCTAGCGGCAGTTGCATTTCTAGAGCTAAGCAGGAAGTTTCTGAGCCTGGGCTTAAAGCAAGCTAAGGTTAGTGAGTTTGAGACACTGGCAGGGAGGGAGTTATACCAGTGGGCGCACAGTGAGGGAATGCCCTCTGACCTTGAGAGAGGTCCTGGCTCGGAATAACTAGGGTAGCTCTGACGAGCCGTGCGCGGATCAGGGTCAGTGCAGCACGGGCATGGAGCTGGATAGGCCTATGGGGATACGCACGAGGCTTTAAAGGTGAGCTGGCATGTCTGATACATGAGTCGCCTCTTCCAGGTTGAGCAGGGTAGCTGGGTGTACAGCTCACATGTGTGAGTGAGTCTGGGAGCACCAGTGATAAGTCTGCAGGCCTTATTAACTGTGAGGCGAACCTTGTTGAGGGCAGTCTGATCTGCTGAGCCATAGACCGAAGGCCATAGTCAATGAGAGACATGACAGAGGAGGTGACAGCCAGGGCGGAGGGCATCAGGAGGGAGGCATTTCTTGTGCCGGTAAAGAATGCCTAGCCGTTAGTTGGCGGCAGAATTTAGGGCAGATATATGTCCATGGAATGAAAGTGCAGGGTCAAAGGTTATACCAAGATATTTATAGGACTGCACCTGGTCAATGACGAGATTGTGTGGAGTGGACAGCTAAGGGAAACTTGCTGTACTTATTTTGGGTGGGAGAAGAGCATCGCTTTTGTTTTCTTAAGGTTGATAACAAGTCGGTGCTCAGTGAATCAGGTAGCTGCAGAGTCAAAGACTAGTTGGAGGGAGTTCTGTAGCAGCATAGGTCATTGTGGGAGGCAACAGAACAGCATCAGCAGCATAGAGAAGCATCTTACCCGCATAACTGCGGGGTAGGGAGTTAAGAAAGAGTGAGAATAGTAGGGGTCCAAGAATTGAGCCCTGCGGCACCCCAGAGCGAATGTGGCATGTTTCAGAGAGAGTACCATTGACTTTCACACATTGGGAGCGGGCGGAGAGATAGCTGGTGCACCAGGAAACAGGTCCTGAGCAAAGCCTATTAGGTCGAGGGTGGAGAGCAAAAGAGGATGCGAAACGGTATCGAATGCTTTAGACAGGTCAATGAATATAGCACCAGCCAGGGCACCAGAGTCCAAGGAGGCATGGAGGAAGTTGGAAAATTCCAGGAGTGCTGTATTGGTACTATGACCTGCTCTGAACCCGTGTTGTTCAGTTTATATACACATAGACGCTGCACATCATAGTTCTGATGGCTTACAGTTCCAAAGGTTTAGCCTAATCGAAGAGATATCCTCGAAGATATTATTTATTCATTCAGTAGTTTTAGTGAGTAAGTTACCTTTCCAGTACGTTTCTGTACTGACTGGGAGCTTTACTGTAACATACTCTTCCCAGTTTCCTTTCAGTCTCCCCGCACATGGGGGAACAGCCACACTGGACTGCAGTACCTACAAATAACGCTGATTCATCCCAACAGGGACAGGGGTAAATCTCATCAATGTTTCAATTCTGCCTACACTTTTTCTAGTAAAGGGAGAATTCACCTTAACAAGTCCTTCATCTTTGTCTATCCAGTAATATAAAGCTGGAGTGCAGAGCACCAAGATCGACAGAGGAGAGTGGCAGAATCACAGATACTTTATAGCCTGAATAGTAACCAAAATTATGTGACAAGCTGGAGAACTGCTGAAAGGGATATCGCAGGCCTCGAGAGTAGAAGAAGCATATTGCCCATGGTACCCCGTGAAGTGGGCGCATAAGGAAGGGCGCTGTCCGTTACGGCGACTCCTTCCCGGCACAATCCACTCACGGCGATGGAAAGGTAGGGCGACCGGGAGAGGGTGGGCAAAGTAGGTAACAGGATGTCGCTATACATACGGGGGTGGTGAGCGAGCACGGCGAGTGTGTGGGCTGGAAGGTGGAGAGACTGTAGGGTGGCTCTGTGGTTGCTGGTCGAGCTGCATCGGAGGTTGGCTAGTGGCTAAGGTACTGGGTTTTGAATCCAGGCTGGTGCGATGTCGACCAAGGCCCTGCCCAAACCTTTTTTTTTTTCTGTTTCACTTCCCGACATGCACCTCCTGGAGTTGAGAACTTAAGTAGGGGGTACAGGGGGCGAGAAAACAGTAAAAATCTGTTCTGGCGCCGTTTTTCTGGTGTGCCGGGATTGTCAGAAAGCCGAAAACGTGTTCAGCACTCTGACTGAGCAATAACGGTGATCGCCTTTAGGTGTTCGCCATTATCACATAGACCCACTGCCCACATATAAAGAAAGGACACAGGAAGGGTCTGGGCCAGGGGCTCCAAAGTCAAATCAAATGTAAGTCAGGATAATGTGAACTCTGTTCTGGTGGCATGCAGAAGGGTATGGGGGAGAGACGGGGACCTAACTGTTGGTCTGAACAAAAGCACTAGGGCATCTGTAAAGGGTTCTGATGTATGAGAAAAATTGTAGTCAAACTCCAACCACCTCAAGGTCCTCCAAATATGGTCCAATTTAATGTGGTCAAAAGCGTTTTCCACATGGAGAAAGACCATAACAGGGGAGCCCTCAATCTAAGGGCAATGCGTTACAACCTGAGTGACGAGACCAAGGTTATCTGATGCCCCCTATCTGTAACAAAACTCAACTGGTCCTCTCACCACGCCGGCGACCCGGGTTCGGGCACGGACTCGGGTCGGCAGGGGGAAGGAGGATTGAGCATCCCAATGGATGCTCTCCTCCTTCGGGTTGGGTTATCGGGGTGCTGTACGCACCCGACGTCCCTGGGAGCTGGTGGGAGCACAGACTCTCACGGGGCATTGGCGGCTCCAGAGGGCTGGAGTCGGGGAGGAGAGGACGCGAAGGCATTTTGGCAGGCGGGCATCAGCACGCACTGCCTGGAGCCAACGCCCCTCGGGAGGGGAGGGAGAAAACTGGAAAAAATCCTCATCGGGCCTAGATGACGGCTACT
Source organism: Neoceratodus forsteri (assembly GCA_016271365.2). NCBI lineage: Eukaryota > Metazoa > Chordata > Ceratodontiformes > Ceratodontidae > Neoceratodus > Neoceratodus forsteri. Next base: position 863,809,763 of record CM028136.1, read on the forward strand.
CCACGCCATCCAGTCCAGGAACCACGGGTAGACCCCCGCTGTGCAGGTGCTCCACAGAGATAAGAGGAGAGAAAAAAAAGGAATTACCGAGGCACTCTAGGGGGCAGACTCAAGGTCAAGGAGGCATGGATGGCATAAGCAATGCCTGAAGGAGTGGAACGCTGAGGGCAAGAAGGAGGGATAAAAAGAAAAAGAAAAAAAAAAAAAAAGGTCCAGTGCAAAAACATGGGGAGAATGGGATCCAATCTATCAGCTAATAGTTAGAATCTTAAGGTCCGAATCAAAGAAATTGGATGATGATACCTTATCAGATTTATCAGGTTTCAGAATGAGAGAGATATGGGCCTCATAAAAGGAAGAGGGCATGTTCCCTGCTCCAGAGACAACTGTAAAGTTTCTGTAAGGTATCGCAGCAGCAAGTCTTTTTTTTTTTTTTGTTTTGTTTTTTAATATCCGTCCACTGGGATCACGGCCATGCTGAAGGCCTTGTCGGAGAAAAAAAAATTCAAAGCCTGACAAACATCAGAGAAAAAAAACTGGCACCTCCACCTCCAGACAGGCACCATCTCTCTCATGAACCTGAGACAAAGGGTCAGACAAACAGCAGATTGCCCAGTGGGCACCGAGAGTCCAGTGGGATCAGCACACAGACAGCCTAGAACGAATGGTTCTAGTCATGTCCCTTGTGCATAGTGTGTTCAGGTGGTGTATAGAACCAGCAACCTATTAAATGGGGTTCTCTTCCTGATCCCCTTCCGTCTCCAGATTCTCACAACAGATGCCTCAGGGATGGGTTGGGGTGCCCACTTGGGCTCCTATGAGACGCAGGATACATGGACTCCAGTGGAGAGCACCTTGCACATAAATTTTCTCAAAATGCAAGCTGTTCTGTATGGGCTCCAGGCCTTCCAGGACCACCGGTCCCCAGGCCCTCTGCTAGTACAGACAATGTCAGTGTGATGCATTACACCAACAAGCAGGGGGCCTCATTCCTATGCAGGGAAGCAATGAAAGTTTGTACTGGGCTTTAGATCACAGTCTAGAACTGTCAGTAGTACATGTTCCAGGTATCCAAAACATCTTGGCAGACAGGCTAAGCAGGTCCCAGACCAGAATGCATGAGTGGGAACTGCTCATCTCAGTAGTTGAAGACCTGTTCTACAGATGGGGCTGTCTCAGAGTTGGACCTTTTTGCGTCCCTACACAATACAAAATTTCCACTTTTCTGCCCGCTTGCTCTAGGGCATGGAGTTTTCTGCCAATACACATTGCCACTCTCTTGGAAAGACAGGATCCTCTACACCTTCCTTCCCTTTCCTCTAATTCAGAGAGTGCTACTCAAACTCCAAATGGAGGGGACAACTCTGATATATACTGCTCCCCATGGCCTTGACAGATCTGGTTCCCCTTACTGCAACAGCTAGCAGTGGAACCCCAGTGCCTCTGCCTCCGTGCAATGGTATACTGTTACAGGAACATGGAACCCTGGTCCATCCGGACCTCAAATCGCTCCATCTTCACATATGGCTCCTGAAGACATAGCAACTGCTTGTCTTGGGGTTTCCCAGAAAGTGGCTGATGTTCTAGTGGCTGCTAGAAAGTCTTCCACCAGATCCACTTATTCTACGAAGTGGAGGCAATTTGCTTTATGGGCCACTTCCCACCACCTGGATCCATTCATCTGTTCCGTCAATCAGGTTCTAGGGGTATATGCTGTCCTTATAGGATTCAGGCCTGCAGTATTCCCCTATCAAGGTGCACCTGGCTGCCATATTAGGCAAGGCAAGGCACACACAGCCACCATCGGGAGTGGAAGGCTGGGCAGGCTCTACAGGCCTCAGCCAGGGCCCCCCCCCTCCTCCATTACACACACAGCCAGCATTGAAAGTTGAAGGTTGGGCAGGCTCTAAAGGCCTCAGCCAGGACCCCCCCATTACACACACAGCCAACATCAGGAGTGGAAGGTCGGGCAGGCTCTGAAGGCCTCGGCCAGGATCCCCCCATTACACACACAGCCAGCACTGGGAGGGGAAGGCTGGGCAGGCTGTAAATGTAATCATCGCTCTCTTATCTGCAAAGATACCACTGGAAGGTTTTTTTTTTTTTTGTTTGTTTTTTTTGTTTGTTTTTTTTTAATCAGAGGACACAAGGTGATATATTATTTCAGGAGCTTTCTGGACATTTCCACTGCATTTGAGGCGGTTTCACTGTGTTATTTAACTGGGGTTCTAAGGGGATTGTGCTTGCTGTCTGTGGGCTGTGGTACTGTTTGTGGGCTACTGGGCTAAGATTAGAATCCTGCATTCTGTGTGATTTAGCCTGTATTCTTTACACAGTAATCCTGACATAAGTGCATGATATACCGCATTGTACTTACTGTTTCTAATGTTTGGAACACACAGTCCCTACCTCCCCCTGCAGGAAAGTTGCACATGCTCAGTTCAGGCACCCTATGCTAATTCCCTGTTTCTCTCCCTTCACTAGGCCTTAGCCAGGACCCCATTACACACACAGCCAGCATCGGGTCTGGAAGGCTGGGCAGGCTCTATAGGTAATCATCGCTCTCCTACCTGCAGAGATACCACTGGAAGGATGTTCACCAGTCGATGCTTCACATCAGCTCCCCATCCACCCTCCCAAGGTCGACTCAATATATTACTTCATCTGGTCACATTCTCAATATATTACGTCATCTGGTCACAAGACTAAGTGCCCACTTCCTCATTAGCAGGTTATCTTTTTTAGCCTCCGGGGTCGGTCTTGAGCTCCCTCCCGCTAGCCTCTTTTTTTTTTTTCTGTGTCCCCCCCCCCGTCTTCATTACCTCTTTCTCGCCCACCACTGTACAGATAATGCTTTCTGGCACCTTCCTCTTAATTTCCCACTTGCTCCCCACCCCAGACTCGAACTCTGCACCCTGAGCATCGTAGGCACCAATCCTACTGCTACTCCATCTGACCTGGGATCACTTAAGAGGATACCTTGCTAACTCGAGGCCTGCGGCCTCTGGACACACTGCCCTCTTGTGGTTCCGATCCCTGTTTTGCATTGTACTCCACCATGCCCCTCCCTCTAATCTTTGGTGTGCTCCTTACTCCCTCCCTTCCCCCAAGTCATCTGTCTGTCAGCCAGGCAGGTACCCAGCCTTACGCCACCAGGTGGGGCACTACCAGCAATGCTCCACACACCTTCCATATCCTGACATGTTTCAAAAAGAACCTAATCCAGCATACCACTGGCCCTTAGTGGCTGTGCATATCTCCACCCTACCAATACCTGTGGTTACCAGAAAACCCTGTCCCCGGCCACATAACTAACATAAAAGCCAAGCTAATTAGACTCACTCTCCTCTGCCATGCCCTCCTACTCCTTCTCCTATCAGGCAATGTGTATCCAAACCCAGGCCCACCCCCTCTCAGCACCTCCTGTGGGTTGTCGAATGGACTCCTTCTAGCCACCACCAACATCTGCAGCTTGATGTCCTTCAGGATTGGATGGCACAGATCTCTTCAGATATCCTTGCGGTTACAGAGACCTGGCTTGATGCTGATACCCCATAATCAGTTGTCCATATTCCTTGGTACTCTATCCTCAGAACTGACAGCATAGCTAAGAGGGGTTGGGGCTACACTCTTTACTATAGAGATTCCCTTCAGGTCTCGCTAGTCCCTGGCGCTTCCACTCCATCCCATGGTGCACAGGTTCTCACTGTGAAACTGCAACCTGACACGTCTGGCAAAGCCCCACATAGTCACAGTTAATATCCTCTCCCCCCCCCCCCGCACCAAAGGCCATCGCTTGACTCGGTAATTAACCGCCTAGCCCACCTGAACACCTCCAGTGAAATCACTGCCCTGGGTAATTACGTCAACTGGCTAGCGACCTCCTCTGCCCCCTACAAGGACGCTGTCAAGGCACTGGACCTCACCCAAGTCGTCCAGTCCCCCATAAGGCTTGACCATAAAACTGGCACTTCCACACTCGACATCATACTGGCGAATCAGCCCACCCGCACCTCAGGGTCTCGGTACTTCCGGATGCATTGAGTGACCACTCGCCAGTCCTCTATAGATGGTCCTCAATTCTCGACAAAGTCCTCCAAACTGCTTACACAGACACACACACACACACACCTCCCCCCTCTGGTTCTCCTATCCCTCCCCCTGCTAGACATCTGTGTATCTGGGGTGTCTTATACTGATTTAAATGCAACTATGTATCTAGATTGTACAAAAACATATGTAACTGTCTGCATTCTGTAACCTGTATCACTGTTTCGTCCTCTCTAACGAGGTGCTTTGTAAACGAGTCTCTAGCTCAAAGGTTGTAAATCCGATTGTGCAAATAAATAAATAAATAAAATAAAAATCCCGAAGCAGCCACCCAAATATACCTTTATATGTCGCCTAAAAAAGGAATCACTCTCTTGCACCTCAAACACCACCTATTACAATGTGACTGGACACCCCCAACAGCACTGCACAGTCTACTGACAGTGCCCTGGAGTACTTTACCTCCACGTTTAACTCCGCTTATGACCGCTTATGCCCCAGTCTCCAAACAGAACGTCAAAAGTCAGGACACCCTGGCCCTCCCATCGCCCTATCTGACCTCATGAAGCAACATGACAATCAATGGCATAAAGCTAATGAATCGGGCAAACCGCACAACCGGCAACTCTATAGGGAACTTAGGAACAAATGTACCTAGGAAATTCGAAAAGCCAAAGCTACCCACTACCAGGAGACACTCTCCTCTTCCTGGGACTCTGGATGCAAATTTTGGAACATTAAAGAATTGAATGGAAAATATGTCTCGCGCGCCCCCCCCCCAGTAAACAGCTCACTCTCCCAGGACCCCCTGTTGATTGCCAATACCCTCAACACTGCATTTTCTGATCTTATCGGTGTCCTTCCTCCTAACTTCTTCGACCGGCCCTGGACTTGCCCACCAGCCCACCCCTTAAAGCATCCACCCCCGCTTTCTGGCTCCAAACAATCACCCCCCTAGAGGCAAGACCATATTTAACCAAAGCCCTCGGGAAAAAGCACTTTAGTAGCGACTTGCTGGACCTAAAACTAGTCCTCCTCACCTTAGACTCCATTATCTCCCTGCTCACTGACATCCTAAACCAGTCCCTCTGTCATGGACAATTCCCCTCATGCTGGAAAGCAGTTGTCATCACCCCAATATTAAAAAGTGGGGACTACACTTCCCTGTCCCTGGGCAACTACCGCTACATCTCCATCCCCTCCCCCACCCAAAAGCACTAGAAAAAATTGTGTCAGATCAACTCTCGGACAATCTCACTAAATACGACCTTCTCTGCCCCAAACATCATGGTTTCAGGAAGGGTCACAGTACTATAACTGCCCTTCTTGAATATACCACTTTTATAAGCAAAGCCCTTGATCGAGGGCACCTAGTTGGATCTGCCTCTACTGACTTAACCAAGGCATTCAACTCTGTCAGCCACACACTCCTAATCCAATCCCTGCATTGCATGGGCCTGTCACTGGACACTACCACATGGTTTAAAAGCTACCTCAGTGACAGAACCCAGAAGGTCAAGTTAAACTCCACACTCTCGGCCAGTAAACCGGTACTTTCGGGAGTCCCCCAAGGCTCAATACTGGGCCCCTCCAGTTTAGCATGTACTTGAATACTCTCCCAAAGGCCTGCTTGGGCCAAATGCTTCTATATGCCAATGACACGGTTATATTTGACAACCACTCGGACCCCCACTCCCTTCAATCCTCCCTGCAACGCTCCTATTCTGAAGCCGAGGCCTGGTTCTCAGAGTACCATCTAGTCCTGAATTACAAAAATACCCAAGGCCATGCTTTTCACTCACAGACAAAATAAACTTACAAATTTTCCCCTCAACATCATTAATGTCCAAGGCACCCCCGGACCTTGTGCCCACCTTTAAATACCTGGGTATCACCCTACACTCCTTTCTCACGTACCACGATCACATCAATAAGCTCAGCTATCAATTCCACACTAGGTCTCCTATATAGGCACGGGGGTGTCTGCCTCTTGAGGTGTTGCCGTGACATCATCGGTGCTCTCCCTTATGGACTATAGGATTGTTATTTACGGCACAGCCGACCCCACTGCCCTGCGTTGAATCATGATCTCCCTAAATAAAGCCTGCCGGGTAGTCACTGGATGTAACCATTGGACACACACCTGTGAGTTCTATAGACGCACCAACTGGCTTAACTTTGAAGGCAGACTCAGGTACCAGACTGGTCTCCTTGCTAGGAAGCTCTCCCTAAACACCTCCCTCAGGTCTCCACCACCCCATTCAACCCTCCACTCAGCCACAGTCTACACAGAGCTCCTTGCTGGCCCCCTCTCTGTACCCCACTGCAGAACCTCTCTGGGCCAACGCTCCTTTTACTACAGGGCCCCCTCTGGTTGAATGAAATGCCACTGGCCATCACCCTGGAACAGCTACTAGGCCTGTTTAAAACCCTACTCCGTGCAGAAATCCTCTCCCACTTCAACTGTGCTTAGCACTTCTCCCCCCTGCCTGCGACTATAACCTTTTGATTTCTGTATATTGTTATTGTACATGTTGGACTTATGATTTGACACGGGTTGGTCCATTCCACCCTTGATCTATACCTTGTCTTCATTATATGCCTCTTATTGTATATAGGCCTCTTACTGTCTAAGCTTGCAATGTATTATGGTGTGTTCTCTCTATATTTATTATTGTATATCTTGTCATTTCTTGTATTGTATGTATATCTGACGTGGAGCCTTTGCAAAGGAGTCCTTGACTCAAAGGCTGTAATTCTGATTCCTAAAATAAAATACAAAATTTTATAGGATGCCCATTCCCTGAGGCTCTGGGCACCTAACATAACATACCAAAGATAATTTTATTATGTTTTATTATGTGTTTTATCAGAATAACATTTTTCTAATTTCAAAAGAACAGCTTGAAGATCGGCTTTAGATTACTATGGTGGTATGGCTGGAGTCATCAAGTCCATAAAAGCCAGGCTAAAGAGGTGGGCCTTCAGCCTCAGCTTGAAAATCCAATCGAGGGAGCCTCCCGGACTGCAGATTGAAGAGAGTTCCACAGGGACGGCACAGAGGCACTAGAAGCACGATCACCCAATGTCTGGAGCCGAACCCTGTGAACGTCCAGGAGGCCCCTTGAAGGGTAGCGGAGGGAGTGGGCAGAGGTCAGAAGTGAGAGGAGTTCTGACAGGTAGCCAGGACCCAGTCCGTATAGGGCCGTATAGGTGAGCAAACCCACCTTGAAAAGGACCCTCCACCTGGACAGGCAGCTAGTGCAGAGCATGCAGGACCGGGGTTACATGACTGGACCTAGAGATGTCCATCAGTAACCGGGCCACATTCTGCACCAGCTTCAGTCTGCGAAGAGTCCCATTAGCTTTCCATGGCCTATAGAGGGTCATACAGTTGCCCAGTTGGAGGTGGCTCTTATGTGTTTGAGAGGCACTCTACAACTGAAGTATTCCATCCATAATCCAGTCCGAGCTTAGGGCCAGAATTTCATTTTGCAAAAGCTTACTTTGGCTCCTTTTGAGCCAGTCGTGACTTATGGCTTATACTTTCTTTCTTGGAAAGTGTTATTTTTACTTCCAACAGGCTCTAACATGTGAGCCTTCTTATTTGATTTTCCACAAAGACTACATACCAATCCTAAGTTTTTACCAAAGGTGGGGTCTCGTTTTGATCTACATCAACCCATCCACCTGCCAGTTTATTATCCCTGAGTATGCCACTCCAGGGGAAGCACTGCTCCATACTCTAGATGTACACAGAATACTCTGGTACTATATACACCGCATGAAGGACTGCAGAAAGTCCTCACAGCTTTTTGTTTTGTTCGACCCGGGAAACAGGGTGCCCCAGTTTCCAAAACAGTGTTTGTCCAAATGGCTAGCTAACTTTATTACTTTTGTTACAGGCAATACGGTAAAGAACTTCCTGGAGTGGTTCGTGATCATTCCACAAGGGCATGACCACCTCTGCTGCTTGTTTTAAAAATGTTTCTGCTGTAGACATCTACACAGCCACCACTCAAGAGTACTGTCCACACCTTCACTAAACATTACAGTCCTAGCTGTGCTACAAAGCCTACTTCCTTAAGTCTGTAGGCTCCAGCCACTCAAACTGTTCACCGTCAGTACTGCTTGGTACTCGTTTTATAGGTGTGACATCATAAAAGAGATAACCTTGAAGACGACAAAACAGTTATGTATTTACAATAAGAGTAGATCTTCGAGAGAATCTCTTTCATTACGCCATGCCGTCCTACCCTCCTTCCCCACTACAAGCCTAAAACTCTAGCTTTTGTTCCTCCTATCTCTATTCTAGTCTATCCATAGCCATGTGCCTTGCCTGGGTTTGCAGAGTACAGCATCTCTCCTGGTTCCCTACAGAGAGATCCGCCCCTCCCACAAAGTATAATCTCTGGCAGGGAACTGAGTAGAGAAGGGGTTTATATGCAAGTCGACATCTGACGTCATTGTGGGTGTCCCCTGGCTGACTGCTTGCAAAAGCTTCTGTATGGTCCTAGCGCCTGGTGGCTTATAGTTCCATAGGTGTGGCCTGATGAAAGGGATTCTTTCAAAGATCTGCTATAATGGTAAGTACATTAACTGTTCTTCATCTAGATTTAATGAAATTTCTGCCTGAATCGAGTTATGCATATCCATTTCCTTCTGTACCTGCATAAAGAGGATACAATTTTTCTTAGTTGGGGACGGCTTGCGCTGGTTCTATGTCATAATGGCGATCACGTAATAGCGATCACCGTTAGGGCAAGTACACATCACTGAAAATGAATTCTGGCTATGCACACTCACAGCAAAAAGCAAGAGGGCGCCCAAGATCTAGGGAATTTTATTTAATGCGGGGGGTGCACCATGCTACCAGACCAGCTCGGTAGCTGCCCGCCATACCCCCTCCCACATACCTTCCCTCCCCTCCCCTCCAGGCACGTATATGCGCATACTTCCCATCGCCCTAACTTGCCCACCCTGATATCCAGTCGCTCCACTGCCAGGTAGCCCTGAACACAGGCGCCGTAACTGAATCGCCATTTTTGTAGGCACTCAATTGCAGTCACCTTGTTCACAGGTTACCGTTTGTGCTTAGCGGTTCCTGGACTGCATTTTAAATTTTGCCTCCCATTTTTTCCTTTTTTTTTTTTAGCCATAAAGTGTTTTCTGCCCTTTTCAAGTGTGCAGGAGGCTCTCAGACCTGTTCCTGCTCCCATAACAAACCTCCATCTCCCCCAGACCTACCTGCCGGAACACCCCCCCCAGATTACCCCCAATGGCAGGGCCAGGAAGGAGAGGGCTGCCCACCCCCCACACTAACAGATCAGCAGGCATTCCTAACAATGGGGACGGCAAGAGGCCTGCAGGCAGAGCTTCACAAAGCCTGTACTATTTGCATTTTCTGTCCCCTCCCACCCGACATCCGGTACAGGCCCTACACGCCTCGACACACGCACTGACATCCTGTGGAGAAGCAATCTGCCTGGTCCACCATGGGGGTCGCCAAGTATGCCTGATCCCAATGTCATCCCTCCATGAGATGGGAATGCTGCTGAGCAGCAGTGCCTTCCCAGCCCCTGGGCTGCTCCGCCAGCTTTCCAAGCTCGCTTCCGAACACGGGTCACAAGAATGGGAGTACACTGTGCTACCCGCTGGGCCATTAGGTCACCCCACCTCCCACAGTATTATTTTGCTTTGCTGAATAAGCAATGATAAGGCCTCTAATTATCCTTTAAAATGTAATAAATATATTTACAAAAGTGTGAATCTGGTGATTGAGAACGCAGATTGTAAAAAAGAAAGAGTATCGATTTTGTTCTTAGGCCCTTCCTCACATTACGTATTTCTAATCCTATCCCCCCACCCCCACCTCCGGTATGTTCCCTTCAATGTTTATCTTTACTTTGCTGACAGTCCCCTTGTAACTGTCCCACTTTGCCTTGAAATAATTTCTGGTCTGTGCTATGTTGGGCAAACTGTCCATTTCTCAACCTCCCACTCCATAATGAGGCTGCTACCTGGAAGTCGGCACACACCTTCATTTCCCACTACCACACTGACCTAGAGTCACATTGGGATGCCGGTTTTGGGACCTCAGTTCTCCAATCCCTGTTTGCCAGATAGGGGTGTGCGCCTTGCATCTTCCTCCCAGAGAACTGTTAGGAGTCCGCCACAGTGTGGATAGTGCACTATGTTCATGCCCCTAGAAATGAGGGTTACTCACCTGAAACCGTAGTTCTAGGAGTGGTACATGTTGCACATCCACACTCTGCTAGTCTTCCTTTCCCTTTAAGACCAGCTGGAATGCCTTCACGCTAACTTCCTCCCACCCACCCAGGTGGTATACTCCTCGGCTCTGCCCAGTGGCATCTGATCTTGCAAGCTGGAAGCATGGATCCATGTCCCACAGGGAGGTCAGGCGGGTTGTGTGGATGTGCACTATATATCACTCCTACAATTATGGTTACAGGTGAGTCAGCCACCAAAACAGACAAGGAATCAGATGGCACCACATACTTGCAGACCATACGGGCTGAGGGCACTGCACATGAGTCCAGATGCTGCCAGAGCCTCAGCACAAAAGGCGACCCCCCAGGAATCATCCCTGTCCAGGATTTCCGTGAAGGGGTACGTAACCTGCTTCTGGACCATCTCTAAGGGGATCTCTATAGATGCAGAGACCAGCTGGAGCATAGCTCCAAAGGACACCAACCCATAGTCAGTGATCAACTCTTCGTCCAATTCACAGTCGAAGACTGGGGTCCACGAGGATTGCATGGAGGACCCATCGGAGTAACAAAAACTCCTCAAAGACCACCCTCAGCCGCTTTTCACAGTGTACCACCCTGGACTCATCTGAGTGGATAATCTTTACTGACAACTGTCCGGGCAGGCCGCTGGGCAGACAGGAGGCCTTGGTTGGCGCTCCCTGCAATGGCTGCATGGGCAGTGGTTCCACCCTAATCAGGGGCGAGGCTGGCACTGGATGGGCACAGCAGGGCCAGAGTGGGCCGGACTGGGAGCAACCAGGGAAAGCACCAGGACTGGAGGGAAGCGACCTACCTTACCCGAGAACCCACTGCTGCCACATCAGTTCCTAATAGCGCCACTGCAGACAGCAGAGCCTCTCCTCATCTGAAGATGAGGAGGAAGAGGAGCACCTGTGGCACCTCCAGACCAAGGATCGAGAGCAGTAGTGCAAGGATTCCCTCAACAGTGATCTTGACCTATATCTTGATCATCAGCAGCAAGGAGAGACAGGTGGCGGGGCCATGTAAATGAAAACCGGCTCCTGCCATGGGACCCCAGGAGAAGGCAACTCCTAGAAGGAGACAGTCTGGTCCACTGACTGCTTCCAACCATCCTGGGAGAGCGTTGAAATGACTGGAGAACAAGTCATCCTCGACCCCTTCAGACAACGAGTCGACCAGATTGAGAAAAAATCTCAACCACCTGGTCAGCCTGTGTCATGGCCAACAAGCCGGATGGGGTTACAATAGAGCTAGCAGCCTGGCCCTTGACCAAAACAGGTTCAGAGGAAACTGAGCACTCAACAGCTGTTGAGCAGTCAAGGGAATTGCAGGAGCGGGAAGAGTGTGGTCATTCTTGGTCCCATGACTGATGGCGGATTTTTTAGATTTTTTTCTTCTTACCATGGGAAGGGCCCTCGCCAAGGGTCTGGAGAGATCTGCACACTTCCCTGAACGTCCTCACAAAAGGACATCCCATCCCTGGCAACAGCAGGGAGCAACCCCGAGGAGGCACCCACCACAGTCTGAGCCTTCCTCAGAATGTGAGCTCTTGTGGCTGAATTGTTTCTTGAGCACTTGAGTGTTATCCATCCTATTGTACCCCCAAATGTGACTGTATGACTATTACATTCCCCCACCCTCCCAGTCTCCAATGAGCACATACTAAGGTTCTCTAATCCTTCCCCTTAGATCCTACCCTACAATCCTTAAATTACTCTCCATTCTGTCCTCTTTATGGTCCTTAACCAGTCACACTCTTCCTTCAGATGTGGGCCCGAAAATACCAGAGGGGAGCTGGCTCAGTGAAGGAGCAGTCGCGCTTCTGCTCTCCATGCCGGCAACCCCGGTACAGGAACGGACAGGGTTGCTTGGTGGGCAGGCAGGTTAAGGGAGGATCAAGCGCCCGATGGCAGCTCTCCTTCCTCAGAGAGAGAAGACACTACTTCCCACTGCAGAGAATGCCACCTGTCAGAGGCCAGGCAGTAGTACAGTGGGACAGCACCCACAGGGGAAGAGCTGGCACATGACAAGCTGGAGCACAAGTTCTCAGGCTTCAGCTCAGAGGGAAAAAAATTCAGGAGGAAAATGCCAAGTTGCAGCATGCCAGCACCCCCCGCAGGCTCTCATATGACCAGCACGGCTGGCCACCAACCACTGTACTGCGTAAGTGATGGACAACCGGTAAGTCCATGAGAAAGTCGGTGACGGGGCAAGAGGAAGGGGGTGTCAGGCAAACCTGGGAGACAGACAGAGAAAATATGGACCAGAATTGAAAAAACACACACACACACACACACACACGCACACGCAAAAGAGGAAATGGATAGAACTCTGCATCCCACGGGCAGTATTCACATTCTGCTGGTAGAGATGGGTAGATGCCTACAGTCCACAAGCAGACTCGCACTGTTCAAGCTGAAATGGAAGAAATTCAATTACACAGTAATTTCTGATTTCCAACTTAAGTAAAAATTATGAATTCTGCATAGCTATCATTAAAACATTTTGCATTTATTTATTTGTCCTATGATTTCAGATTATTTGCAGTTAAAAAAAAAAAAAAAATTACCAATCCTCAAAAATGTTACAGACTTCAAGCCCTTTTACTAGCTCTAATAAGCCCCAAAGCAGAGTTCTGACTTAAGAGACTTACGAAACGAATCTTTTCTTTTACTTCTAGATCAATGGTCCCTCCAATTCCACTCTTCATTAGCCTGGATTTCATCTCTTCCTCCACCTGTAATGAATAATTTAAAATAAACACTGTTCATGTGTTTGCTGCATGCATACAGCTGAATTTAAATAAATGGAAAATGAAAGTTACTTACCTGTGACTAGTGATCTCCAAGAATATCTTCTCCACAGAGCAACACTTCTTGGACTTGGGCACCGGAGGTGCTAGGACTCCACAGAAGTAGAAATTTAGAAGCCAGAGGTACTATGCATGCACAATGTAGCGCTGACAGCATAAAGGTGCCACTGATACCTATCACCATCTGTTCCTTTTTACCAAGGAAGAAAAAAATAGGTAGTGACTAGAGACAAAACAAGGCTCAAGAGCTTGCCTAGAAACAAGAAGTCAAATAAAGAAGTTACTGAGAGTAAAGTGGTCCTAAGAATAGTAGGATCCAGAGAGAGCTTTAACAGGGCTCAAACCTGTAGTAGGGGATCCGCAGAAAAAAAATCTGGCCAGGTGTAGGGAGTTCTTATATCCTCCTGCTAACCAAGTAAAAGTTACACTCTCTGAACAGAGAATATCATATCCTCCTGCTAACAGAGTTAAAGTTACACTCTCTGAACAGAGAATAATCTCCCTATGGGGGATAAGACAGCTGGAAAAAAATTCAGGAGAAATAAACTTACACTCAAGAGTACCAAAAGGACGAGGTACCACCAGATAACGGTTTCCACAGAGGCGGCTCCATGCTTTCAGGCTCAGTGTGCAGGTGTCAAAGGAAGCACCAAAAAATAGAGGGGGCTCACTTCCTAAGGCTCTCAGAGTGTGTCAAAGGAAGCACCAAAAACAAGATCTAGCTAGAGAAAGGGATCCACTAGCACAATAGTTCTCAGACTTTGTCACAGTGAGCCTCCCCAAATCCATGGAAAAGATTTTGAGCCTCCCCCAAAAACTAAAATAATCTTGGGCCTCACCAAAGAAAAATAACATACTGTACTTCACGCAGTACACCATGAATAAATTGAAATCCCTCTGAGTACTTGGCTCACATTCAGTTCTTTGACTCATACTGACATGGAACCTTTGAAAAAGAACTCCTGTGCTCAAAGGTGTTATCTGAATAACAAATAAATAAAATAACAAATATTATTATTCAGCTTATTGTAACCCCCCCCCCAGCCTACTTCCTCCACTATTTTCATTCTTGAACCATTGTTACCCCTTGTTGCAGTACCTTCATGGGTCAGACTACTTTTTCTATTTCCTCTCTATATGAAACAACCTTCCAACTTACTTTGCCTCTCCCCCTCCATCCCTGCTCATAAGCCACTTCACAGGGATTACTTTGCTCCTTCCTGCTATTGCTCTTAGCACTTCTATGCCCAACCCTTGTATTTGGACTGTTCTGCCATCAGTCTACAAATTGATCGATTATCACCACTCATTATTAGTTTATTGTCCATATTTGTTTGCACTATTGTTCACCGTATATTTCTTGATTGTTTTACAGTTACCTTTTGAAATGTATTCACTCCCTACCCTTCCCTGGGTACACCTAAAATGAGCCTTGGCTCATTCACCTTCCCTTGTCACCTATTAGTAAATAAATACATAATATTTACCTACTATTATCCTCTTTCAGTTTGCTTCATCTCTTCACACAAAATATATAAAACTTAAAATTTAAATACAGTACGTTTTCAGACTTGCTTGAGCCTCCCTTGGAACAGGCTGGGGCCTCTCCAGGGAGGCTGGCCTCACCATTTGAGAACCCCTGCACTAGTACGTCAGGGAGAAAAGGAACTGTAAGGACCATATAGTAAGGATTAAGAAGGAGGGGGTTGGGTGGAAGCAGGGGGTGATAAGGCAGAACCACTAAACGATTACTTTTTCTTGTATTTACTAAGGAAAAGGGGGGGGTGATACCCAAGGGGGGGAGGGCAGAAACAGAGGGGGAAGAGGGTGACGGATGGGGAAACTACGAAGGGCAGGGTTCTGGAGGGTTTGAGGGCACTGAGGGTGGACAAGGCGCCAGGCCCAGAAGGCATCCACCCCAGGGTACTGAAGGAGCTGGCAGAGGTCTTGGCGGGACCTTTGGCACACTTATTTAATGCCTCACTACACCCAGGGTGTGTACCTCAGGATTGGAGGATGGCTCATGTGGTGCCCCTCCACAAGAACGGCCCCAATGGTGAACTGGGAAACTACAGACCAGTGAGCCTCACATCCATTGTGGGTAAGGTGATGGAGACTATCCTAAAGGAGAGGCTGGTGGCCCTTCTGGAGGCCAAAGGACTACAGGACAGCAGACAGACAGACAGCATAGCTTCGTAAGTGACCGATCCTGCCAAACCAACCTGGTGGAGTCCTATGACTGGGTGACTAGGCAACTGGGCAGGGGCCATGCGGTGGATGTCCTGTACCTGGACTTCAGTAAGGCATTCGAGACTGGGCTGCATGGGTGGCTGGGAAGTAAGTTAGAAGGCACGGGGTGGGTGCAAAGCTGGTGAGATGGGTAGGGAACTGGCTTCAGGGAAGGCAACAGAGGGTGGCAGTGGTGGGTGGGGGGCTCTCGTCCCCAAGGGTAGTGACGAGCGGTGTTCCGCAGGGCTCGGTGTTGGGGCCAGTGTTGTTTGGGATATTCACTGCAGACATACCATTGGGCATCAAGAGCAAGACCAGTCTGTTTGCTGACGACACCAAGATGGGAGCAGTGGTGGACGACCTAGGGGACTGGTAGGGCTTACAGGATGATTTGGTAAACCTGGTTGGACACCTGGTAACTGGGGTTCAATGCCAAAAAGTGCAAGGTACTGCATTTTGGGGTGAAAAACCCAAGTAGGAGTTACCAGCTGGGGGGGACTGCAGCTAGCAGAGACAGGAGGAGGAGAAGGATCTGGGGGTGCTCATTACAGGGTCAATTAAGAACTCAGCACAATGTAGGAAGGCATCTGCAAAGGCCAACAAAATGCTGGGTTGCATTGCAAGGGGTATATCATTGGAGGAGATTCTGTCACTATATCGATCATTAGTTAGACAACACCTGGAGTAATGCATGCAGTACTGGCACCCGTATCTGAAGAGGGACATTAAGTTACTGGAGGGGGTGCAGAACAGGGCGACAAAGATGTTCAAGGGGCTGGGGGACTTACCATACAAGAGGAGGCTGAGGGAGTTGAATATGTACTCGCTGAAGGAGAGGAGGGACGGGGGGGTAACGATTAAAACCTTCAAGTACATGAAAGGAATAAACAAAATCGGTACGGAGGGGCTGTTCAAAGTAGGGGAGGGATACTCGGGGCCATGATATGAGACTGGAGGGAGGAAGGTTCGGGAAGGAGGAGACACTTTTTTTTTTTCTTTTTTAACAGAGAGGGTGGTAGCTGGGTGGAATGCATTACCAGCAGAAGTGGTATCCAGTAGAACAGTGGACTGCTTCAAAAGAGGCTGGGTCAGGGCAAGGGGTAGGGTCAAGGGAAGGGACAGGTAGGAGGGAATAAGAGGTGCTAGCTGCACATTTGAGCAGATTTGATAAGACTGCTAGACCTTTATCTGCTGGCAAATTTTGTATGTTTGTAAGAGTTACGTAGAATTTGCTATAATGTGGTCTACAGAGAATATAAGGGTATTATCTTGAGAAAACTCCTAATTCTGAGAGGTTCCTGACGAAGACGGGATGGAGGGTTGAAGTGCTGCTCTATGGAAAAGATATTCTTGGAGATCACAGGTAAGTAACTTTTGTATCTCCCAAGAATCAATCTTCTCCAGAGGCTCATTTTTGGGTCTCAACTAGCAAGTCATCACTATATGGGAAGTGAAAGGAACCTCCAGAAGGAGAACGTATCCTTGTAAGAAAGGCACAGCCCTACTCCTGCATTTCCCTACTAAAGGAGCAAAATCCTCTGAATCAAACCCAGGAGAGAGAGAGAGAACAGACTGCATCCAGAGTATGCTCAGGGAGAAGTACTAGAGAGATGGTCTCCCATCCCACTTTGTCTTTATCCGCGAACCAGGTTGGCACACTGAGTCAAGGGCCTCTTTTCAGGTGTGGCTCAGAGCTACAATACATAGCAGCCAAAAAGTTAGTAATAAAAATAACACATAATCCAATAAATTACAAATTGCAATATGCAGCTAAAAAAAATTAGCACTGGAGCACCTTACAGTGCAAACTTAAAGGCCATTTATAACATGAATTCATGATCAAATTATTCAATTGTTGTTTCTCACAAAGTTTTAACAAATCAGGAAAATTCTCTAGCATCCTGCTTGCTCTACACGGGCCAAGAAAGACAAGGAAGACCAGGTGGACAAGTAACTGGAAGCAATGTGAGTATCTCGAGTCCAAAGTAGAAGACAAACATGGATGGTGGGTGTACAAGCAAAAAGCAATACTAAACACCAAATTGCAGGGTGACAAGACGTTTGCCACACAAAAAAAAAAGCCACTAACATGTGGTCAATAGCATTAAGAAAAACATCTCGGGCGATACTGGACCACCTGTTACCCTCTTCCTTTTTACACCTTTATATATTTAAAATGCAATTATTTTGTACCCTGCCCCCTTTTAAATATTTAAAACAAGCTTTTTTAGATTTATACAGACAATACAACAGAACTAGAAGGGAAGGGGGTGTCTTTTATGTAAGGAATCATTTTAATGTGATACAAGATGCTGCTATTGAAGATCCTTCCTCCTGTATTTGTCTTTATAATTTATTTTGGGTAGACAAAGAAGTCTTACCACGGTAGCTATGCTCCACCAGGCTCCCAGGAGGATGGCCTCAAATTACTGGAAGACATTCGAGGAACGTTGCCCAGTAATAGAAAGCTTATTAATATGCGAGATATGAATATTAACTGGTTGGGGAAGGATAAAATGAAGTTTATGGCAACAGTCACTCATCAAAGATTAACACAAATGATACCCCTACACAAATAATTACAAAATCAGTTACTCATTGCTGATTGACTGGGTTATGATCTCTGATACCAATAAAACTGTACAACAGGGGGTGCGCCCAGATTTATTTAGTTTTGTTGACAGGGTAAGTGCACTAGACAAATTCTGCCTATTTTCAGGCACAACCCAGGGAAGGGGGATACACATGAATGCCAACTGACCCTGAACCAGATTACGCTGTTGGTGGTATTTTTAGTGAAGGGGGAAATTTGGCCAGGGCACCGGGGAAATTCCCCTACTCGCCTGTAGGGGAACCTCTGACCTGGGAGATGGCCACTTGTGTTGAGCCTGTGGAGAGGATGGAGGTGCTTTAGCTGGAAGAACTATAGTTACTTTTGAAGGAAAAAGAGGCTTGCTTTAAGGGCGAGACACATAGAGCTCCAGATGGCTATTGCAGCAGCCCAACAACAGCCTACAGAGAGACAGGCCGAGAAGCCAGAGGTGACAGTACAGCTGCCAGATGCTGCCGTGGCAGCTCCCAGATCGTCGGAGAAGCAGGCGCCTTTGGAGCACAGACGAGTGGCAATCAGTGTGCTACAAAAGAACAACCACAGCAGTTCCAGTTTGATGCAGGTACGAGACATTCCCCTTTATTTGTGTTTGCGGGTAATTTATTTACTCCAAATGAGGGATCCTCGTTAGGATGGTCTAATTTGGGTACTACAGAACCCAGCCCACAACAAGATGTTGTACAAAAGAATGTGGGGGATTCAGCTACGAAACAAAACCCAGCAACATGGTCTGTGGACAAGGCTTTGACTAAAGCCGGCTGGGAAAGATCAAAGGAGACAGGTACTTGGGTCTCGGGCCCAACAAACTTTTACATGACTGTACCTAATGTTGCTCAGTGTACTGAAAGATCTGTCCCTCTGGCTAGTGGGCCTAAGGTGACGGAGTAGGGCACAGAAATGGATATGGCTTCCCCTCTGCATCTTCCGGAGGGTTTGGATTTAACACAAAACCCGGTTCTCTCAATGGTAAATAGGCCAGTGTTGGGTCTTAGAAATACTAGACAAACCACAAATCAGCCTGTTGGGTCTAGTGTAAGTTCTGGGGACAGGATTGATGATCAAAGCTCTGCAACATCTAGAACCTATGCATCTTTATTTCGTGCCCCAGTATTTTCCTGCTAAACGCCACAATGCTATCGGGCTGATATATAAATGAGGTTTGGATAAATTTCCAGACTGTAAGCATGTGGCTAGAGTTTTATTGAAAGGATCTATGCACTTTACCCTGGTGGAAATTTATGCACTGATGCACGTTTCAGGGGAGCCTGTTTTTGATATCAGTTTTAAGCAGGGGAGCAGCTTACAGAAGTTTTGGTCCTTATATCGTACTTTGAAATCAACACCTTTATGGATCCCCTTTGAAATTGTACCTCGGACAAAACCAGCACATAGGATAACTGTTCTGTTCAGAAGCGAGGGGGTGAGTGTGAAGGACTTGGTATACTGGCTAAAGCAAAGATGTACAGTCCAGAGGAACCCAGAGCCCATCTTTGATGAAAATCACATTTGGACAGGTGGCTGGAGGGTTCAAGTGATTCTCAACACCTCGGACACAGGGCTGGTTCATTTGCCCAACAGTTTTTTTTTTTTTTTTTAAGGAAGGACAGAGGGGCGTTTTATTCAGGCCAGCCAAAGGCCTGTTATCATTGTGGGGCTACTGGGCATCTAAGCAGTATGTGTGACAGACTAAAGTGCATGAATTATAATGAGTTGGGTCATACTTCTGGGCTGTGAAGAAATAATCAGGTTTGTAACCTGTGTGAGTTAAAAGGGCACATGTACCACTCTTGTCCTTCGGCTATCCATAATCAAGGTGAACAAGCGAATTGGGATGAATAAAGGGTCACCATGGCTTTGGCACAGCGCACTAGTGCTCAACAAGCAGTAAATAGGCCCAGGGACACATCCTCAGTTGCTCCTGACATAGCCGCTCAGGCTTCAATAGAATCAGTGCCTAGTTTGGCTTCCCAGGAGGTTCCCCCTCAGGCTGCATCACTTCGGGATGAGCTTCCCATTCAGGTACCACAGCTACAAACGGATGTAACAGTTCTTGCCGATGTGCCTATAGGAAATACAGGCATGCCCCCTCCCCCTCGCAGCCTCTCAACCTCCCAGAGAGCAAGGGCTCCTAGATGCAGGCAGAATTGGCAACAACCAGTGTCTAAGATCTCTGAAACTCCTACAAAAAATACGTTCGCCCCCTTGCCTATAGAAGATGTAGCATCTGCTGATGAGACTGGTAGCTCGTCAATTGTCTCATCTTTACAGGACCCAGGTTCGAACTGGAGGATCATCTGCAGGACCCTGTGGACCCCGGAAATGTAATATCAAACTGAAAAGTTAGAACCATGAGAGCTTCTTCAAAGAAGCCCCATGAATGTTTCTGTTGTGAAAGGATGTGCTTGTATCCCTGTGTATGAAGACTAAACTTGATTACTATTCTAGTAATGTGAATAGTATTAAACGTTTCCGAAAAAGGCAAGTGACGTACTCACACCTTAAGTCCTTTCACTCAGGAATTTTTTTTTCTCCAAGACACTCTGTTACACACACTGCCAGAAATAAAACCGTGCAGTTAAATTTTGCTATCATGGCCCCTCCTACTGGTCTATTGGGGAAGAGACATGCTCTGGAGTGGCTCTTTTGTTTAAAGGCATAGTGTTTCGTTTGATAAAATTAGTGGATTTAGTGCCTGGACGTGCTTTAATACTCAATATTAAAATACAATCTGTGCTTTTTTGTCTTATTAATGTATATGCAGGTCAAACAAAGGTGGCAAGAATAGAGTTATTTAAGGTTTTACAGCCTTACTTGTATTCAGCACATAATGTAGTGCTGGGTGGAGATTTCAATTGTGGGGTAAAACTCAGGGATAGAGGGTCAAACACTGTCACCAGGAAAATCTTCTGTGACATGACATTCTTATCTAAAATGATTCAAAATTCCAACCTAAAAGATGCATATTTTGAAAACACAGGAAAAGCAGATCCAACATTTCATAGGGGTAATCTAGCAACAAGAATAGATTATTTTCTTATTTCATCTCACTTGCAAATTTCAAGAGCCGCAACCCTGGTAGCGGACTTTTCTGATCATAAGATTCTGCAACTGCATTTGGGTAACAATAGTACGCCCCCTAATGGCCCGGGCTATTGGAAATTAAATGCGCTTCCTGTTACCAGAGCAGAACATATTACACCTGATTCAAGCTAGAAAGTCTGTATGGATCTTGTATGAGGACCCCATTAACTGGTGGGAAGACACAATAATAGATTTGACTACTGCTTTAAGAGCTCAGGGTAAAATGACCCGGGGATATGGTATATCAGGAATATCTAGGACATCAACACCAATTACAAAAGCTATTAACCTTGTCCGCTACAGTTAAACAGGATTTCACTGCACAGATACAAAATCACAAATCACATATGGTAGATTTACATTCACAACAAGCTAAAAATATTCAGTATCAACAGTTGTTTGGAACCCAGGAAAAGAAAGGACAGATTTGTCCCTATGAAGGAAGTAAAATTAATAATAAAAATAGACACATGGATGGTTTGTTTAATTCAGATGGCAACTTGTGCACAGACCCTAAGCATATTCTGAACATTGTCACACAACATACAAGGGACAGACTAGAATCCATAGCCATTGAAGGCTTCATTAGCTACCTATATTAACAGGATACAACATCAATTGCTGTCTAGTGAGCAGGCATCAAACTTATTAGAAGGTATCTCCCCTCAGGAGGTTAATATGGCCATTAAGGCCTTGGGGTCAGACAAGGCACCGGGTGGGGATGTGTTAACGGGAGATTTATATAAATTCATAGGGCCACATATTTTAGCTGAATTGGCTGGAGTGTTTAACACTATTTTACAAACAGGGACTCCTTCTCTAAGCATGACGGGGGGGGCATTTTGATTCATATTTTTAAGGAAGGGGATAGACGATATATGGAAAATCGGAGTCCGATCACACTTTTAAATACTAATTTTAAGCTGTTGGCTAAGATACTGAATAACAGATTATTGTCAGTGGCTAAACAGCTTATATCAAGGGCCCAGACATGTGCAATTCCAGACAGAAGCATTACGGAGCACCTTATTCTTTTGAGAGAATTATTTGAAAATGGTCACAGAAATAGAGCAACTGAGTTTATTCTTTCCCTAGACCAAAAACAAGCATTTGACTCAATTAGTCACACCTTTTTATGGCAAGTGCTAGGTAAATATGGCATTACGGTAACGTTTTTGTCAGTTGGCTACAATACCTCTATAGAATGGCTATGGCTGCCCCGCTTGTAAGGGGTTGGAAGGGGCCAATGTTGGCAGTTAGGAGGGGGGTTCGACAGGGTTGCCCCCTAAGCCCCTTATTGTATACTTTTTGCATTGACCCCACTGGCTCCTGATGAATGATGTCCGGCATCATTTGTATGCAGATGATACAATATTGTATCTTGAAGGAAAATATGTGGGGCATGTACAGGAAAAATTACAAACATATTTTTCAGAACATGGATTGGTCCTAAACCATCTTAAGCCACAGGTAATGCTGTTTTCAAATAAAAAAGTATCTGTGGATCTGGATATAAAAACATTGGACGGGTGTAGTCTGGCCCTTGTGGATTGTTACAAATACTTGGGAGTCTAGTTGGACTCCCATTGTAATTGGGACTTCCATATCGATAACTTGATACAAAAATTGAACAAAAAGTTGGAGGTACTGCATAAACATAGAAACTGCCTTTCATTTGATGCTAGTTTTTTTTTCTCCACACAATTTTTAGTTTTCATGAAAAATACATACATTGAGTCCAATCAATTTAGATAGAACAATAAATTTACATCAGTACATGCTTAAGTTAATAAGTTAACAACTATCTATAAGAGTGTCACATAGAACAGATACTGTATACTTCCTAAAACTTTAGAATAAGTCCTTTAGCTTCTGTAGAGCCAGTAGAAGAAGAGTGTCCATTCTGTTTTGTATTTATGTAATGTCTTATTATTCAGATGACTGATACGTTCATTAATGGCTGTCTTTGCTAATGAATTAATCCTTTTCTGTAGGCCTGGAAGGTGTGCATCCTTCCAATGTAGTAGTATGAGTCTTTTAAAACATAAAAATGCTACTAGGAGCCATCTCTTTTCAGGACCTGACATATAATATAGATTTTCTGTATTTCCTAAAATAAATATCCCAGGATCAAAGGGGAAATTGATCTTTAGAATAGCCTTACAGGTTTCCCAAATCACTGCCCAGCCTGACTTTAATGTAGGGCATTCCCAAAGCATGTGCAGTAGGTTGACTTCCCCTACACCGCATCTCCAGCAACAACTGTCTAAGGAGAGGCCCCATGAATATAGTTAATCAGGTGAATAGTACCAATTATGTAATATTTTAAACTGTACTAATCTACCCTGTCCTTACTGGAACGATATGCATTTTTCCACATCAACTTCCAAGGAGATTCATGAATGGGGTGGTCCAAGCATTTCTCCCATCTTTCTCTGGATTTATTTAAGTCATACCCGGATTTATTTAATAATTGATATAATTTCCAACCTCCCCCTTTAGTATTTGATAATGAGATTATTTTATCAAATTCTATCAAGGAGGAGGGGACTAAGCTGCCCTCTATCTGAGTCTGCAATGCATTTCTTAACTGTAGATAACAATAGAATTGTGTACAAGGTAAACCATGCTTGTCCCTTAGTTCTGAGAACGACCTTAAGATCCCTGTATCTGGATCTATAATATCTCCAAGTAGCAGAATCCCTTTGTTTTCCCATTCATGGCTAGTTAACCATTTCCCTTCCCATTTGAGATGTGGATTGTTCCATATTGGGAAGTATTGATATGGTAAAGAATTCACACCTGTTAATTTCGTTTCCAGGGAGAGGGATTTGGCAGAATTCCTTAAAAAAGGGTGGGTATTAATGCATTTTGGATAGATGCCTACAATTAAATGATGTAACTGATGGGGAAAAATGCTATCTCGTTCATATTTAGCCCATATGGGTAATTTATTTTCTGGGAGTAACCATTGGCATGTTTGTTTAAATAGAAAAGCTTGGTGGTAATTTCTGAAATTGTGCAGTCCCATACCTCCTTGTTGCCAGTGTTTCTTGATCTTATCGAGACTAAGTCTTGCTTTTTTCCCTTCCCAAATAAAGGAATGTATTAATCTGTCAATTTTTTTAAACCACCTAAATGTAATATGAATTGGCACCATATTCGGTAGATAATAGTTTTGGTGCCAACATCATTTTTATTGCATTAACCTTCCCCCATAAAGATAAACTGAGTTTGATCCATTTATCCAGAGATAATTTTATTTCCTCCATCAGAGGTTTAATATTGAGTCCTAGTATATCATTCAGATTATTGGAGATATAAATTCCTAAATAAGAAAACCCACCCTCCTTCCATTTTAAATTATAGCATAAGCATACCTCTTTGAACAGATTCTTATTCCCCTGCAGGGTGAGCATTTCAGATTTGGACCAATTTATAGACAAACCTGAAATACATCTAAATTCCTCTAATAGCAACATAGTGGAGTTAACAGATTTCTGGGGCACTGAGAGAGATAGAAGGAGGTCATCAGCGAATGCAATAACTTTATGTTCCATCTTATGGAACTTAATCCCTGTAATGTCCTTACTTAATCTAATTGCCCTAAGAAGGGGTTCCAAGGCTAGAATAAACAATAAGGGCGATAATGGGCATCCCTGTCTAGTCCCTCTTTCCAAAGTAAACTTTTCAGATAGAACCTTATTTGTACAAATATAGGCTGTAGGATTCTTATATAATGTATTTATTCTTGAAATAAATATGTCGCCTATTCCACACCCACCAAGTACCTCAGATAGATATTCCCATTTAATAGAGTCAAATGCTTTGTGTGCATCCAAAGATAATAGAACAGAAGAATCTTGTTTGCTAGACGCCATCCATATTGTGGAAATAATTCTTCTTATATTTTCAAATCCTGCTCTCCCCTTAATGAAACCCACCTGGTCTCTGTGAATGAGGGTCCCAATAATCTGTTGCAATCTATTATCTTGAATCTTAGCCCATAACTTATAATCAGTATTTAACAAGGAGACTGGTCGGTAGCTAGCCGGATCTAAAGGGTCTGTCTTTTTTTAACAGGACAGTAATGACCGCTTCTGCCATTGTGGGGGGAAGCCCCTTATTTGTTTCAGATTCTAAATACACCTTTTGTAGAATAGAAGTAATCACATCTTTTAGAATAACATATTTCAGTAGGCAACCCATCAGAACCCAGGGCTTTGGCCTTGGGTAATCCCTCAATTGTCTCTCTTATCTCTTGGGTAGAAATCTCTTTATCCAACAACTGTTGTTGTACCTCTGAAATCTTAGGAAGTTTGGTTTTATCCAAAAATTGGTTTGTTAGTTCCTTATTATTTTCTGTCTTACTCCTATATAAATCCCTATAAAAGTCTGTAAATACCTTGTTTATACCAATAGTTTTACTATGTATCTTCCCAGATGCATCCTTAATGTTAGGTATATTATTCCTATTCTGAATTTGTTTTAGCCTGTATGCCAATAATTTACCCGCTTTTTCTCCGGATTCCCAATATTTCTGTTGTGTTCTGTATAAAGCAGCTTTGGCCTTCCCAGTATGTAATTTGTTTATTTCGTATCTAAGTAGAGTGATTTTCCTAAATAAATCCTTGTTGCCCCTGGAGCATGACTTATGAGACCTTTCCAAATCCAAAAGTTCCTTTTCTTTTTGAGCTAATGTTTTTTCCCTCTCTTTTTTTTTTTTTTTTAAAAGAGGTATAACTCAGAATTCTGCCCCTAATGTAGGCCTTGAATGCTTCCCACAGAGTAGCTTTCGAGCTTTCCCCATTATTGTTAATCAAAAAGAATTGTTCTTTCTCCTTAATAATCCAGGGTCCAAAGTTGTCATCATTCAATAGTGAACAATTACATTTCCAATGTAAAGGTTTCGTATCATCAGTATTTAGACTTAAAAGTACAGAAATGGGAGCATGGTCAGATATAATAATTTGGCCTATGTCAGCAATAAGCATATTATTTAGTAGTCCTCCTGATAAAAGGAACATGTCAATTCTGCTATATGTACCATGTCTATGTGAAAAAAAAGAATAGTCTTTTTGAGTGGGAAACATCATTCTCCATGCATCCGAAAGACCCAAGTCCTTCATTCTGTCTCTGATAACTTTACTGCTTTTATCCCTTAGTTTAGTATTATTGGGGTTACTTCTACCCATCCATTGATCTAGTACAGTATTGAAGTCCCCCCATTATAATATTTCTACTCGAGATGCAGCTGACCACATCAAAAAACTCAGAAAAAAAAGAGGTGGAATCTCCGTTAGGAGCATAAATATTGCAAATGACCAATTCAACCCCATCCAGTCTTCCTTCAAGAATTTGCCATCTACCTGCAGAATTTATTTTATGTGAGATCACTGAAAAGTTTAGAGATTTTTTAATTAGCACAGCTAGCCCCTTCTGTTTTTTGCTAACTGAATTATGATACACCTCTCCTACCCACATTCTCTTTAGTTTTTCAGCCTCCTCACTTAACAAATGTGTCTCTTGCAATAAAGCTATATCAGCCTTCATCCTTTGTAGCTGAGTTAAAACCTTTTTCCTCTTAATTGGCGTACCTAAGCCTTTCACATTCCAAGAAACACATTTAAAGTTTGCATTAGGGACTCCCATGGTGATTAATTAATAACCCTATTTCTTCAATTATCATTTTAAAATTCAACCATATAGTAACCTCTCCCAACCCTCCCGTGACCATTTTATCACTACCCTCATTTAAATTAAGCGACCTCTGTCCCATTAAATAACAATTAAACCTTAAACACATTGAAACTGCTACAGTACTAACAATATACTGGGACAGTGGATCTATAGGTGGTATTAACTTAACATTCATAAATATGCTTAAACTGTAGTACGTAGAAACAAAATCTATTAGACTAATGGGGATACTAATAACATACATCTCATATAATAGATACCTCCCCAACTTACCAAAACAAAGTTCAACATAACCCTTGATCCACATGACCTGGAAACCCCAAAGGCACTGGTTCAAGGATCAATCACGCTGTACGGATGAATTCTAACAAAAACTAGTGAACTCGACTATGAGGGATTTGACCCCTGACAACTCCATATGAAACAGACATGACAGTACGAACATACAAAGTAGAGATCTAAAATAAGAAATAGCTATTCGAAGATCTAGACGAACTGAAGAAGGAGATAAAGAGAGAAAAAAAGGGGGGGGGGGAGATAATTGAAGAAAGAAAAATAAAGCAAGTAGTATTTAAAATAACAAGCCAGCATAGAAATTGCTCTGTGCCTAGTCCAGTACTGGTAGCATAATTCCAGTATCGATATGCTTCAGGATTACAGGAGTATCGTGAGCATCAACCAGCATATCCCCTGACTACAAGGCATCACAGGAACCATATTAACAGCCCCCAGGACCCCATGCATTTAAGAATAGAGGTCTGCTGCATTTAAGTAATGCCCAATCTATTTCATGATTTGCCCTCCTGACTTAACTCCATATGCCACCATAAGGTCTGAACAATTTGGCACAAATAAAGCACCTTTCTACCTATATTAGGAGAGAAGGAGGAAAGTGGAGAGTGAGAAATAAAAGAGGGTGAGATAACATATGTACCAGACGTACATAATGGGTAACAACAGGGTATATTCAAAATCCCTAATAGTTAGATTGTATATCTAACGATTATGTAGCCCACCTATCCTATCTTAACAAAACAGTATAATGGATACGTACTTAGTCTCTCGTAGGATCAGTGGTCATGTTCAACTGCATGTAACATGTAACAGCTCCCCTTAGCATAGACAGTTTTGTCCGAGGTTAAGAGTTATAAATAATATTCCTCCTCCCTCTTTTGTATCATTAAATTATCTAAATCCTAGTTCCTTATAAAACACTGTCTCATTACAAGTACATGCTTCCTTAAAACATTTAGATAAATAACCTTGTGAACTTCGTGTTAACCTATAATAAAACCGGAACTAATTAAGATTCTCCCATGGCAGTTAAGGCTTGAATGTTTGACGAAATAACTTACCCAAACTCCGATACTTAGGGATTAACTGGGGAGGCAGAAGACAGATGTTAAAAAAATAAATAAAACTCTGACAACTTTTTAACCCCCCATTATGGCGACATTTACTACAAGAAAAACCAAGAAGGGGTAATGATCATATATAGGGTCAATCTGAGAAAAGTCACATCCATCAGAACCATCAGCCAGAAAGTGAAAGGAAGCAGGAGTTTCTGGGATGCTGGCCACGTCACTTAATAAGGGAGGTTCTGGTTGGCTCTGAAAATGGTTAGCTCTGATTGGTTGTTCTTCGTTATTTTCTCCGGAGGATGTCTCCACGTTGTTTAAGCCAGCGAATTTGTTTGACAGCAAGAGTCCCATGGATTTTTTCTCTACAGCCCCCTTAGGTGAGAAAGTTGTGGATTTCTGCCTGCCTCGCACAAGTCCTTTACATTTCCTATTAATCGTTTTCCATTCCTGTCTCTGCATTAACTCCAGAAGATTTGCTCTGGACCTGGGACTTTCCAAGGGAACAGAATTTTGTGTTGCTCTACAATCCAGGGGTGCCTCGTGGGTGTTTTCTTGTGGCGATCGAAATCTAGAATCCTGAGGTGATTCAAAACTGTTATGGCTGTTATACTTAGGCCTGATTTTGTTTTCAATAAAAGTCCAAGCCTCTGAGGGAGTTTTAAATGAATGTCAAATCCCGTTAAGAGTTATAATTAGTACAGTCGGGTAATTAATTCTGTATGGGATATTATGTTGTCTCAATACCCCTCAGATCTCCGTATAAGCCTTTCTTTGATTCGCCACATCAGCAGAGTAATCCTGAAAGATAGAGATCCTGTGTCCCTCCCATTGTATGAACTTTTTCTCTCTTGACAGCCTTAGAATTTCTTCTTTAATGGAGAAACTGAGAAAGTATGCTACTATGGGTCTAGGGGAGAGCCTGGTTTGGGTTTGGAAGATGGGGATCTGTGTGCTCTCTCTATCTCGAGTGGCCATCTCCATTTATGTGCTAGCAGGTTCGGAAGTAATTCTTGTAAAAAATTAATGATGTTTGTTCCTTCAGCCCCTTCTGGTATACCCACAATACGTAGGTTGCTTCTTTGACCTCTATTTTCGAGATCATCAATTTTTTGCCAAATTAACTGGACCCGTTTCTGTATAAATAGAGAGTTCTCTTCTAAATGAGAAGCTGAATCTTCTAAGATCGCTACTCTATTCTCCGTTTCCTCAATTCTATTAATAGTCATTTCTGAATCTTTTTTAATGGAATCTACTACTTGTTTCAATCCAGCAATATCCTGCCTCAATTCCGACTGACCCACTGAAATATTTTGAAGTAGCGAACAAATAGCAGATATGTCCATACTCTGTGGGCATTCGTTAGTTAGAGGCCCCCCCCCCCTTGCATTGTAGTAACTGTCCCCATTGACATAACGATACTTCGTGGGTTTTTAAAACAAAAGTGTGTAAACGCTTACAGTTTCCTCAGATTATGCTCCGCTTAGAACTAGGTGATCTCTGCACATACAGGATTAGTCTAGATATAGAAATACTTTGTTGTCAGAAGTTTTAAACTGTTTTTAAAAGGATTTTAAAGCCGCGATTCACTCCGTGTTGCCACTACGCATCCATTCACTCAGGCGCCCCGATGCTAGGTTAAAGATTGTAAATTCAATGATAATTCCTCATATTGACTATGGTGATGTTGTATACAATGGGGCAGCTAGTGGCATTTTGGGAAAGCTTGATGTTATTTATAACAGATATGCGCATTTTGTTTTGGATGCACCCCGGAAAGCTCACCACTGCACTCTCTACAGGAACTTAAACTGGATATCCTTGATAAAACGGCGAAATATGCATGTGCAGTGGTTGATCCATCGCTGTTATTTTAAAAAAGCACCAGGATATCTACTGGCGTTCCTGGAGGAGTGGAATGTTAAGGAAGGATTGCGATCTGCAGGGGAAATAAAATTTAGGGTACCATTTATGAGAACAGCAAGGGGCCAACACTGTTATGTATACGAGGGCCCGAAATTGTGGAACTCATTGCCAGGGCATTTGAGGTTATGTACTAACAAAACATCTTGGAATGTATTAAGATCCTGGCTTGTAAAGGAGGCAATGTCTCTAAAAAGTTGTTGTACCTGAGAGATTTGCACATATGGTAAATTGTTGTATTTATTTCTTTTTGTTTATGTATGTATTTTGTTGTATGTATGTATAGTATTTTTAGAATGAAACTGATATTTTTGTACAGTAGGACTCCACTGTAAATTAGCTGATGCTAAATTGGGTTTTATCCTGTTTCTGATATCAGAAAAACTTTTTACTACTACTACTTATTGAGGTTATTGAATAACACCACTGTAATAAAACCTATTAGTGTGAATTTAGTCCCTTTACAACATAAGGCTATAGCATATGCCGATGACCTGAGTATTTTGGTGGAAGATGAAGCTTCAATTAAAGAGGCACTTCATATATGTGAAACATATAGTATATACTCAGGGATGGGGTTAAACTTCAATAAATGCGTGGGTACCCAGATTGGAGTTCTTTCCCAATCCCAGGTAGAGGTAGGGGGGATAAATCTTTTGGCCAGTAACATAAAGGTATCAGGGATAATTTTCAGGTCTGGTTATATGGGGATGTTGAATTGGGAACCCCAAGTGAATCAGGGGGAGGGCTTTAGTAAAGAGTTGGAACAATTGGAAGTAAAGTAAATTTAAAAGGATTCATCTGATAAAAACCTTTTTGTTACCAGTGTTCCTATAGCTATTTATAGCATTTTCTTCCAAGCAGTCTTTGGTAGTAGACTGAACCCCATAAAAAGAAATGTAGTTTATTTTTCAGTGAAGGGGGGTGGGCTGGGGATGGTGAACCCAGTTTTATTCTACTACAGAATATGTTTGTATGCAAACTTTAGGCCTTTATTTTTTGGGGGATCAGAGCTGGGTGCCTTTATTTTATTCCAGTTGTGAAACCTGGTACAGACTTTGGGACAGGTGAACCTTGGGTCCACTAAAAAGATCCCTCAATGTGCCTTCTTATATAAGAGAAAGTTTTATTTATTTAAAAAAGGTGGCAAATTACGAGTCAGATGTTACTGACGAAACAAAGGAAAGAGGTTTATAATTGGGTAGTTATGACTCATTTTAGAGAACAAGATACATTCCCCAGGTGTCCAAGCCAGCAAAGAGAGGCCTTAATAGCTTTATTACAGACTCCCAGGATACCAGACAAGATTAAGGATTTCCATTGGCTGAGTTGTCATGACAGGATCAAAGTCAAAGCAAATCATACGCACAAACACTTAGATGAACGCCTTTGTTTCAGGCCTAGATGCATACAACAATTAGAGGCTACAGAGCACCTTTTTTCACCTGCACGTATATTAGTTCCTTTGGGACAACTCTAGCTAGGGCATGGGGTTCCACCTGGTTTCAAACTGTGAATATGGATACCTTGATGAGGGGCACATATAGGAATATAGGAAATCAATGGCATACTGATGTGCTGCATAAGGTTCTCTTAGTATGTAAATGGTTTATATGGAACAGCAGATGTGTATTTGCATTACAGCAAAAACTGATGTCACAAGAGGACCTTATTCAGAAAATTACAGGGGAATTGAAGTTACAATACAACACGGATATAGCTAAAATGCATTCTAGACTGTTACTTCAGGTGTGGAGAAATATGTCTTGGATCACTGATTCAGATGTACCTGTCACATGAATTAATGTGCTGGAAAGGGTGAAGCCCACTTAGGTTATCAGTTTTACGGGAGGAGGAGAAAGCTTTGGGTAATGGATGATATGTAGCAATTAACTGTTTCATAGCAAAGTTTGCTTTTCTTTTTGCTTCTGTTTTCTTTGGGGGCATCTGAAGTATCGAGGTATGTGCTTTATTTATATATTTTCTTTATCATGCTAATTGAGGCTCATGATATTGACAATGATATACTGTATATGGATGTTATTAGGATGATATTTCTGTTGGGTTTTTTTCTGTTTTTTCTTTTCTTCCCTGTTGAGATTATGTTTTAATGCTTCTGTATGCATTGACAGTTTTTGTTGGTATTTGTGATGTGATTTTTATACAATTTCTTTTCCCTCAATAAAATCCCCTTCTCTAACAGTAGGGGGAACCTTTGGCCGTCTGAGTAACGATGGCCATTTCCCTTGAGCCTGCTGAGGAGATGGATGTGGATTTGACAGGGGAGAAGGCCTCCACCCCTGTCTTGTCGACTCAGGAGGCCGTAGATGCCACACTAGCAGCGGCTGAACCGTCGGGAAATTAAGCCAAGGATGTGACTCAGAACAAAGAAGAACCAGAGGAGCAAACGTTTGAGCAAGATGCTGAAGAGAAACAACAGTCTACAGCAGAGGTACTCTTTGTAAGTGAGGAACAATGCCAAAAATGAATGAAAGAAAAATTGAAATGCCTACAGAAGGCAAAAGAATTAGAGGAAGCTTTGCAAGAACTGACAGCGCAGACGGCCGTCAGTGCTACCAGGGCAGCTGTCAGCGTGCAGCCAAGTCAGGTGAGAGATGATTCATCGCTAAGGCCCGTGTATGAAGGGCCTAGCTCACGGACTCCAGGCACCGTATCCGAAGAGCCTGTATGTAAGGAAAAGGCTGGCAGTAATGCAGAGGGAAATTCTGTGTGCCAACAGCCATCAACTTCTATGACCAAAGCTCACCAGAAATGAGTGAAAACTACCAAGCAACGGCTTAGTGTGGGGAAACAAGCATGCATGCCCCAAGCACAAGAAACAGAAACTAGTAAAGAGACTGAAGCACAGCAAAAACGCTCTCCTTTAAAGATAAGAGTTTGGAACCCTGATTGGAGCTGTTCGGAGGATTTTCAGCATAACAACTCTCAGGACATTACGACCGAAAGACCAGGGAGCTGGTCGCCAGAACATGCTCTTATGGATGCAGCACAGATACAGGGGCAAGCAGGGCAATAGACTCCAGACCCCGATGAGCCCTCTTACCAACGAATGCGAGCTTCAACTTTGACTACAGTGGCCACCAACGCAGACAAGGACAAGAGCTCCAACACACCCCAGGTTAACTATGAAAAAAACTATACTGTTACCAATACAGTAGAAAAAATTGCAGACAGTGAACAAAATGATATTCTGGTTGAAAGATTTACCTATGGGGACGCCCCAATTAGTAATGAGGAGCAAACTGGGGAGGAAACTGTGCGTTTACGGCCTAGACAGGAGAGATTACAAAATGCACAGCCAGGTATTTCTCTTGACCCTCTCTTTAAATTGTCTGACCTGTCTGCAAATAAGGGTGAGCCTGCCCCTAGGCTCAATGCAGTTTAGCTACTTTACAAGGGGGGGTTAGAATGCCCTCCAGATAGGGTGCATATTGCCAAGCTACTATTTAAAAATTCTATTAAGTATTTTTCATCTGAGATATTTGCTTTAATCAGCCTAGGGAGTGGGAATTTCGATATAAATTTTAAGAGTGTGTCTAGCACAGACAGGTTCTGGGAGTTGCATCAGAAACTGAAAATTACACCAATATGGATACCTTTTCAAGTGATTCCTCTAACCAAACCTTTGGTTAAAAACATTAACATCCTCTTTAGAAGTGAGGGTATTAATGTTGAAGACATTTTATTTTGGTTGAGCCAGAGGTGCGAAAATTTGGGGAGGCCTGTGCCCAACTTGTACAGCGAACAAATCTGGTATGGGAGCTGGAGAATTAAAGTCAAATTTTTGTCAACTAATACAGGCCCAGTACATCTGCCCAGCTCCTTTTTCTTAGGTAAGGATAGAGGTTCCATTTTTTACAATGGGCAGCCCAGGTCACGTTTTAAGTGCGGGTCTCGGTCACATTTAAGTTCTGCATGTGACACCTGTAGCCACTGTTTAGAACATGGGCACTTACCAGCCTCATGCCTGAATCTCTTTAAATGAAACCTGTGCGAACAAACTGGCCATTCTTACGGGAAATGTCTACAGAGAAGACTGTCCTTCGCATGAAGGGCTTATAAATCAGGCGCAATATCAGCAGGCAAAGAGGGTGGCGGTGCAGGATGAAGCTCAAAGTAACCAGCAAACAGCTTCTACAGCTAGGGGCCCCCCAGAATTAAATAATATGAAACTGAATAGCCCTTCAGTAATAAATACAGCTTCTGTTGGAGAAAGGGAAGAGGATACACCAGTGGTGTTAGCAGGTTCTAGCTCAGAAATGCCCCCCACCCCCGGGGAAGAAAGATCCTCCTTTTAAACTGGTTGCACAAAAGAAGACATAGACTAGGGAAAAGAGTGACACAACACCCTCAGGTTGCTAAAGATGCCCCCACCCCCCCCTTAACGTTGGGAAATAAATTCTACATTCTTGCCCCTGAAAATGTAGTGGAGACTCTGAGCAGGATGAGTCAGATACCTCTTCCTTAGTCTCCACCACAGATACTGAAGGGGGAGGGAATGACTCAACAGCCAAAAGAACAGGGCGGAGGCAGGTTACCAGGAAATCTCTCCTTTGGCCTTTTTTTCCCCCTGCAACTATTTTCTTAATGCATGCTCTTATATTTGCCACACTTAATATTAATTGCATAAAAAGTGAAAGGAAACGTACAGGGGCCTTATTTGCTTTACAAAACCTCAAAAGTGACATATTATGCATTCAGGATACAAGGCTTAAAATCAATTTGGAATTGCAGAAAACTGCAGGGGGGTGGCCATTAGGACCCTCTTTTTGGTCCACTGGTACAGAAACCTGCAATGGGACTGGTATACTTTCATCTAACCCTTTATTATCAGTTTCCAGATTAGTGGACATTCATCCAGGTAAGGCATTGCTACTGAATCTCAGCTATTTATCAGAGCGGTTCCGCCTGATAGGAATTTATGCCCCACAAACAAAAGCATAGAGGGTAGCATTATATAAAGAAGTACAGCCATACCTGCATACGTCTAGACTGGTAGTTTGGTTGGGAGACTTCAATTGTGGGATAAGCAGGGTAGACAGAGGGTTACAAACACAAAAGATGTTCTGTGACTCAACCATGTTGAAACAAGTCATTGAGACAGCAGGGCTAGTTGACGCATACAGGATAAAATATCTAACAGGGGGATACACATATTTTAGAGGAATACATAAAACACGGATTGACTTCATAATCACTTCCTCCGTACTTCAGATCAGTAATAGCTCTACGTACCCCGTTGAGTTTTCAGACCATGTTGCAATTAAAGTTGGTCTAACATAGGAAAATGATCCCAGGTGCAAGAAAAACAAATGGAGGTTGAATGAGTCATTACTAAAAGGCCCCAAATTAGGAAAATTTGGGCACCACACTGGGTCACTAGATTATCAGTTGTAGAATTCTATGATTCTGTACAGGAGTGGTGGGAGGACACAAAAAAAGAAATTCAAGTTATGTTTCAACAAACGTCTCATTCTGTAGCAAACAGAGAATATTTACAGTATCTGAAATTAAGTCATTACTTACAACATTTAATATTCCAGGCAGAACTTACAAATCATGATAACGGTTCCTTAATTAATAATACCAAAAAGGAAATGATGGCGCTTCAATACAGTAGGGCCAAATCTTTAAACCAGGAACTTAAAAGCAAGTAGAGAATAGAATTATAACTGAACTTATATCTGCCACAGGACAGAGGGTTAGCGCACCACAAGAATTATTACACATAGTTGAAGAGCATATTGATAAACATTTTGGATCCCCCCCCAAAATCTGGACCCTCAAGAACTTAAATGAGCTAAAACTTCCACAAGTGCCTGCAGCAGACATGGAAGAGTTAACTGCAGAAGTAACTTTAGAAGAAGTTTCATTAGCTATATCACAGTTGCTGCCTTCTGGCTCAGATGGTCTAAGCACAGGGTTTAATAAGAAAATTCCAAGAAGACAGTCCCTGTGCTGATGATTCTTTTTAATCACATCCTTGAGTCTGGAATATATGGTGCATCTATGCATGAGGCCATATTAGTTTTAATTCGTAAAAAAGGTGACAGGGCAGATATTAATAACTGGCAACCACTGAGCCTATTAAATACACAGAAAAATTTTAAGTAAAGTTCTGCTATTCCTTTGTAACTGTACCTTCTCTGTCTTTTCTATCCTCCATGTGATGCGGTACCTTTGTAAACAAGCCCTTGGCTCAAAGGTAAACCGATACTTCAAATAATTAAATAAATAAGATTGTTAAAGGTAGCCAATACCTTGATTAGTACCCCACAGTCCTGTGCAACTCCTGGTCGACACCAGCAGGACAGCGTAATTTTATTAAGAGAAATATTCAGTAGATGGGAAACTGCACAGCTGCAAAGGTATGTAATGGGGTTAGACCAGGAAAAAGCCTTTGATAGGCTGTCCCATACCTTTTTGTTTTCTACCTTAGAAGCACATGGGATCCCTGGGATGTTTGTGGGATGGTTAAAAAACATGTACCTAGAGGCCACCATAGTGCCAAATGTGAATGGATAGATTGGTAAATATATGGAGGTCTCCAGAGAAGTTAGTCAGGGGTGCCTGTTGAGCCCGCTGTTGTACACTTTTGGCATTGATACTTTAATGCGCATGTTGCTTTTATCTCCAGAAATAAAAGGGATTATAGTGACTCCAGGCTTACCACCTGTAAAAGTGTTGGCCTATGCAGATGACCCGGCATTGACAGTGGCACCTGAAGTAGAGGCGGGTAATCTTACTGTGCTCATAAATCAGTACTCAGATATGTCTGGCTCCAGAATTAATCTTAGGAAAAGTAGGGGTGTTACGATAGGGAGCACCCCCCCCCCCCAAATGGGCAACTGGAAGGCATATAGGTAACTGCTGAACCTATCATGATTTTAGGAATTGAGTATGGACTAGGAAATACCTCCATTCTTAACTGGGAGAAATGCTTGATTAGGGCCAATGGACTGGTGGACCAATGGAAGGGGGCAGCAGCTATAAAAAAAAAAAAAGGAGGGTGGTACTAAATAAAACCCTGTTAGTGCCAATTTTTTTTATATCTTAGTTATGTTTTCCCTCCCCCCCACAGGAAGCAGTAACTGCACTTTTTAGTGTATTTTTCCAGGCCTTTTGGGGATCACGGTTGAATCCGCATACCTCCCTATCTCTGAAGGAGGAGTGGATATGATACATCCCTTAGCCTTTTATTTAAACATTTTCCTAGATTATAATTATAGTCGCATTCTTAAGCCTGGGCAATACATATGGAGAGACTCTGTGGAGGCATGGCTTCGGCCTAGCCTTGGGGCTTGGGGAAATAAGAAACCCAGAGGTTTAAATAATATAACCCACCTTCCAAAATATGGGTTGGAAAGTTTAAAGTTAGTAATAAAATTGGGTATTACAGTAGATCATCTACAGGCAAAGGACAGAAAAACTATCTATAAAGCAATACTGATCTCAGAA
This sequence comes from Neoceratodus forsteri, assembly GCA_016271365.2. Taxonomy (NCBI): domain Eukaryota; kingdom Metazoa; phylum Chordata; order Ceratodontiformes; family Ceratodontidae; genus Neoceratodus; species Neoceratodus forsteri. The sequence continues at coordinate 863,847,260 of CM028136.1, forward strand.
TGCCAAGCAGAAATTAACTTCCCTGAATGTCCTATCTCACTAAAGCAAGGTATGCTGGCACAGTTATCTAATCCCAGAATCCCCCCTTCCGCATGGGACTGTATTTGGCTGAGCAATTTTGGGAGACTAGGTACTAAAAGAAATAGTAAACATAAGCAAATGAATGAAAGGTAATGTCTGAGAGGTGGTTGTGGACTCCTAGTTGAAACTCGGCATTTGTTCATAGAGTGTGATTATATAGTACCCTTTTGGGCATTTTTGGCTGAAGTTTGGAAGGCACCTCTATTTTCAAGGGTGAACTACCAAACTGTTATATACTGTATGGTCCATCAGGTTCTGAGTTTAGTAATTATCATAAAGATACTGTATATGTAGTATTTAAGCAATATACCCTGACAGGGTGTGGGTATACTGGTGGATTTACCACGGCTGGTGCGGTTAAGTCACTCGGCCGAGTGACTTAACCGCACCAGCCGTGGTAAATCCACCAGTATACCCACACCCTGGAGGGGTATATTGCTATTATACAATGTTACAAATAATTTGTTTATATGTTTTGCATTTTATTTATATATTTTTCTTAATTATGTTGTGAAAATCATGTATATGTTCTTCCGCTGAGAAAAAATAGTTCCTTGTTAGTATTAAATATATAGAGAAAGACAATGCTGTATCTTGAAAAGGTTTTATTTGTGTAAATAATTGTTTTTTATGAACATTTACTAAATCCAAGGTTTCATTTGTGAATTTTTAATTTTTTTTTTTTTTTTTAAACAGCATTCAAGGTTTTATTTGTGAAACAACATTTAGGAAATCAACAGCTATGAAGTTACATTTTTATATCTTGTATGAACTGTTTACATTGATAACAGTTTAGCGTTTTTATTTTTGATTTCTAGGTTTTGAACTGTTGCTACCCTTTGTAGTTTCTCAGTGTTGTGTCTTTAAGAAGTTAGGTTGCGAGTAGTTTCTGAGCATCTGCACGATGTGTACAGCATGTCACATGGTCAATGCATTAGTTGTGTTGGTGAGACATGGAGGGCTCGTCATGGAGAGTGCATCTTCCTATTTTTCTGAGGTTGGATGATTATTTCTTTCATCATTTTTCTTCGGTCACTTGTCTAATCTGGAATTGAAGGGAAAAAACAACTTTTAGTTAATTTGGATGCAGAAGAGTTTTATGTGAAAGTTGTGGTGCTTACCTTTTTCAGTTCTGGTTTTGTGTTTTTCCAAAGTTGAAATTTATGTTTCCATAATTAACTAAGTGGGAGATTGTCGGTAACATTTTCATTCTTGTGACGTTCGGTTTATAGGCTTGGCTGCTTGCAGTTCTTGTTGCATATGTAGGAGATTCGAGATTGCTGGCCTGCTCAGGTTTTGGGCGCGGGTTAGTTGGCAGCAGATCTTCGGTTTTCTCTGTTGTGTGTTCGTCGAAGAGTATTTCTTGGAGTATGGCGAGCAGGGATGCTGATACTTGTTCAATTGACTGCTGATTTTCAAAGAGAGGGATTTTGGCATTTGCGATTTTTTTCTTTGTTGGAGGCTCTGGGTATGTCTCAGTTCAGTTGTGTGGTGATTCGGTTATTGTGTAGTAGGCTGTGCTTGTGGAGGGTCTATTCTCCAGTTCTTTATAGAAGTACTGCTTTTTAATGTCATGTTCAGCTGTTTGTTTGACTGTGGTGTCTTTCCTGTCAGTTTCCATATTTTTACCGGAGATTATGGCAGCCCAAGTTTCATGATGTTGCAGGTTCGGACGCCAGTAGCTTTTTAGTGAGGTTTCACTCTTGTGGCCTGTGATGTCCATTATTTGTCTTGAATCTAGGCCTGCATTTGTAAGCAAGGTGACAGCGGTGGCTCTTAAACAGTGGTTGGTGTAGATTTTTGGTAAGCCAGCTTGCTTGCATATGTTTGGCAGCATTTTTGCTAGGTAGTTTACACCTAGCAGTTCATTAGTATACCATTTTAGTGTGGTATCTAATTGTGCCTCTTGCAGTTTTCTGGGGTGACAGAATAGTGCTGGTGGGTTTTCTGGGAGTTTTGATGTGTACTTTAAGAAGCTCTGAAGTGGACATAAGGGATCTCCTGGGCTCTCAAACATGACTCCTCTTTGTAATTGTCTTTTGGGGTCTTGGAAGTCTTTGTGATTTTTTAGGTCTACATTATAGGATTTTGTGAAAAATCGAAGACCATTTGGGGCAGTTTCTATGTTAAATGAATCTATTTTGAAAGCACGGACACCCTCATTGCCTCTTCTTGCTAAGTATAATTGAATGTCAAACCAAACTTTGTGTAAAAGACCTTCAGGTGTCAGTGGCGAAAGGGCTTGTGAGTGTTAAGTGTGATATTTCTTCTTCAGTTAGTGGCTCATGGTGTTTTGCTTGGTCTTTTCCTGCTTTTCTATATGCTTTTATGACTCCTTTGAAAACATTGTTTGCACAATTGAAAGTGGAGTCTACCATTATGTTCACTGCTCTGCTATTTGGGGGGTCGTTGATGTGTCTATTGATGCCAGCTCGTAAAGCTACATAACTGGTTAGGGAATATTGTTCTCCTGATTAATTTCTTACTGTGCTGTAGAATTGGCGTAGGACCTTATTTAGTTGGTCTAAAGGGATCGTTTTTAAATCTATTTCTATGTTTTTTTCTTTTAGGCAGTCAAAAAATACATTAATTGCCCATTTAGTTTGCTTTATTGTACTTGCTTCATTATGGGATAGTTCAAGTTGTTGCAGTGTTGCTTCCGATGCTTGCTTGTGACGTTTTGCTTTTTTTTCTTCACAGGATCGGCAGCTTCCGTCCCTATGGGAATGCCAGTATTGCAGTGGACTGAGACCAAGCGTATGCTGCTGCATAGGCGTGGTAAGCTGTTGGTGTTGGTCTGCTAGTTTCTGGAGGCCAAGTTGAGAGACGTTGGGAGAGCTTTGGGTACGATGTCATTGCATACTTCTTGGCGAACAGGTGAGTTTTCTGGGTCGGAGGGCTCGTTTTTCTGACTGAAAATTTTTTCAAGGTCGTCAGAATCTAATAAATGGAATGAGGTATTCATTTTGTAGTGTTTACGTTTTGACTTGCGATGGTAAGCGGTGATTACAAATGGCGGCAGTTACTTCAAAGTTTCACGGTGGCAGTGATATTTTTGGCATGGCACGAGTGCTTGTTGGCTGGCAACTTTTCCAGTGGGTATATTGGAGGATTTATAACTGCTTGAAGGTGCCAGCCAACCAATCAGAATAGAGGGATTACTGTAGTTTCTGAAGTCCATTGTATAATTGGTATTATTAAGTTCCATATATGGCAAACCCAATGTTTGTGGGTGCTACAGCAAAAAGTAGTAACTCACCTAGAACTTTGTTTTTTTAAATTCAAGTTTATTGAGGTTTGAAAATCAGTGTACAGCCATTTCAACTTATTTTGAAGCAAACATCCATTTTTCACTTAGCATACCTCACATTTCTTACAAATGTTATACTTCAAAACATTTCATACTTACAGTAATACAAAGCAAGGTCACCATCTATCACAATGATGTCTCTCTGTTTAATCAGTATCCCTGTTTAATTGACTTCTCCCCCTCAGGGGGTGGATGAGGTCTCTCCTGGGCCGGGCCGGGCTGTCCCCCCCACTGTGTCTTTAGGTCTGTTTCGCTTCATCATTAAGCATTCTGGCTCTCTCCTATATGTCTCCCTTCTCTTCCACCGTAAGACGTTTTGGGTCTATCTATGTTCATTACTCCTTGCCTTTTCATCCCTCAGTGCCCCAGTATATTGCACCTTGCCCATTTCCTTGTGAATGTTGCGAGCCTGCCATTAATTTTATCTGTCAATTCCTCCATTTCTTTGATTTCCATCACAATGGAGCTCCACTGCTTCTTGTCTGGCAGGTCAAGTGAAAGCCATCTCCTAGTAATTGCTTTTTGGGCCGACATTATGAGGACATTCCACAGGTACTGCAGATGGTGTCCACCCCCCCTTTCTTCCTCTGGTGGAAGGCCCAGGACTGTGTTCTTCACTGTAAGTGGGTGGGTGTCTACAAATATCCTAGTGATTTCTTTCGTTACTTCCTCCCAAAATGGTTGTTATGACCCCACATTCCCAGAATACGCGAGTATGGTGTGCCCTCTGTGTATTGCAGTTCCTCCAGCAATGCCCTCCTCCCGCTCCACCCCATTTAGCCTGAATCTCAGGGGTACAGAAGTATCGCATCCTCACCTTCCAGGCAAACTCTCGCCACCCAGGTGAGTGAGTTGTTTTGTTGGCCGTGTTAAAGATCTTTTCCCATTCCTCATCTGTTATATTTAAGTTAGTTACTCTCCTTCTCCCATCTGGTTTTCATTACTGCAGTTGTTGTGGTGGGGAGCTGTCTGATTGATTTGTATAGTGCTGAAATTTGTCCTCTTTCTAGTTTCCCCAGAGATTATCGAGAGCATTGTCTGCACTAGTCTCAGTGTGTTGGGTTCTGGTGTCGAGGTCTTCTGGGAGTTGGGAAGGTGGGCTCTAAGCTGCAGATATCTAAAGTGGTCCCTGTTCCCGAGATTGAATGCTTGTTTGAGGGTTTGGAAATCTAGGACCGTCTCGTCCACAACCAACTGTCCCAACCTCTGTAGGCCCAATCTGGCCCAGAGCGTGAAAGTGTGATCCAACCTCGCTGGGGTGAAATCCAAGGACTATGCAAACCACTGAAGAGGTCAGAGTGCTGTTTTAATGCCCAGTTTGGTCCAGAGTCTGTTTATCAGATTGAGTGTGTTTACCACAGTCTGTAGGAGTTCAGACCCCTCACCCACCAGAGTGGGGTCAACAATTCTAGCTCCCAATGGGGGGCCCTCTGTCATCTCAATTTCCATGCCTTTCCAGGGTGCGTCGTATAAGTCCGAACACCACAGCAAAGCAAATCGTAGTTGCGCAACCATACAGTATCTTTCTAGGTCAGGGATGGCCCTCCCTTCCCTTGTCCTGTCTGCTTGTAGGGTTCTCATTTTTATTCTTGGTCTCCCTGGTGTCCAAATGAAATTGGATATTATTTTCTGCCATGCCTGGAATTGTTTTTGTGGCATGTGTATTGGGAGGGATTAGAATAGGTATAGGTATAGTGGAAGGATGTTCATGGTCACTGTCTGGATCTTGGAATACATAGGGAGTTTAGGATTCACCATTTTTCTATGTCCCGTTTAAGTTGGGCCTGTAACGGTCCGTAATTTGCCGTGAACAGCCCTGTCGGTTTTTTTATGATCTGGATTCCCAGGTATTTTATTTTCTGTTTATTCCAATTTAGGTGTAGAAGTTCAGTGATCTGCGGAGCAGGTTTATAGTGGAGTGTGAGGATATCTGTTTTGTCCTTGTTTAGCGTATATCCAGAGTGTAGTCCAAACTTCTGCAGTGTCCTCCAGATTTCCGGGATAGATTGGTTAGGGTTCGTGATGTACAGAAGGACATCATCCACGTACAGTGACATTTTATGCTCTACCCTTCCTATACTGACTCCTGCGATATTCAGATTTTCCCTGATGGTACTGGCCAGGGGGTCTATATATAAAGCAAATAAAAGGGGAGAGAGAGGGCATCCCTGCCTCGTGCCCCTACCCAAGGGGAACCTGTCTGTGATACTCCCGTTGAGTCTGATGTAGGCCTGTGGTGCTCGGTACAGCACCTTAATGGCTTCTGTCATCTGGCAGGGAAGCCCAAATCTGTCCAGAACACTGAACAGGAAATGTCAAGAGACTTTGTCGAATGCCTTTCCGGCATCCAGACTCATGAGGCAGAAAGGAACTACCCCCTGGCCAATCTTATCGATAATGTTTATTGTACGCCTAACATTATCTGGGGCCTGTCTACCTGGGATGAACCCTGTTTGATCTTTTTTAATGAGCTGGGGGAGGATTGGGAGAAGCCTCCCGGCCAAGATTGAAGTGAAGATTTTATAATCCAGATTTAGAAGGGAGCTAGGTCTAAACAAACTACACTCAGTTGGATCTTTTCCTTCTTTGCGTATGACTGTGATGGTGGCATAGTCCCAGGAGGGTGGCATGTCCCTTCCCCCACCCAAATCTCATTGATGGCTTCTAATAGGTGTGAGGCCAGTTTCTCCTCGAGGTATTTATAGAATTCTCCACCAAAGACATCTGGGCCTGGACAGTTCCCGGTTTTAAGATTTCGGATGACCTCCACCACTTCATTGAGACGGATAGGTGTTACTAGTTCCTCTCGTTGTTGTGGGGTTACTGTGTGGAGCTTTATTGTTTCGAAATAGTCGGTTTTATCTTGTGGGTGGGTCTCCTTTTGTGCTCGATAAAGCCGTTTATAATAGGTGACAAAGGCTTTCTTGATCTGGTTTGCCTTGTACTCCAGCGAGCCTGTTGTGGGGTGTTTGATTTTAGGGATAGTGGCCTTGGCCTGTCTTTGCTTAAGCCGCAGGGCTAGCAGGCGTGTGGCCCTATGGCCCCCTTCATAATAGGTCTGTTTCAGGTATGCTAGTGCCTTCTCTGTCTCAACCTGATGAATTTTATGTATTCAATCTGTTATCTTTTTAATTTCCCTATCCCTCAGCCTAATCCACTTTTGCTTTTGTTGCGCCTGAAGATTTTTCAGTTGGCAGTTAAGCTGAGACAGCAGTGCCCTCCTCTCCCTTTGTTTGTAGGATCCCATTGATATGAGCTTCCCCATTGTTTTAAGGGTATCCCACTTGATTCTGGGTGTCACGCTGGGTCCTGTGTTATATTCAATGGTCTGGTCCACAACCTCCCTGAGTTTGGACATAATCTCTCTGTTCCTTAAAAAGGAGATGTTTAAGCGCCAGTGGGTTTTCTTTCGGGAAGTTCCCAGATCTATCTCTAGGAATAATGGCTGATGATCCAAATGGACTGCTGAACCAACCCATGTATGGCTTGCCTTAGCTAGGTCCCCAGCCTGTGTCAAAAACTAGTCAATTCTTGAACATGTTTTATATCTGGGTGAGAAGCAAGTATAATCTTTAGCCTGCAGGTATTTTTCCTGCCATATATCTATTAGTCCTGTGACCGTCAATAGTCTGTTGACTAGCTTTGCCGTCCTCGACCATGGGGCTGGGATCTGCGAGATGGTATCCAATCGCCTATTCAGCACCAGGTTCCAGTCTCCCCCTAGTAGCAAAGTTCCCTTGGCCTTTTCTTGTACCAACTTAATGACCTCAGAGTAAAAAGAGAAAGAGGAGCCCAGGGTGGCATACTGTATATGTTTGCTAAAGTTATTCGTGTGTCCTGCACCCTTCCTCTGATTATCACACATCTTGTCCCGGGGTCTATCCAAGTCTCTTCCTCTTCAAATGGAAAGCTGGCCACTAGGAGAATAATTACTCCTCTCTTTTTCCCCCCTTCCAAGGAGGCACGGTAGGCTTTAGGGAAGGTCTTGCTTTTAAGCTTTTCAGCTTCCCGGGGCGAGAGGTGCCTCTCTTGCAAAAATATGATAGGAGCATTTTGTTCTCTTAAGAACTTCAGGATCCTCTTTCTTTTTGTAGGACTATTTAGTCCACTAACATTATACGAGATTACTTTCGTGTCTAGTTTAGCCATCAGTTATATCCTATTTCACTCAGTAAGACGCTCTCTTAAATCAGAGAGTGTCACTTACATGCTTCATTAGATACTACCTGTGACCTTACCTTTTTGTTTGGTCTGTACTCTGTTTCAATCTGATTTGATTCTAGTTTCTCTCTAAACTGTCACACAAAACCAAGTTCACAATTAATAAACACAACCAGTTAACTCTTTTATGTCTAATTTCACACAAAGAACTAACAAGTATTCATAAGTGATTAATCTGTTTATCAACAAAGTAAAAAGAATAATAAACTGCACTTCCAAGGTCAGGCCTGGTCAGTGGGCCTGGGTTGTGCCTTCCCCTGGCACACAATATCCAGTCGTTCTGCTGGGATTTCTTTATCCCTCTGATGTGTATTTTAATACCTCAAGGGTGTACCAACGTCAGCTGATATGCTAAAAATAAAGCTTGTACTATTGTCTATCCCTTCTGGGCCGGGCCAGCCTCCTGACATTGCATTAACTGTATCGGAGATATAGTCAACCTTAGCTATCTGCATTCGTCTCCGACCCTGCAAATAAGCCCGATGGTGCCCCACTGAGGCCAGTAAGAGCAAGGTCTTCTCTGGGTCCTCTATTCTTGCTGAGTCGATGTTTAGATGGGACGCAATGCCACAAGGAATGCACACGCTTCATCACAACTTAAGGATTTGTGTTTGCAGGGAGATGACTTACTGCTACCACCCTGCTCCACAGTGACCTTCTGTCTTCCCCCCTCCTTTTTTAAGCCCCCAATCCCCACGTGTCCACAGTCACGCTGTCACCCTGTAAGAAGAACCTAGCCATATTATTAAGAACAACATATTTAACTTTTGAACTAAACCAAATGGACCTGCTCTTTCAGGGATTGTTGTTTGTAGGGAGAGCCGCTCGATTTAGGGCTCAGTACTGCACGGTGGTCTCTTCAAGGCCTACGGGGGGTTAGGTACAGACAGCATGCCAAGTCCTTTATTAAGTCAAAAATACTTGCATTAGTCAAATTTTCCCCACTGTGCTGTCTTCGAGGAGGAAGTTCTAGTCTCCTGTCACACGTCTCCCGCGTCTGCATCATAACTCTCCCTCCTGGTGTGTACACTTTAAGCAGGGCCACTACATCGGAGCACAGGTTAGTGAGTGGTACCAGTTGCTGCATTCCTTTTCTCGTCAGCCCCTTCTGGGCCACGTCCCACGCTACCCTCATGACCTCTTTCTCGAGTTGTTCTTTCATCAGAGGTGGTGTAGGGATGGTCAGCTCTTCTAAAAATTGCTTCGCCGCCAGCAGTCTGCAAAGATTCTTGTACCCCGATCTGTGATGACCCTGAGACGAGCAGGAAAGAGGATCTGTGCTCGGATGTTTTTGCTCCTGAGCTGCTTGATTACCGGCCAATGCTGCTTCCTTTGCTCCTGGACTTGTGTGGTAAAATTGTCTATAGTTATTTTGCACTCTTGGTATTTGAGATTGGGTTGTTTCCAGGCTCCGTTAAGCAACTCCTCTTTTGTTGTGTAGTAAGTGATCTTGGCTATGAATGATCTCGGTCGCACTCTGGAATTTGTGGGCTTCGGGCCTAGCGATCTGTGGGCCCTATCCATACTTAGGTTAAGATCAGCTGGCAGATCCAGTAAAACCCTCAACAGGGTCTGAAGGAAGGCTACAGCGTTTGGGGCATTGTCCTCCGCACCTTCCAGGATCCCGTATATACGAATATTCTGCCTTCTGTTACGGCCTTCCAGGTCATCTAATTTAGCATTGAGCTCTGTCTCCCTTGTGAGTAACTAAAGAATTAGGCGGTCTTGCCGATCGGCCTGCTCCACCACTGCTGACAGGCCCAGTTCCACCGGAGCCGTTCAGTGCTCAATTCCACTGAGCTCCAATCGGAGATCAGATAAAGACTTATCTACAGTATTTTGTTGACCGTCCTGGCCGTTTGGAGGATTGCTGTAATTAAATCAGGCTCTTCCATCTCCGTTGGTGGTTTCGGGGCCTCGGTCTCACCATCGGATCTCCCGCTTGGTATTCCTCCTGTTTTTTCTCTCTGGAGGAGCTCCCAGAGCTTAAATGCTAGCGTCTCCAGTTACTTGGGCATACTGGCTTTGGAGCGGGTAGCCTTAGTAGGGGATTGCATTTGTCTTACGGTCGATGTATTTAGAGTTAATTCAGGGGGGGCCCGGGGTCTCAGTGTCAGTACTGGGATTTCACCCAAGTGCCTGGTGTGAGGATAGAACCCACAGCTTTCTGATCTCCCAGCCTCAGAAGTGAGTGTGCTACCTGCTGAGCCACTGACACAGATGGCATCAGCAACCACAGTTCCATTTATTGCTGTTGGTCAGCAAGGAAAAAACCTGTTCCCCCTGTTTTTGTCCCCTCTCGCAACTTGAAAAGATTGGATATAGATGGCTTTAGGCAGGCAGTAGATAATATACTGCAGATTGGACTAAAATGGTGCAGTGTCATGAAGTGGATAATGCCCTAAATATTTTTACTAACTTGTTTAACTCTGTATGTGATAAATTTGTTCCTTTGAAGAAGCTTAGGATCAGAGGTAATAAACAAGAATGGGTTATACCTGATCTCCTGGGCTAAATGAGAGCTTGTGATAGACTCTGGAAAGCCTATAGGAAGACTCCTAATCAAACTACATTAATTTCATAGAAAAAAATTTAGAAACAGGTGTAAATATTTGGTTAGGCGCTTAAAGAGGAATTACTTTCTCGAGAGACAAAAGGACTTCCAGGGAAAGAATGCTTCAGAAAATTGGAAGTTAATCAGTGAAGTTACTGGTAAAAAACATACATCGTCTATACAATGCATAAAAACCAAGGAAAGAATTGCAACTGATCCATCTGTGATAGCCCAGGAGCTTAATGCTCATTTCACCGATTTTTCTGTCTTCTCTTGGGGATCTGCCTGAGCAATCTAGCATATCTCAACAGCAACTGGATTTGGTTTTACCAAAGTTTTATTTTCGAATTTTAACTCTAGATGATGTACTAAATTATATAATGGCAAAAAAGAATGCTACTCCTGGATTGGTCAGACTGAGACTGGACCCCGGATGTTATTCCAGCATAACATCTCGACTGTAGTCCCAGTACAGCAATGACTGCACTGAATGTTTAATATATATATATATATATATATATATATATATATACACACACACACACACACACACACATAGCTGTAGGTGCAACCTGCTTCACCTCTCTCTGATCAGCAAGTTGTTGGCACTCACCTCCCCCCAAAAACACACATACTGTTTCTACATTAAGCAGTATTCCATTCTTTATCTCCAGGTACAAAACAACTGTACCGGGAGAAAAACTACTACAATGGTGCTCTGAATAATGAGCAGAAGAAACTGTCAGCTGACCAAGCAGCGTCACAAGGAAAGAAAAAAAAAAAAAACATAACAGCGAGGTGGAAATCTGGCCACATGGCCTTCAACAGAAAAAAATGCACTCACCTCCCCTCCTTATAAAAAACGGCCAGTGACAGTACCGAACAGTGTCCATCAAACCAAAAATAGGCTACTCACTGACATTCTCCCAGTAAAGTTACCTTATCTTTTGTACCGGGAGAACAAAACTATCTTAAAGGAACGTTCCCCACCATGCTCAGCCTGTACGGTGATGCTGATGGGAAGTGGGATAAAAATACAGAGAGACAGTGCAGAGAACACGTATACAGAAAGGAAAGTGGGGATGGAAGGCATAGCAACAAACTCACTTAACAGAGCAGTTCCACCTACTGGACAAACATAATCAGCACTATTTTGTTTAGTAAGTATTCCTACACCGCCAAAAAATAACAAAAAAATATATTTTTTTAATTAAAGTTACAATATTTTTCTCTTTTTTCATTTAAACGAGCCACTGTACAATCTCGGCCTCTGGCCCAACCACCCAAGGCAGGATGTTATCCCAGCATAACACCCACCCTGTGAGGCACTGTTCCTTTAATATCTCCTGGCAATAGACCCTTATCCATCTGTAGGTAAGGATGGCACTATCGACTCGTGAGGACAACTGCTGATCTTCTTTATTTTCCTCTTTCTATCATCTTTAATTTATTCATTTGTCTAATTTTCCCGAACATCTGGAAAAATTCTATTGTCCCTATTCTTAAAGCTGGAGACATTACTGATAACACCAACTATCGCCCCATTTCTTTACTGGGTCCACTCTCAAAGGTTCTGGAGAAAATTATTTTTGACCAGATCATGGAGTACATGTCCAAAAATAATATACTTACATCAGCTCAGCATGGTGTTAGGCCAGGTCACAGTACTACGACTGCCTTGGTGGGGTTCACGAGCATGGTTCATGTGGCACCTGATAATGGGCTTTATTCTGGGGTCATGTTCATGAACCTCACCAAGGATTATGATCTGGTCAATCATGGTGTTTTACTTTCTATATTTACAAACTTAGGAATATCCATGGAGGTTAAAGATTGGTTTAGGAGTTATTTAAGCAATCGTGCTCAGGAAACAAAAAATTTACGGACAACTCTTCTACTGCTGTTGCACTGGGAGTTCCGCAAGGTTCTATTTTGGGTCCCCTTTTGTTTAGCCTTTTTCTTAACACTCTACTTCTTGTGTGCACAAAATCACAAATAGTTTTATATGCTGATGATGCAGTGGTCCTCACGAGTGGGACCCATTCTGAAGAAGTTCAGAATAACTTGGCAGATTACTTTTTAGAGGTCCAGAATTAACATAGAATTTAACTGCAGATAAGGACCGCTTGGCCCACCTAGTCTGCCCACTTCAAATTGGTTTAAAAGACGCAGATTGGTTCTTAATAGGAAGAAGAAAAAAAAAAGTCTATGGTGTTTGCAAATTCAAGAAAAAGACTGAATTCAGATCTTGCATTATCTATTCGTACCATTACAGGAACAAACACTGAACAAGTTAAACTATTTAAATATTTAGGCCTATTAATTAACAAGGGTTTAACCTTCGAGCCACAGATTCTCATTATGACAAAGGTAATGCATCAGAGACTTGGGGCATTGTACAGACTATCACCTCTTTTGACCATTTCTACTCGACATTTATTGGCTCAAAGGTTTTTATTGCCTTTAACTGATTATGGGTGTTGTTTTATTTTGCTGCAGGGGAGGGAATGCTATCAAAAGTTAAAGTATTTCTTAACTCAATTGCTAGGTTTGCTATTCAATCGTCATGTAGGACACATCATTGCAACCTGCTTGAACAAGCAGGTTGGCTTTCTTCAGAAGGACAATACAAATTTCAGTTAGATTTATTAGCTAAAAAGGAAACGCTTAAGGTGACTGTCTCTATTATCAACATTCAAGAAGCATAATATATCTGCTATGACTATCATCAGTTTCATATTCTTTTTCCATTCCAACAATGCATACTTCAATGGGTCAGAAGACAAGATTTTATTTTCTTCCTTTATTTTTTAATTCACTGCAATCAGCTTTTGACTGTATTAATGTCTTATTTTCCTCCTTTAGACACAAGCTGAAAGAGTATCTTTTTGCTAAATGTAACTTTTGTATAATTGGTCTGTGAATGACTGCATGTTTGTAATATATTTTGATACTTTCATCTACATGTTACATTTCACTGTTATGCACTGGTTGCCCATGAAAACATGTCATTTGACCCATGGTCTCATCAGTATAAATAAATAAAACAAAAAAACAAAAAGAACAGCTGTAACAATACATGTTAAAAGCAGATACTGCATTCTAGCCTATAGGTGATATCGTGCAGGGACTGCAAAATTAACTTTTGGGCTGCAAATACACATTTTGGGCAAGAGTTGAACAGGCATTTGTCAATGCTGAATGTTTACTTGCATGGTTTATGTGGCAAGGGTGTTTTGTGTTAGTTGACTTTCTGGTGGGAGGAAAAGCCTGCCTGAAGTAGGTTTTGACAAGCAGTCATATTTTGGACAGCATTTGAATACAGATGCTTGGTTAATAAAAAGGCTATGTTGAAAATGTGGGGTGCATTGCTGGCACCTCAAGCTACACTGTCGACCCGTGTTCGGGAGTGAGTGTAGGCTGCCGGGGAGTCGACAGAGGAGGAGAAGGATCAAGTGTTCCAGGGACAGGTCTCTTTCTCTGGGGGCATCAGTTGTCGGTGCATGCCTGGCCCATAGCGGTGGCTGGGGCTGGCACACCGAAGCTGCAGACATCGGGTCAGAGGCGGGGCAGATGCCTGATGGAGTATGCGCACGGGAGTGTGCATGGCACTGTCGCTGGTGTCCTTGCTTGCTCCACCACTGAAGGGGAGAAACCACGGATGATGGAGGGAACTTGCAGGTTCTGCCCCAAATAGCCACGGCGCCAATCCTTGTACTGGATCCAGTATTGGTGGGGTGGGACCCCTGATGGTGGTGGGCCCCCCTCGCTGACCCCGCCTGGGGGGGGTAAGCCCTGGGGGTAGCTGGTCAGGGACGGGTCTCCCCTCCAGATAAAGAGGGCCGTGGAGCAGGGATATAAATAAAAAAAAAAAAAGGTTCAAATATTTAAGATTTCCGCAGTTACACGCATGCGTACCAAAACTGCAACGAATGGCCATAATTGTCATTTTTTCATATTTGACCTCAAATGCGAATATAGTCTTTCTAACACACCACCTCATGAACCCTGTAGGTGAAAATTTTCAAATTCGTGGGAAAACTGCATTCCACGCCACAGGTGAGAAAACACATTATGGGGAAGATGTGAAACATGACAGCTGTACTGTTCACGAGGCGTTGTGATAAAATTACTATACTGAAAATTTGGAGTGAAAATAAGGAAAATGACCAAAGTTACCGTACATGCATGTGTAGAAAACAACCGTATGTAACTCTGCCATTTTTTGGAGTTGTTTCATCAAATTTTCAACGTGGCTTTTTTGGGGACACCACCACATGAAGAGTGCCACTGTCATTTCATTCAGTCATCCCTAAAGGTTATTTCGCACAGCGACCACGCCATTCTGCACCACAGGTGCGAAAACACATTTTAAGTAGGAACTAAAAACTGACAGCTATACCATTCATGAGGAGGTGTGACAAAAAAAAAGGGCAATGTTGAAAATCTGGAGTGAAAATATTAAAAACGGGCAAAGTTACGAGCGTGCGTAGAAACTGCACAACGCACGCTTGTAACGCAGTCATTTTGGGGATTTCTGGCACCAAATTTTCAACATGGGCTTTTTGGGGTCTCTCCTTATGAGCACTGGTACTGTCATTTCATTAAGCGGCCCCGAAAGGTGATTCCGCACAGCGACTGTAAAATCATCTTTCTGGACAGAGTAACGAAATGACAGTGACAGTGTTCATAAGGTGGGGTCCCAAGAACCCCATGTTGAAACCTTGGGGTCAAAATTCATAAAAATGGCTGCGATATCAACATAAACTGAAACCCCCATTGGCAGCCATTATACAGCGCTTGCCTTGTTTATTCAGTTCACAGTTCGGCTTTGAAGAGTGCAGACGTCTCCCAATCCTCAGAAGATCGCAGCTGCCGACCTCGGAGGGTAAGTATGGGGTGCAAAGGAGGGTACACAGAGGGAGGGCTGGGATGGGGAGGGTACAAGGGAGACAATAGGGAATAATTTTCTTTACAGGCTTAAAAAATATATATCAAGAAGTTTTTTTTTTTTTTTTTTTTTTTTTTTTTAAACGGGATAAAATGTTTATTTTCCAGACACTGGGAGTGGGCACCCCAGTGTCCGGGGGGGGGAATGTTAGATAATGCCGACACAGGTATTAGGCACCTCAATGTCAGCATGGGGAACAGAGGGAGCAGGGTGTGCAACAGCAGATGACTTCCACTTCTCAAGAGAAAGAGTCCTAGAAGAGCTCAGCAAACTAAAAGTAGATAAAGCAATGGGACCCGATGGAATCCACCACAGGACTCTAAAGGAGTTATGGCAAGAAATTGCAACACTGCTCAATGACCATTTTAATAAGCCAATGGAAAGTGGCACAATACCACTAGACTGAAAAAATGCTGTGGTGGTACCCTTACATAAAAGTGGAAGCAGGGAAGAGCCTGGGAACCTACTGCCCAGTCAGTCTGACCTCAGTGGTAGGCAAACCTATGAAAACTCTGCTGAAAGACAGAATAGTGGATCATCTGAAAGAATCCGGAAAGCTTGACCCCAAGCAACACGGATTTACAGAAGGAAAATCATGCCTAACAAACATGATAGAATTCTTCGATTGGGTGACCAGAACAGTGGATCAGGAAGGGGCTGTGAACGTGGTGTACCTAGACATCAGCAAGGCCTTCGACACCATACCTCATAGACCAAATTGAGGCAGTCCAGCGAAGGGCAACCAAAATGGTGCAGGGACTGCATCAGAAAACATATGAGGGCAGATTAACGGAGCTCAATATGTATACCCTAGAGCAAAGGAGGAGAGAGGTGATATGATCGAAACATTCAAACACCTTAAGGGCATTAACAAGATGAAAGAGTCTAACATGTTTCAATATAAGAAAAATAGCAGGACAAGAGGACACAGCATGAGATTAGAGGGAGGCCGATTAAGAAGTAAAGTGAGGAAGTTCTTTTTCACAGAAAGGGTGGTGGATGCATGGATATGAATACAGTGCAGGGCTTCAAACAGGCATGGTATAGGCATAAGGGAGCAATACAGATGAGTATGAATAGATGGGCCATTGACAGAACAAAGGCCGATGGCACATTCATAAGGCAGAAAAAAAAGTGGGCAGACTGGATGGGCCATGCAGTCCTTATCTGCCATCAACTTCTATGTTTCCATGTTTCTAAGGCTTATGAATAAGCTAGAGAATATAGGACTTAGTCAGAAGACAATCAACTGGATTGCAAACCAGCTCAAGGATAGGACACAGAGGCCCAGATATTCAAACTGCGCCATTCTGAGGCGCAAGCCCCTGCGCTGCTCAAAATAGTTACAAGAGGGGTAAAATAGGTGATATTCAAAGAGTTGCACTATTGAGCAAACCCTTTGAATATCACCCCAGCCACTGCCACCGCGCATGGCGCAGTGGAACTTGCGCCACCGCAAGCTGCCAGAGTTGAGCATTAAATGGCTGGTATGCAAGTACCATTGCGCCATGTGCAAATTTCCGATATTCAAAAGGTGACATGCAAATGGGGCCATAATTTATGCAAGGCGCGGGGCCATTTGCATCTATTTATGGCCCCATTTGCATGCCATTAGCATGTAGGTGCGCTTGATCCTCGAGGACTTGCGCCTGGCCAGGCCTGCCAGGCAGCAGCCGCCGGGGACCGACAAAGACCCTGCAGCCCGATCATGGTATCAGTGCATACATCCCCCCCCACACACACACACATCTCCTGAAGCCCGATCGCTGGGCATACAGTAACATGACCCCGCCCACACATCTCCCGAAGCCCGATCACGGGCAGAACGTGTATCAACCCCCCCAGTGCCCGATCGCGGGCAGAATGTAAACCCCTCCAACCCGAATATCTCCCTGGTGGTCCAGTGGACCGTAAGAAAAATTACTCACCTTAGTAATTGCTTTTCTTCTCATGGAGTCTTGCTATATTAGGACTTATTGCAGTTAGCCTCTGCACTTGAACTGCCCCGGAGAGAAGAGTTAACTCCAGAGAATCTGGAGTTCTAAAGCACGAGGGCGCTATACCAAAGCTCTATCTGGGCAGTTTCAAATGAAACTGTCAGATCTTTACGAAGCTAACACTAAGCAACAAGTCTGTGTGGAAAGCTCTACACTAGGCAAATGGCTACCTACTAGTAGTAATAACAACAATAGAAACAACAATAGAAACAACAATAACAATGAATAATGGTATTATTAGTTTTCCCCCCTGACAAGCACTATTAGGAACCCCCCCTTCCCCCAAAGACTCAAGTCCAGGAAGGGGCCAACAAATCACTCAACCAGAAAACCCAGTTCCCTAACCCTAAATAAAAGAGGGTGAAGGGAAGAACTACAATGGCATGACACAGTGCTTGCACTAATTTGCCACCCCACCCCAGTAGAAGTTCTGAGAGGGGCATTAGTGGTTCTATTATAGCAAGATTCCATGAGAAGAAAAGCAATTACTAAGGTGAGTAATTTTTCTTCAAACACCATGAAGTCTTGCTATATTAGGACTTATTGCAGATTACACAGCAGTACCTCCATGGAGGAGGGTCAGAACCCTACTTAGGAAATAGGCTCTGAAGCACAGCTGTGCTAAAAACGAGCATCTCCCTGGACTGAAACCAGGGAATAATGCTTGGTAAAAGTGTGAACTGTCTTCCAAGTAACAGCTCGACAGATTTCCAGAATGGGAATATCTCTAGCAGCCGCTAGAGATGCAGCTGTACACCGGGGAGTGAGCCCTCAGTACTGAGGGGGCTCTCCCACCTAGTCTTTGATAACAAAATGGATACAAGAGACAATCCACCTTGCAATTGTCCTCTTAGTGGCAGGTTCCCTTGCCAACCCTCGCCCTAGGTAAGGAAGAGTTGAGGGATTCAAACCTGTGACCCTTGGTGCTGCTACAAATAGTAGCATAAGGCTCTTTGACATCCAAGCTGTGCAGTCTCTCTCACCTGAGGAAGAATGCTCAGTGAAAAAATCCTGGGAGAGAGATGGATTGGTTCAGGTGGAAACCTGAAACCACTTAGGACAAACCCTGTGTTAGTCCTAAGGACTGTCTTATCCCTGTGGGGAGAGAAAAATCTTCTTCCACTGCCAGGGCCTGTAGTTCACTTTATGCCTGGCAAAAGTGAAACCACCAGAAAACATTTTCCAAGTGAGAAGCTTGAGCTCTGCTGGGGACAGAGGTCCAAAGGGGTTTGCATTAACTGAGCATGTAAACATTCGGCTCCATGCAGGAGCTGGTTCTCAAAAGGAGGGTTGGTGTAAGCAACCCCTTAAAACTTGGAAAACACAGGTTGAGAAGAAAAGGAAGCAGGCTTCCCTGCTTGCAGAAAAAACAGACACAGCTGCCAAAGGAACCCTTAAGGTAGCTGGCCTAAGACCTAAAGAATTTAAAATGGACCAAAAGTCCAGAAAATGGGCAGATAAGCAGACTGTGGTATAATCTGCTTCTCAGCGCACCAGACTGAAAACCTGTTCCACTTAGAATTGTAGGTGGAAAGCCAGTGAAAAGCTTCCTTGAAGCCTTTAAATATCCGACACCTTGAAAAGGTAAATCAGCAAACTTCTAACTCCTCAAGAGCCGCCTTGAGAAGGAGGAATTTGAGGTTCGATACCACACTCTCCTTGTGCAAAGGCCAGTAAGTCGTGGACTCTGGGCAAGCTCAGGGTAGGGTGGACTGTCACATGACAGAGACAATGGGTACCAGGGCTGTCTGGCCCAGCTTGGAACAATCAGAATCGCTTTGCAGGGCTGAGATCTGATTTTACTAGACCCTGAAAGAAAGGGAAAAGGAGGAAAGGTGAACAGAAACTCCTTTCCAATCCAAGTGAAAACGTCCAGTGGGGGCTGATCCCAGCACTGGAGGCCCCAACAAAACAGAGAAAGTTAGTGGTTATCTGGGGCTGCGAAAAGATCTATCTGAAAATGAGCCCCATCTGGCAAGGACTGAACCCAGCACCTGAGGATTCAGAGCCCAATCGTGATGGCCCTGAGAATCCTGTTGAGGGCATCTGCCAGGGCATTGTCCTTCCCTGGGAGGTGAACTGCTATCAGGGAGGTGTTCAGGAGTAAGCCAGAGACCACCACTTCATTGCTTCGTGCACAAGGCTGATGACCGAGTGCCCCCTGCCTGTTGATGTACCACATTATTGTGGTGTTGTCTGTCCGACTTGAACTACCTTGTTCTGGACAGAAGCTGAAACTCCTAAGAGCTAAAAAGACAGCTCTGAGTTCCAAAATTGATGTGGAGCAGAGATTCCTAGGGAGACCACA
The DNA here is from genome assembly GCA_016271365.2 of Neoceratodus forsteri. Taxonomy (NCBI): domain Eukaryota; kingdom Metazoa; phylum Chordata; order Ceratodontiformes; family Ceratodontidae; genus Neoceratodus; species Neoceratodus forsteri. Next base: position 863,866,682 of record CM028136.1, read on the forward strand.
CTCCCTAGTGGACAGGTCGCCTAAGCGAGCCCTCACCCTAACACAGGAGCATCCGTGGTGAGGGAATGAAGAGGACCCTAGTTTTAGATTGCTTTGATCCTGCCACAGTGTAAGGCCAGGATCAGGGACTGGGTCACTAGAACCAATTTGGAAAGGGAATCCCTCCTTTGGGACCAATAGGCCCTCAGATGGAACTGAATGTCCCTCATCTGGAATCTTGCTCCCTGCACTACAGCTGTGGAAGCAGCCACGTGCCCTAGTAGTTGTAGCAAATGCTTTGCTGGTCAAGAGACTCGCAGAGTAATGGAAGATGCCAGGGCAAGAGACTGCCTACCCTTTCAGAAGGGAGAAATGCCCTGGCTAACTTTGTGTTCAACTCTGCACCTATGAAAGTTAGTACCTGAACTGGTCTGAGAACTGACTTTGTAAATTCAGCAGGAATCCCAGAAAGGTGAGAAGCTGCTGGGTGACTTGCAAGTGGATTTTACTTGATCTGAGACTGACCCACTAAGAGCCAGTCATCCAGGAAAGGAAACAAAGCAATCCTTGCCTTCTTAAAAGAGCCACTACCACAGCTAGAATTTCTTGAATACCCTTGGCGCAGAGGTAAGGTAAGGGCACTGCCCTGAACTGGTAGTGGCCTGAGGGTAACCTGAGGTACTTTCGGTGAGAAGGCCTGATCAAGACATGAAAAATAGGCATCCTTGGGGTCCAGGAAAGCTAGCCAGTCCCCTGGCCTCAGCCAGAGTTAACATTTTTAACTTTGTTTCCAAAAGATGCTTGTTCAGGTACCTTAAATCTGAGATGGGCCAATCTCCTGCCTTCTAGGTTAAGAAAGTATCATGAGCACAGCCCCTGCCCCGTGGCAAGGAGGGACCTTTCTACTGCTTTGCAGTTCAGAGGAGAAGAAACCTCTGCTCCCAAAGCAAGGGATTCAAGGATTTGTAGGGACCTGTCTGCTCTCATCTTTGGAAACTGTTTGAAGCTGAGAACCAGACTTATTACTTCCAGAACCCACTTGTCCGAAAGTTAGGGACACACAGTTCTGGCTGAAATAAAACCAACCTGCCCACTGGTATAGGAGACTGGCCCTGGGCACCCCATCAGGGTGCCTGCTGGCAATAGTCTTAGGCTAAGGGAGGGGACGGTTTACTTGTGCCCCGGCTATCTCTGCTCTCTGAAGAGACCCTCTGGCGAAAGCAGAGGAGGCCTGAACCTACCTGGGCACTTTTGTAGGTAATCATCCATGTTTTTCATAAAGCTTTCTGTTTGTTCCTCAAACAGAGAATTACCCACAACAAGAAACAAATCCATAGACTTTGACAGAGTATCTTGGGACAGATTAGTGCATCTGAGCCATGCCAACTCACGGAAAGCTACAGAAGTGGTCATGACCCTAGAGAAAACAAGATTAACACCAACAGCAGTATGGACTTGAACTTAGAGGCTTCAGTGCCATTAGCAGCCACCTGTTCCAACCCGCTAGCCAGCTGGGCATGGGCCTGTTTGGCTAACTGCAAATAACGCGGCCCCACCTAGATTTCCAAATCTAGCCACATAAGCCATACAACTTGCCTGTCTGAGTCCCACAGAAGCTGCCATATACTGTTTTCTTTTGCATCAATCCTCCTGAATCCTATTCAGGAGGATGTGAGGCCAGGGGAACTAGCCTTGGCACAGGCTGCAGCTTGTACCACACCTACATGACTACACTGCTCAGTGAGGAAGTCTGTAACAGAGCCTCGATGAAATACACCTTCTGTCCATTTTTTATCTTACAGGAGGGACAGAAAGAAGAATCTTATAAAATCTTAGTTGTTTACTTCCTAAATGACTTATGCAAAGGAAAGACAACTTCCTAGCCCATCATTCCTACATAATCAGGCTCCTTTACTCATCCATAGCCTCCCAAAGGAAGTTGGGGATTCTGCAAGCTTTTTGTAAAACATAAACTGAGAAAGGGACTCAGACAGAATAGGAGGAGATTCTAAAAGTCTGTCTGGAGAAATGTCCGCTATGGGCACGCCCAGACCCTACCAGCCACATGTATTGATCAATTTTCTCTCCTCCCACTCCTGTGGTTCATAACAATTCCTCAACATCATAAACCTGAACCACTGAACTGAACGCCACCTTTACCAACTGTAGATGGCTCGACAGACCTAGAAACAGTGACTGGACAATCTGTATGGCTTTAACTACTTCTGCAGCAGTTGAAGACAATCTTGGACTCAAAACCTACTGATTTCTCTGTCATATTCTTATTTTTTTTTTTTTTTTTTTTTTTAAACTGGTTCCTCTGAACCATCCTTTTGCCCGAGGAAGTTCAGCCCTGGTCAGAGGGCACTTCCTCTGGTCCAGTGGTACTGGACCGGCTGGCCATCCGGTCAGCGGACTTTTGCTAATAGTTCCTGAGCCGCCCTATCTCTTTTCAGGGTGGCTGCAGAGAAATTTTAAACACCTGGCAGTCTGACAGGAGGTGGTCAGCCCTCAGACAATAAATACAGGTGGTGTGGACAGTTTTGGCAAAGGCTTCCTACAGCATCACAGTGTTGAAACCCATGGGCCCGGTTTTCTTTTGGCTTTCTACATAATGCCAGCCTAACCAAAAATCTCTGCCCTTTTATGGTCCAGGGAAGACACCCTTATCGGTTCCTAACCGCTTCACGGGTATTTGAAAACCCTATTTAAAATCAAGGTTTTTTAGAACCGATAAGAACCGGGTACCGCGACTCTAAAACCCAAAACGTTAAAACGTTAAATAAGCAAACCGATCGGTTCAAAACCGAACCGATAACTAAATTTCCACACAGACTTTTCATTTTGTACTTACGGGTTTACTAGATAGAGCTTAACCCAAATGCGAAAATAATTATTTTTGGCGTTCAAATGAACTGAAAATACTCGCTTGACCGAGAAATAAACCGAGCTGAAGGAGCTGATTCCGGAGCGACTGTTCAGTGAAGCGGAGTAAAGAATTGGACAGTTTCATTTGAAACTGCCCAGATAGAGCTTTTGCATAGCCGCGCTTTTAGAACTCCAGATTCTCTGAGTTAACTCTTTCCTCCGGGCAGTTCGCGTGCAGAGGCTAACTGCAATAAGTCCTAATATAGCAAGACTTTATGAGTAGATGTTATCGCTGGCAGAATGTTGTTAGCACTTTCTGCTTTTCTGGTAGGCCTGCACTCATTTGCTTCACCTTCATCTTCGGGCTTCTCGCTGGGTATCTCACCCGCCTGCCGCGCCGACCGTCCGGGTAGGGCTGCACGCCCACTGGTGCAGAGCTCAGCCAATGGCGCAGCCTTGCCGGACAGTCAGTCGGGGCGGGCGGTGGATGCTGCCGCCCGCCGGCCGCCGGGGAGGGTGGAGGGGCTTCGTGGGGGTGGGGGGATACTTGACACCAGGGAGATGTTTGGGGTTGTAACTTGACATTCTGCCCGCGATCGGGCATTACGGTCCACTGGACCACCAGGGAGATATTCGGCTGGGGGCTTTTACATCTCGCCCGCGATCGGGCACTTGGGGGGTTGATATACGCTCTGCCCGCGATCGGGCTTTGGGAAATGTGTGTGGGGGCATGTTACTGTATGCCCGATCGAGCTTTGGGAGATGTGGGCTGGGGTCATGTTACTGTATGCCCGCAATGGGCTTTGGGAGATGTGTGGGCGGGGTTGTTTTACGTTCTGCCCGTGATCGGGCTGGTGGGGGGTACAGGGACCGAGTTGGGGCCAGCCAGGGGTGGCAGCTGCTGTGTTGCGCCCTGCATACAAGCAGCTCACCTGTGGGTGGCCCTCAACTGATCCTTTTTGGCTCAAGGTTGTGCAGGTGCAGGTTGGGGTTGTGCATGCATAATCCTGCACAACCCGACTGAATATCGGGTTGCGCAGTTTATGCATGGTCCCTCCCTCCTGTTGAGCATGCATTCATTTCTGTACTGGCGCTGTTGTGCAACCTGTTGTCAGTGAGCAACTGCCTCCTGCCGAATACTCTAGGAATGGCTTATTTTTGGATTTCCAAGACAAGAACCTCTGTGCCAAGCATGGCGCAACTCCTTTTGAATATCTGGGCCAGAGGTCTTAGTTAATGGAACTCAGTCATGGGAGGGCAAGGTGACCAGTGGAGTGCCACAGGGGTCAGTATTACGCCCCATCCTCTTCAACATTTTCATCAGCGACATCACTGATGAGCTGGAGTGGAAAGTATGCCTGTTTGCGGATGATACAAAACTCTGAACTGGGTAGACACCCAAGAGGGAGTCTTGAAGATGACAAAGAATCTGAATAGGCTGGAAGGATGGTCCAAAAATTGGCAATTGAATTTCAATGCCAAAAAATGCAAGGTCATGCATCTGGGTAAAGGAAACCCCAGGAAGGAAAACATGCTGCTAGGACACCAGCTTGAAGTAACACAGGTGGAGAGGGATCTTGGTGTAATCATTACAGATGACCTTAGGACGAGCAAGCAATGTGAAAGGGCAGCGCAGAAAGCAAATGGCATCCTCAGATGCTGGAAAGGGGTATAACTAGCAGAAAAAGAGAGTGGTAATAATGCCACTCTACAGATACTGGTCAGGCTGCATATGGAATATTGCATCCACTTTTGGAGGCCGCACCTCAAAAAGGATATTAACAGACTGAAGGCAGTGCAGAGAAGGGCTACAAAGATAGTGTAGAGTTTGCACCAGGAGCCATGTGAAACCGGACTGGCTGACTTACAGCTGTGCTCGCTTGAACAGAAGAGAGACAGGGGTACATGATCGAAACATTTAAGTATATGAAGGGAATTACCATGGCGCAGAAGGAAAACCTGTTCAGATTAAAACAGAGGCTCGTACAAGAGGCCACAAGAAAAAATTATTTACCATAGTAATCTTGTTCCTTCCCAGTGATACTCAGATGTTCATAACTTTCTGCAGTGTCCTTTTAAGCCAGAACTGCCTGGAGAGGACAGAACACATCCAAATGATGGAACTCTTTGCACGTGACAACTATTCAAATGTTGCCTTGAACTAACTGCCTTAGTTCTAAACCCTCAGATTTCCTGGATGCCTGGAAAGGCAGCCCCCAAGAACTATGAATACTGAATAGTAGTAATAATCAATAACAGTAATAGTGATAATTAAAACCCATAAATCCCCCCTTAATAAATCCTCCAACTGGAAGGGTTAAAAAACACAACAGATACCCCAAAAAATGTCAGTCACCTGAAAAAAAAAGGGAAAAGACAACATGAACCTTGTTTATCCAACTTGCGCCAGAAAGTGGCAGGTATACCCCTGAGAGCACAGTATGCAGGACTGCACAGGCAAAAAATGTTCTAGAAGGGGAGGCAGGGTGGGTAGTTATGAATACCCGAGTATCACTGGGAAGAAACAAGATTACTACAGTAAGCAATTTTTTCATCTAACCCCAGTAATACTCAGGTATTCCTAACTTTCTTCAGACTACTAAGCAGTATCTTTGGAGGTGGGCACAGAACCTTATTTTGGAAACAGACTTTGCAGGACTGCTGTGCCGAACCTAGCATCACCCTTGGACTGAACATCCAGATTGCAGTGCTTCGTAAAGGTGCGTACTGTCTTCCAGGTAGCTGCTTTACAGATGTCCACTAGTGGAACATCCCTGGTAGCTGCTAAGGTAGCAGCTGTTCCTCTTGTGGAGTGAGTCCTCAATCCTGTTGAGGGTTCCCTTCCCACTTTAGTGTAACCAGAACTGGATACACTGGACTATCCATCGAGAAACTGACCTTTTTGATGCAGGGTTACCTTTTCCCACATCCCCATAAGTCAGGAACAGCTGTTTTCTGTCCTGCCTATGGTCCTCAGTGGCAGTCTTATAGTAGCTAAGGGTTCCCTTGACATTCAGACTGTAAAGCCTTCTTTCACCAGAGGTGGAATGCTCAGTGAAAAAGACAGGTAGGGTAATGGTCTGGTTCAGGTGGAAATCTGAGACCACCTTAGGGAGAAATGTATTGTTTGTTCTCAGGACCACTTATCCCTGTGGAATGAGATGGAGTCCTGTTCAATGCAGAGCCTGGAGCTCACCGATTCTTCTTGCAGAAGTCGCTGCCACTAAGAAAACTGTTTTAAAAGTGATATATTTCAGATGAGCAGAGGCCATGGGCTCAAAAGGGGTCCCATGAGCTTAGTTATGCACACAATAAGATCCCATGCTGGCTCCAGTTCCCTATAAGGGAGTTGCAAATGGGCCAAACCCTTGAAGAACCTCCTAAAGATAGGGTCTGAAGCTATTGTCATATTTCTTCCAGCAGAAATGTAAGCGGATGCTGCAGCCAGGTGGACCTTGAGGGTGCCGGGCTGCAAATAAGAGAGGCAATCAAGATCATCTGGAACCAGCTCCCTGGTTGAACACCAAATAGAAAACCATTTCCATTTTGAAGCATAGGTTTTCTTAGTGGAAGGCTTCCTGTAACCTCTTAGGATGTCAAACAGCTTCAGAGAGGTGTAAGCCTGCATATTCTAGGTCTTCAAGAGCCAAGCTCTGAGATTGACAGACCTGAGATTCAGATACAGGAGTCTCCCCAGGTTGGAGGTTAACAGACTGCGTCTCTGAGGGAGATGTACTGGCTCGGCTACAGACATGGTGAGCAGAAGAGAGTACCATGGCTGCATGGGCCAGTCTGGCGCTATCAAGATCACTGATGCTGACTGGGACCTGAGCTTGAGCAATACCCTGTACACCAGAGAGAAAAGAGAGGAAAAACATATAGGTGCTTCCCTGACCAGTCCAGAGCCAGGGCATCCAGGAGTAATGTACCCCAATCTGGTGGTCTGCAACAGTACTGTGGCAGGTGGTGGTTCTGGTGGGATGTGAACAAGTCTATCTCTGGGGTGCCCCACCTCCTGAAGATTACTTCCACCACTTGACTGTTCAGGGTCCATTAGTGATGGACCTGGTTGATTAGACTCTGAACATCTGCTAGGGTGCTGTCCTTGCCTGGCAGATGGACTGCCTGCAGAGAAACTCCCAAGGAGTAAGACAGGCTCCAAATTTTCATGGCCTCTGTGCAAAGAGGACACGACCTGGTGCCTCCCTGCTTGTTTATGTAGTACACTGTGGTGATAGTGTCTGTTCTGACCTGTACCACCTTTCCTTGTACCAGTGTTGTGAAGGCTTCTAGTGCCAGAAACACTGCTGTGAGTTCCAGCAAGTTTTTGTGCTGGAGTGACTCTGCACTTGACCAAGTGCCCTGGGTTGTGTGGTCCCTCAAATGGGTGCCCCACCCCACGTCCGGCTTAACGGAGCCGCCCGCGGCAGTAGGCAGCGAAGCTACACCCATACCGGGGGCGGAGGCCTCCAACAGCCCAAACCTGAGCCAGACGGGCGGGCCGCCGCTGCCTCAGAGAGGAGCGGTCCCCTGGAGGGGACGTTACCTGTAACACGGCGACTCCCGAGGGAGTTGCGACGGAGGAGCCCTTGTCCCAGTGCTTCTGTCTTTTTTCTTCCGATGGCCTTCGGGGGAAGTGGACACCTGGCACAGTTTTTTGAGTTCCTTCTCCATGGAGCCCATCTTTTTCTTGAGAATGTGGGCTTCCAGGGATTGCTGCAGCCTTTTCCGGGAGGCCGCGTTAAAACTGAGGCAGTGCTGGCACTTCTCTATTGGATGATCAGGGCCTAGACAGAAAAGGCACAGGGAATGGCCGTCCTTGTACGGGAGTTGGGTGCCGCACGAGTCGCACTTATTTTTGTGCTCGGGGGGGTGTAGGGGATGACGTACACCGACGGATGACTGACGATTTATCAAGAAAAGTGAAAAATACTCGGTAAAACACAGACGAAGGGAGTCTGATGAGCGAAGAACTTTTCCGCGAGGCGCTGACACGAGCCAACGGCGGGAAAGAACTGGAAGGCGGGTATCAGGGACCGCCCCTCCCCTCCCATCTCCTGTTGCTGGTCACCTGACGTGGGGGTGGTCCCTCGCCAGGAACTGCTAGCTAGAAGTTTTTCCGTGGGGTCCTACCGGCGTCAATCCTATATGTAATTACCTACTGCAAGAGCCCTCTCGAAGTAAGATAAAAGCTTTTGTTACTGGAATCAGCTTCGAAAGCGGATCTCCTCTCCAGCACCAGTGTGCCCTTAGGTGGAACTGGATGTCTCTCATTTGGAACCTGGAGCCTAGGACTGTGCCTGTGGCCACAGCCATGTGGCCCAAGAGCTGTAGGAACTGCCTTGAAGTTTTTTGCTTGTGCAGGCTGAATGAGTATGCAATCAACTGGAGACTTCTTACCCTCTCCAGAGGCAGGTAGGCCCTGCCCTGCAGGGTGCTGATCTCTGCTATGAACTGCAGCACCTGTGCAGCTAGAAAGACTGATTTTTTGTGATTTATCAGGAACCCCAGGGACTCCAGAAGCCCCTGGGTGATCTGCAGATGCTGTCGGACCTGCTCTGGTGATTTTCCTACCACCAGCCAGTAGTCTAAATATGGAAACACCGTGACACCCTGTCTACGAAGATGTGCCACAACCACTGCCACACACTTTGTGAATACCCTTGGGGCCGAAGTGAGGCCGAATGGCAGGGCTGAAAACAGGTAGTGATCTGCTGGGAGTCTGAACCCGAGGTATTTGTTGTGAGACTCCTTTATGGGGATGTGGAAATAGGCATCTTTTAGGTCCAGTGATGCCAACCAGTCTCCTTATTGGAGTGTTGGCAGAATCAGTGCCAAAGTTACCATTTTGAACTTTGGTTTTGTCAAAATGCTTGTTTAGGACCCTGAGGTCCAAGATAGGCCACCACTACCCGTTTTTCTTTGTGGTAAGGAAGTACCTTGAGTAAAACCCTTTCCCGTTCTACTGAGATGGGACAGGTTCCACTGCCCGTGACAGCAGTAGGTTTCAAACCTCTGCCTCCAGTAGCTTTTTACTCTGCGAGGGAGGATAGCCTGAACCCTCTGGTTCTCAGAAGAGGAAGGAATATGAAGCTCAGAGACAGTCCCTGACTCACTACCCCCAGGACCCACTTGCCTGTGGTGATCTGTTCCCACGCCTGGAGGTAGTGAGACAGTCTGCCTCAGACAGGTCGAGAGGAGGCAACCTGTGAAGACATGTCAGGGTTGTGTTTGTTTTGGGGCTGAGGCTAGGTTTGAGATCCCCACCTGGAACACCTTCTGCCCCTACCACTGAAGTACCCTTGCTGGAGATACTGTTATTAGGGTGTAGCCATTGCCTGGAAAAAGGGTCTAGTATGAAAGGGCCTGCCCCTGCCTCCCCTTCCATAGGGCCTGGTGGATGGAGAGGCTTTCTCTTTAGCAGAATTGCTCTTGAAGGTGGCCTTATATTCATCCACCTACTTCATGTAAGCCACTGTTTCACCAAAAAGTGAACTACCCTCCAGAGGGAAGTCCAGAGCCTTTGTTCAAGTATCCTGGGCAAGATTTGCAGCTCTTAGCCAGGAAAACCTACACTGAGCAACAGTGTTTGTCATCCACCTGGCTGCTGTATCATTGGTATCAGCAGTCATTTGCAACTGATACTTGGCTGCCTCCAAGCCAAACCTGGCAGTTTCTGCCAGGTCATTAGACAAGGGTGAAAGAGCTTTGTTTGCCATGGCCAGTACAGACTGCCATAAAGACTTCTGGTACTGGGCCACATAGGCTTGAAAATTAGCCTACCTAATGGCCAAGGAAGCTGACAGGTATCCTTTTCTAGCCATACTATCAATCTTCCTGGACTCCTTATCTAATGGGTGAGAAGCCAGGGACACCTTAGCCTTGTCACAGGCAGCTGCCTGCATCACCCCCCTGGTGGTCAGGGTGGGAAAACAGAAATTCTGAGCCTTCCCTTTCCAACTGATACTTCTTGTCCAGCCTCTTATCAAGAGGGGGGACAAAAGAACAGGTCACTCACCTGTAACAGTAGTTCTAGGAGTGGTATATGTTGTTCATCCACACACTCTGGCATGTCCCTTTGCCCTTTAGATCTGGCAGGAAGTCTTCAAGCTGGCTCCTCCCACCCACCCGGGTGGTAAATACCTCAGCTCCGCCCATGACGCCAGATCTTAGCCTGCTGGAAGCAAGGTTGTGTGCCTAAAGCCGGAGAGATCAGGTGGGTGTGTGTGTATATGAACAACATACTCCACTCCTAGAACTCCTGTTACAGGTGAGTAACCTGTTCTTCTAGGAGCGTGGATATGTTGTTCATCCACACTCTCTGGCAGACTCCAAGCAGTTCTCCGGGAGGAGGGAGGCAAGGTGCACACCTCCTACTTGGGAAATAGAGATTGGAGAACCAAGGCCCCAAAACGAGCATCACTGTGTGATAAGGTCAATGTGGTAGTGGGTAATAAAGGTGTTTGCTGACTTCCAGGTAGCAGCCCAACAGATTTCCTGGATAGGGATGTCCCTGGAAGCAGCCACCGATGCAGCCGTATGGCGGGTAGAATGAGCTCTTCTGCCTCTGGGAGGCTCCTTGCCCGACAACTCATAGCACAGACCTATGCATGATGTAATCCACCTTGCAATGGTCAGTTTGGCTGCAGGTCTGCCAGAAGCAGCTTCAGCGTAGGTGACAAACAGCTGACGAACCTCTTCCCGAATTTCCACCATTCTCTCCTTATAACAGGAAAGAGCATATCTCAGGTCCAAATTATGGAGCCTGTACTCGGCGTCCGAGGTGTAATTAGGGTAATATACCAGCAGAGTGAACACCTGGTTAAGATGAAGCTCTGATACCAGCTTCGGAAGGAATTTCGGTTGGGGGCAAAGGACAACTTTGTCCCTGTGAAAGACCAGATAAGAGGAGCCCACCGAAAGCACCTGGAGCTCCCCTGTCCTTCTGGCTGATGTGACAGCCACCAGGAAGGCCGTGTTCCACGACAAGTATGAGAGCTCACACTTGTGCATGGGTTCAAATGGCTTGCCCATGAGCTCTGCCAAAACCAGCAACAGATCCCACAGAAGTGGAGGTTCACGCACCAGAGGAGATGTGTGATCCAGGCCTTTGAAGAAGAGCCCGACCACTGTCTCCTGCGCCAATGTCGGCTGACCGGCCCATGCCCGGTAAGCAGAAATGGCTGCCAGGTGCACCCTAAGGGTCGGTAACCATAGACCCCTTTGAAGAGAGACCAAAGGTAGTCGAGAATGTTAGCCACAGAGCAGGATAAGGGGTCCAGACTCTTACCCTGACATCAAATGGAAAATCTCTTCCATTTGAAGGTGTAACATTTCCTGGTCAATTCCTTATGAGATGCCTCCACCACTTTGCAGACATCCTCAGAAAGACCCAGAGCCTGGAACTCCAGCCGCTCACGTACCAGGCTGTCAGGTGCAGGGATTGAAGGTCTGGATGGAAAACCTTCCCCTGGTTCAGAGATATCAGGTCCGGGTGTGTACAAAGCCACTCCAGGGGCCTGCAACTGAGGCTAAGGAGATCTGGGTACCAGAACTGGCGCAGCCAGTCTGGGGCTACCAGAAAAAAAAATTACTCACCTTAGTAATGTTGTTTCTTCTAATGGAGTCTTGCTATATTATGACATATGCAGTGAGTCCCAACCTTCGAACTGCTCCGGAGGTGAAAGAGTTAACTTTCCATGCCAGGCATGGAACGCTGAGCTCGAGCTCGGTTGAAACTCTGTCTGTTGTTCTTCAAACCCAAACCGTCAGATCTTTACAAGCTAAACTCACTGAGGTCCTGTGTGGAAGCTTTAAACCTACACTAGCCAACTGGCTACTAAACATAAGAACACATTTTTTGGTCCCAAAACAAAGACTCAAGTCAGGAGACCCAAAAAATGAAAAACACAACACCAAGTCACCCCAAAAAAGGAGGGGTGACAACAACAAGGTGGGCATCTACTAAGTGCCAACACTGCACTGCCCACCCACATCCCAAAAACAGAGGTTCTGAGAGGGGCAGGCGGGTCATAATATAGCAAGACTCCATTAGAAGAAACAACATTACTAAGGTGAGTAATTTTTTCTTCAAACAACATGAAATCTTGCTATATTATGACATATGCAGACTACACAGCAGTACCTCCATGGAGGAGGGACAGAACCTACTTAGGAAATAGGCTCTGAAGCACAGCTGTGCCAAACCGAGCATCACTCCTAGCCTGGATGTCCAGGGAGTAATGCTTGGTAAAAGTGTGAACTGTTTTCCAGGTAGCTGCTTGACATATCTCTAGAATAGGGATGTCCCTGGCAGCAGCCAGGGAAGCAGCTGTACCTCTGGTAGAGTGAGCCCTCAGGCCTGAGGGAGGAACCTTACCCAGCTTTTCATAACAGAATTGGATACAAAAGACAATCCACCTGGCAATGGATCTTTTAGTGGCAGGTTTCCTTACCAACCTCACCATAAGTGAGGAACAGTTGGAGGAGTCAAACCTGTGACCCTTGGTACGCTCTATGTAGTAACTAAGGGCTCTCTTCACATCTAAGCTGTGCAGCCTCCTCTCGCCAGAGGAGGAATGGTCAGTGAAGTACACTGGAAGAGATATAGATTAAGGTGGAAATCTGAAACCACCTTAGGCAAGAACTTCCTGTTAGTCCTGAGGACCACCTTATCTCTATGAAAGGAGATAAAATCAGGCTCCACTGACAAAGCTTGTAATTCACTTATGCGTCTGGCAGAAGTGATGGCTACCAGAAACACAGTCTTCCAAGTCAAGTACTTAAGCTCTGCTTTAGACAAAGGCTCAAAGGGGGGTTGCATAAGCTGAGCAATGCAAACATTAAGATCCCAGGCAGGGGCAGGGTCCCTGAATGGAGGGTTGGTGTGAAGCAATCCCTTGAAAAACTTGGAGAATACAGGATGAGCTGAAAGAGAAGAGGGTTTACCTGCTGAAATAAAAGCAGACACAGCTGCCAAATACACTTTTAGGGTAGCTGGTCTCAGCCCCAAGCTATTTAAATGGACCATATAATCCAGGACTGTGGGTAAATCAGCAGATTCTGGGGAAATATGCTTCCCAGAGCACCACATGGAAAACCTCTTCCATTTGGAATTATAGGTAGCCCTGCTGGAAGGTTTCCTAGAAGCCTTCAGCATATCCATTACACCTTGGGAGAGGTGTAGATCAGCAAACTCCTCAAGAGCCAGGCCTTGAGATTGAGAGATTTGAGGTTCGGGTACCAAACCCTCCCCTGAGCACAGGTTAACAGGTTGTGATTCCTGGTAAGACACAGGGGAAGATGGACTGGTAAGGACAGTAGGAGTGGATACCAGGGCTGTCTGGCCCAATCTGGAGCAATCAGGATCACCTTGCAGGGTTGAGATCTGATTTTGACTAGCACTTTGAAAAGGAGAGGGATGGGGGGGAAAGCATAGAGAAACTTCCCTTCCCAATTGAGAACTAAGGCATCCAGAGGGACTGAGCCCAACACTGGGGGCCTGCAGCAAAAAAGGGGAAGTTGGTGATTGTCTGGGGCTGCAAAAGATCTATCTCATGGGTGCCCCATCTGGCAAATATCACCTCCAAGACCAGGGGTCCAGTGACCATTCGTGATGGCCCTGAAATCCTGCTGAGAGCATCTGCCAGGACATTGTCCTGCCTGGGAGGTGAACTGCCGTAAGGGAGGTGTTCAGGAGTAAGCCAGAGACCATAACTTCATTGCTCTGTGCACAAGGTCGTAGACCCAGTGCCCCCTTGCTCGCTGATGTACCGTGATTGGGTGGTGTTGTCTGTTCTGACCTGTACCACTTTGTTCTGAACAGACTTGGAAAAAACTTGAAGTGCAGAAAACTGCTCTGAGTTCCAACAGGTTGATGTGAGCAGAGATTCCTGAGGGGACCACAATCCTGGGTAGTGAGGTCGCCCATGTGAGCTCCCCACCCCAAGAGGGATGCATCTGTAGTAAGGATTAAGGAGTGAGACTGAGTGACAAAGGAACCCTGTCTCAGATTGCTCTGATCCTGCCACCACTGTAGGGCCTGGATCAGGGTTCGAGTTACTGGGATCAATTTGTTAGAGGGTCTTTCCTTTGAGACCAAAAGGCTCTCAAATGGAACTGGATGTCCCTCATCTGAAATCTTGCTCTGCACTACTGCTGTAGAAGCAGCCATGTGCCCCAGGAGCTGTAGAAAGTGCCTTACTGGTCGAGAGACCTGCAGGGTGAATGAGGAAGCCAGAGAGACCAGGGTCCTTGCCCTGTCCAAAGGAAGGAAGGCTCTGGCTTCTTGTGTTCAGCTCTGCGCCTATGAAGGTGAGGAGCTAGACAGGCTCCAGAACTGACTTTGAAAAATTCAGAAGGAAACCTAGAGAGGTGAGCAGTTGCTGAGTTATCTGTAGGTGTAACTTGACTTGTTCTGGGGACTGACCTACTATGAGCCAGTCGTCCAGGTAAGGAAAGATGGCAATTTTTTGCCTTCTTTGGGAAGCAACTGCTACTGCCAGGCATTTTGTGAATACCCTTGGAGCAGAGGTGAGGCCAAAGGGCATTGCTCTGAACTGGTAATGGCCTGAGGGCAGCTCAAACCTGAGGTACTTTGATGGAGCCTCTGATGAGAATATGGAAGTAGGCATCCTTGAGGTCCAGGGACGCTTAGCCAGTCCCCTGGCCTTAGAGAGGGTAGAATAATTCCCAGAGTCACCATTTTGAATTTTGGTTTTAAAAGGTGCTTGTTTAAATATCTGAGATCCAGGATGGGCGCATTCTCCTGTCTTTTGGGGTAAGGAAGTACCTGGAGTACAACCCTTGCCCTGGTGTAAGGGTGGAACCTTTCCACAGCTCTGAGAGCCAGGAAGGAAGAGACCTCTGACTCTAGGCAAGTGCCTCTGGTGGATTTGCAGGTGGAAAGGATCTGGTTCTCATCTTTGGAAATTGTTTGAAGCTGAGAACCAGTCCCTGGCTTACTACTTCCAGGACCCACTTGTCTGATGTCAGAGACTTCCAGTCCTGGACAAAGTAAGCCAGCCTGCCCCCTACAGGTAGCTGAGAATCGGCCCTGGCAACCCCATCAGGGTGCCTGCTTGGCAGGGGCTTTGGGCTGAGCGGTGGAAGCAGGCCTGCTTGTACCCCATCTGCCTCTCCCTCTAAATAACCCCCTCTGGGCATAAGCAGAAGATGAGACCTGGGCTTGGTAAAAAGGCCTATGAAAAGGCCTGCCCCTGCCCCTGGAAGGCTGCCTTTGAGGAGTGGCCTGCCTTTCCTTGGCCTGTGCACTCCTATAGGTGGTCCTATACTCAACCATTTTCATGTAATTCTCTGTCTGCTCCCAAACAGAGAATTACCCACAAGAGGAAAATCCATGGCTTTAGTCTGGGTATCCTCAGACAGGCTAATACATCTGAGCTGCCATTCTGCGAAGTGCCACAGATGTAGCCATGACTCTTGGATGACACATCATTAGAGTCCACTGCAGCATGGAATTGCACCCTGGATGCCTCAACACCATCAGCAGCCACCTGCTCCAGCTCCTTGGCAAGCTGGCCAGGGACCTGTTTTGCTAGAGCCATAACAGTATCCCATCTGGATTTCTGATATCTAGCAACATAAGCCATATCATTTGCCTGTCTGAGTCCCAAGGATGCTGTCATGTACTGTTTCTTTGCCATGGCATCAATCCTCCTGGAGTCCTTGTCAGGGGGGTGTGAAGCCAAGGGAATATTTGCCTTGTCACAGGCTGCAGCCTGCACTACCCCAACATGGCTGCATTGTTGTGTAAGGAACTCCGTATCAGAGCCTGACAATGTGTACCTCTTGTCCATTCTCTTATCCACATGAAGTATAGTGTGAGGAGTTTTTAGAATTTTAACTGTCTGTTTCCCAAAAGATTTATGCAAAGGAATAGACAGTCTCCTAGACTCTGGGATATCCATCATTTCCACATAGTCAGGATCCTCTTGATCATCCAGAGCTTCCTCCATAGGGAGCTGGAGGGTTTCAGCCACTTTTTTATAAAACATAAAATGAGAAGGGGACTCAGAAAGCCTAGGAGGAGACACTCCTGAAAGTCTGTCTGGGGAGATGTCCAGGTCAATGGGCACATCCAGACTTTCAAATCCACATTCACTCTCCTCATACTCCTCTTCCCCCTCCTCCGGTTCATAATATTCCTCTAAATCATATTCTTGAACCGGTGGAACCGGCCGAACCGGGCGCTTACCTGATGGTGCCGGTTCGGTTGGAACCGGGGAAAGCGACTGGACAATTTTAATCGCTTTGGCTATTTCTTCAGCGGTTGGAGAGGAAAGTTTTGGCTCCACACCAGCTGATTTCCTAGTCCTTTTTGCTGGAACCGACTCCTCAGAGTCAGATCTCCTTTTGCCCGAGGAAGTCTCGCCCTGGTCAGAGGGCACTCCCTCCGTTCGGCTGGAACCGAGCGGGCTGGTCATCCGTTCAGCGGACTTTTTGGCCTCCCTTTCCTGAGCCTACCAACTCTCTTTCCAGGGTAGCTGCAGGAAAATTTTACAAATCTGGCAGTCTGCATTGAGGTGGTCAAACCCCAGACAATAAACACAGGTGGTGGGGGTCAGCCTTGGCAAAGACTTCCCACACACACTGCAGTGTTGAAACCCAGTGGGCCGGTTTTCTTTTGGGTTTCTCTAGTGCCAGTCCTAACCAAACCTACCGCTTGTGGCAATCCGCTAGTAAGACCTCTTATCGGTTCCCAACCGTGAATACTGGTTGTGGAAAAACGAATAAAATTCGTTTTTTTTTAGAACCGATAAGAACCGTAACTACACTCTAAATGACAGATTAATATATTTTAAATAACCTGATCGGTTCAAACCGAACCGATAAACACGCTATAAGTTCCACACAGAATAGAAATTAATGTAAAACCTATCTAGTACTCACAAATACCACAGACAGAGTCTGAACCGACCAGTTGCGGTTTAGATTCGGTCGAAAACCGAGAAAAACAATACTTTAACCGACAAAATGAACCGAGCAGAATGAGAAATCTCCGGAGCGACTGTTCAGTGAGGCAGAGTAAAGAATCTGACGGTTTGAGTTTGAAGAACAACAGACAGAGTTTCAACCGAGCTCGAGCTCACCGTTCCATGCCTGGCATGGAAAGTTAACTCTTTCACCTCCGGAGCAGTTCGAAGGTTGGGACTCACTGCACATGTCATAATATAACAAGACTTCATGTTGTTTGAATCACCTTCGCCTTGTCCCTCCTCACCTTGAGTAACACCCTGTGGATCAAGGGAAATGGAAGGAAG
Organism: Neoceratodus forsteri; assembly: GCA_016271365.2. NCBI lineage: Eukaryota > Metazoa > Chordata > Ceratodontiformes > Ceratodontidae > Neoceratodus > Neoceratodus forsteri. The sequence continues at coordinate 863,883,811 of CM028136.1, forward strand.
GCGTAGAGGAGGACTGGGGTCCACGGCCTCAAGAAGGTATCCCCTGCAGCGAGCCCTGACGAGAGGGGCGGGCATGGAACAGCCTTAGCTTGGTGTTTTCCTTGGAGGCAAACAGGTGCAACAACGGTTTGCCCCAGAGGGAGAACAGGTTGTGGGCTACCTCTGGATGGAGAGACCACTTGTGGGATGTCTGGCCTATACGGCTGAGAGCATCCGCCAGCTGGTTAGAGACTCCTGTCACATGGATGGCAAGGAGATCCACCTCCAACCGGCTGACGAGGGTCCAGATGTGGAGCACCTCCTTGCAAAGCAGACAGGACTGCATGCTGCCCTGTTTGTTGAGTTAGTACATGGTCGTGGTATTGTCCGTTTGGACTAGAACCACTTGACCCAGGAGCTGAGGTGCGAAAGCTGACAGTGCCAGTCTGACTGCTCTGAGCTCCAACAGGTTGATGTGGCATCGGGACTTCTCAGACGTCCAGAACCCATGGGCTCTGTTGTCCCCCATGTGGGTTCCCCAGCCCATGAGAGGCACATCGGTCAAGAGAACGACCGTCGACTCAGGAGGACAATCGGGATCCCTGCCTGCAACTGGTCTGGGGCGGTCCACCATTGGAGAGCGTCCCACATCTTCTGGGTCACAGTGATCAGCTGGTCGAAATGACCGTGACACTAAGTCCACTGAGTGGCCAGCTCCCATTAGAGGGCGTGCATGTGCCATCTGGCCCAACGGAACACTGAGGTGCATGCAGTTATGTAACCCAGAAAGCGCAGGAAGTCCCAGGCAGAGTGCAAGTGCACAACCAGAAATGATTGGGCAAAGAAGGAAAGAACCTCCGCCCTGTCCACTGGGAGCCGAGCTCTGGCTTGACGAGACTCGAGCTCTGCCCCGATGAAGCCCATCACCTGAGAGGGCACGAGTTCCGACTTGGCCTTGATCAGGAGGCCTAGCTGGGAGCAGGTTTGAAGAGCCAGATCCCTGGATCTCTCCACCTCCTGGAGGGAGGAACCTACCAAGAGCCAGTCGTTGCGATTAGTGTAAATTCGAACTCCTTGACGCCAGAGATGCTCTGCCACCACTGCGATGCACTTGGTGAAGACCCTCGAAGCCGATGACAGGCCGAATGGCTGATGGGACAGACTGACTGGGATGTGGAAGAACGCGTCCTGCAGATCCAGTGAACAGAACCACATGTTTTGCTCCAGGGATGGTATGATCTGGTTCAGAGTTACCATCAGGAAGGTGCGAGACCTGAGATATGGATTCAGGTCGTGGAGATCTAGGATGGGGCACCAACCCCCCGTCCGCTTGGGCACCACTAAGTACCTGGACACGAAGCCTGAGTCTGTAGCTGGAGCTACCACCTCCTTGCAGAGGAGCTGAGCAATGTCGTCTCGAAGAGCCAACTAAGTGCAAGCTGACATCCTTTCCTCCCAAGGGGCGCGGGCTCGGCTGGGAGGCTACTGCTCGAATTCCAGAGGCAGTCCCTCACCAACCACTTCTAGAACCCATCTGTCCAAGGGGAAAGAAAGTGGCGGAGCCGGCCCCCCACAGGAGGACACAGAGCTGGCGTGACAGGTGAAGGGGTGGCAACCCCCAACCCGTCACTGAGCAGGCTTAGAGGAGGAGGAGGCTCCTGGACCAGTACCTCTGCCTCCTTTATGGTGCTGTTGAGGACCCTGCTTGGGCCTGGGGCGCCAAGCTTGAGCCTGCTGTTGCTGCTGCTGGCCTCCTTGATAGAAGGGCTACCTAACCACAGGGGAAGAGTGCTGAAAAGGCTTCTTCTTGCGCTTCTGCTGGTTCTTGCCTGAAGAACCCTTGGCAGAGGTAGCATCCAAGATGGCATTGGACTGCTCTATGTGCCGGAGGTGACCAGCCACTCCTGGACCGAAGAGGTCGGTGCCTAGGAAGGGCACGTCAACTAACTTGTGCTGGGTATCCTCCAGGAAGGAGGACAGCCTCAGCCAAGCCCTGTGGCGATTGGGCACTGCGGCTGCCAAAGAGCAGGCACAGGAATCTCCAATGTCCAGGGCCGTCTGGAGCTGCTGTTTTGCAACAGCACGGCCCTGATCACGGACCTGCTTCACTGTGGTCTGCATGTCCGCCAGGAGATGAGGAAGGACTTCGTCCAATGACCCTAGAAGGGCATGAGAGAAGTGTGCCACAACAACAGCCGAGCTGGCCTGACGAAGGCCTAAAGAGGACGCCGCACAGATTTTACGGGCAGAATGGTCCATATTCTTGGACTTCTTGTCCGGGGATCGGTCAGTGTCGGCCGAGCTACCAGTACATCTGAACACAGAAGCGATCACTAGGCTTTCGGCCGAAGGATGCTCTGTGAACCCCGCCAGGGACCCCATGGGCACCCTATACTTGCAGGCCATGCAGGCAGACAGAGCTGGGCAGGAAGGAGGGCGCTGCCAAAACTCAAGGGCCAGGCCAACGATGGCTTCGGCCACTGGAAAGGCCTCCATCGGGGTATCCCCCTTTTGAGGATATCCCTAAGGGGGTACTCCGCCTTTTTCTGAATGGGCTCCAGGGGCATTCCGGTGGATTCGGAGATCAGGCGGAGAATGCCCTGAAAGGAGGAAGGACCTTCCTCCAGTCCAGGCACGGATGACTCATCATCCCCCGGATGAGTGTGTAATCCAGCGTCGTCGGAGTCCGAAGAGTCGGGGTACAATGGTCTACCTACGCTTCCCCTTCGGGACCAGCTGGTGGCGATCGGGTAATAGTAATGGGACAGACATCGGGAAGCCCGGTGTCTGTATAGTCCTCTTTGGGAGCCCTCCCCGAGGCTGCTTAGGCAATGGCTCCACAAAATATCAGTGGAGAGACCGGAATAGGCTAAGCCAGGATACGAGCCGGACCCATGGGTGGTGGAACCGAGGCCTTCGGTTCCGGAGGGGTCGGCGTCGGCCTAGAAGGCTGGAGCCAAGCAATGGCCGGGGCAGCCGGTGGAGCCGGCTTCTGCCCGGACAAAATTAGCTGTTGCTACATCAAATCCTCATAGCGTCGGAGTTTCTGTCGAAGCCTCTCCACGTTCGAGGAGGACGAGGATCGGTGGTGGCGCCTCTTTGAGTGTCTGTGGCCCTTTTTCAGCCGTTCAACCGAAGGGGTCCTGGTCTTCGATTGAGACCAGCGGGGTCGGTTCGGTCGATCGGGAGACACCAGAGTCGGTGAAAACGAGGTTCTGGCACCTCTCCCTCGATCGGAACACCCAAGGGCAGTGTTCTCCTCATCGGGAAAGGAAAGGACAGGCATCCTTTCTAAGGAATCTTCTATCGGAGTCAGTGATAAAGGTTCGATTGGGTCGAGAGTAAACTCGGCCGGTTCAACCGTTTCCTCGGTCTCGGTGCCTTGGCAAGATGGAAGGTCCATAAAGCCGGCAGCCGAGGAAGTAATCTCGACCAAAGTTGAGACCGCGTGTTCCTGGGACTCAGACCTCTCTCGGTCCCATGAGCGTCTCCTTTTAGAGGAGAAAGACTTGGGGTCCTTGTCCCTCCTCCGAGGGTGGGAGGAGTGCGAGCCCCAGGGCGCCTCACCCCTGGTGGGGAGAGACTGGCACAACTCCCTAAAGGAGCCCGAAAAAGTAGAGTCAAGTTTGAGAGGAATGAAAAAACTTCGACTGGCCGAAGCTTTTACCGCCTCGAAGTCGCCACCTGCTTCTGGCATATTTCAGCGGATCCCACGGCCACGGAAACCACCCACCTTGCCTCCTTCGAGTTCACCGACTGGTTTCTAAGCTCCAGTCTCCCCAATTTTAGGCGCGCCTTGCGGTCTTCCAGAACGTTGGGATGGAAGGCCAAACAAAAGGTACAAGACGTGCTGTCATGCACGACACTTAGGCAATACACACACGAGACGTGGGAATCGGTGCGCGACATCTTCTGGCTGCAGGTACACCAGCAAAATCTGGGGGAAGATTTGTCCTCCATGTCCGATGCGCTATAAACAGGGTTTTTTATAGTCAGAAAACACCTCAACTAACAAAATTAAGTCGGGTCCCCACCGGTTATTCCGAACTGGGAGGAACCAATAAAAACATAAAATTATCACTAAAACCAAGGTTCAGCTAAAATTAACAATGAGTAAAAGGCAGCAAATGACAGAAAAAGATACTCAGATGAAATTATAAGTTTCTTCACGTCACAGGAACAAGCTGAAGGGTGAAACTCTGAGCAACTAGACTTTACATGCAGAGAGTGAAATCTGAGGGATTTAGAACTAACGTAGTTAGTTCAAGGCAGCATCTGAATAGTTGTCACGTGCAAAGAGTTCTATCATTTGCATGTGCCCTATCCTTTCCAGGCAGCTCTGGCTTAAAGGGACACTGCAGAAAGTTAGGAATACCTGAGTATTACTGTGGTTAGAACCTACAACTGTCAGGAGATAAATTTAGGGGAAACATCAGGAAGTACTTTTTTTTCTGACAGAGTGGTCGACCCTTGGAATTTTATTTATTTTTATTTAAAATTGGTGACCGGGGAAGACACACTGGGCCGAGACTCGTTTCCAAGTGCGACCTGGGTTCAAAGAATTACAACAAGGGTAAAAAGTACAGTTAAGTACGAACTTACCGTAACAGTAGATCTTCAAGAGAGGCTCTTGCAGTAGTTAATTACATATAGGACTGACACCGGCAGGCGGCAGGACCCCATGAAAAATTTCTAGCTAGCAGTCCCTGGCGAGGGACCGCCCCCACGTCAGGAGACGTCGGTATAAAGGGGCGGTCCCTGACACCCACCTTCCAGTTCTTTCCCGCCACGGGCCAGAAAACGCTGGACGAGAGAGGAGCGGATATTTCCCTCACTGGAAAAGGAGCTGAGAAAGCCTAGGGGGATGGAGGGCAGGGAGGTATTACCTACTGCAAGAGCCTCTCTCGAAGATCTACTGTTACGGTAAGTTGTTACGTAACTGTATTGTCTTACTTTGAGAGGGCTCTTGCAGTAGGTAATTACATATAGGACTGAATCCCAAGCAGTCTGGCACAAAGAAAGGCACCGGGAGGAGGAAAACTACTCCAAAAAGAATGTCTAGCTGTGCAAGCCTCAAGGCAATAGGCCTTGCAGAACAGCCAGTGCGAAGCCTGTTCTATGGCGAGAGGCAACATCCAAACTGTAGTGTTCAGTAAAGGTATGGACGGAAGTCCAGGTGGCGGCAGCACAGATGTCTGCCGCAGACACATTTTTGAAACAAGCCGCTGAGGCAGCTACTGCTCTGGTGGAGTGGCTTCTTACTTGACCCGGTAGGGACTTGTTATATTTGTCATAACAGAAAGTGACGCAATGGGCCAACCACTTAGACAGGCATTGCTTGGAAAGGGCATTGCCTTCCCTTTTATGAGCAAAAGAGATGAACAATTGGTCAGTCTTTCTGAGGTCCTTTGTCCTGTTGGTGTAGTATCTCAGAATCTGGTGGGTAAATACTCCCCTTGGTTAGAGTACTGCATAAAAAAGGCAGGCAACTCTATGGACTGATTCAAAGTAGACTCAGCTACTACTTTAGGGAGAAACTTAGGATTCGTGCGAAGAGCAATTCGTTCCTTGTGAAAAATCAAGTATGGGATTTTACACATCAGGGCCTGGAGCTTGGAAATTCTCCGAGCTGAAGTAATGGCCACCAGGAAGAGAGACTTCCACAAAAGTAATTTCAAATCCGCAGAGGCTGAAGGTTCGAAGGGAGTAGGAGTAAGTTTCTCGAGAACAAAGTTCAAGTCCCAAGGGGGAGCAGGAGTACAGATGGGGGGCCTCAGGTGGAGGACCCCTGGGAGAAAGGTCTTAGAGACCTCCAATTGAGCGAAAGCTTTGTCTGCGAAGGGAACATGATAGGCCGAGATGGCCGCCATGTGTACCTTCAGAGAAGAATGACAGAGACCCAGGTCAAACAGATGGCATAGATACTCCAGCAGAAGCCCCACTGAACAGGAGAAGGGTTCCACGTTCTAGAAGGCAGCCCAATAGTGAATCTTTTACACTTCATGGCATAGTTAGATCTGGTGGAGGGTTTTCTGGCCTCCACCAAAATCTCCGCCACTTTGGAAGACACTCCAAAATGGAACTGGGCTAAGTCTGCAGGAGCCATGCATGCAGTTGAAGGGATTTGAGGCCTGGATGGACCAGGGTCCCCTGATCCTGGGTCAGTAAACCTCGAGGAAGAGGAAGAGGAGGATCCTCTGAATATTGTTGTAGAAGAGAGAACCAAACTTGCCTGGGCCAGAAAGGAGCGATCAGAATCATTTGTGCTCCTTCTGAAGCTAGTTTCTGCAAGACTCGTGGGATAAGTGGAACTGGGGGAAAGGCATAGACAAATCTGTCCTTCCAGTCTAGAGACAGAGCGTCGCTCCAAAAAGTGCCTCGCTCTGGAACGAGTAAGCAGAAGACGGAAGTTTTGCATTTAGAGGGGATGCGAACAGGTCGACCTGTGGTGTTCCCCAAAGTCGGAAGATATTGTCTAGGACCCCTTGGTCCAGTTCCCACTCGTGAGTCAGAGCAGAAGAGCGACTTAGCTCGTCTGCCAGGGTGTTGTCGACTCCCGGAATGTGAAATGCCGTGAGGTGAAGGTCGTGTTGTGCTGCCCAATCCCAAACCCTCACTGCCTCCCTCCAAAGAGGGTAGGGCCGAGTCCCTCCCTGTTTGTTGATGTACCACACCACGCACATGTTGTCCGTCTGGACAGCAAAGTGGCCGGAAAGGATGCATTGGTGAAGGGCTTGGAGAGCGTACAACACTGCCCGAAGCTTGAGCACACTGATGTGGAGAACTTGTTCTAGCTTGGACCAGGAGCCCTGGGTCCAATGAAGGCCTAGATGGGCTCCCCAACCTTCGCCTGAGGCGTCTGTGGTCAGAGTCTGGGAGAGGAGGAAGACGAAAGAAAGGAAATCTCCGAAACAGGAACTCTCGAACCATCCACCACTTCAAGTCTCGAAGCATTGGTGACGAGACCATAACTGGGTGATCTAGATTGTCCACTGGCTGATCCCATTGAGAGCGTAAAGTCCACTGAGAAATCCTCGGGATAGCAGTCGCCATGAGCCCGAGAAGGCGAAGAACCGACTTCGCAGAGACCGTCCTGCGATCGGACAGCAGACTTATTTGGGTCTGAAGGGTGGACGTCCTGTCCGGAGGCAGGAAGGCCTTGCCCGTGGTCGTATCAAGAATTGCCTCAATAAATTGTACTCTCTGGGATGGAACCAGATGAGACTTGGAATGGTTGATGGTAATACCCAGGCAGCCAAAAACCTGCTGGGTAAGGGAGAGGCAACGCAGAAGTTCCTCCATGGACGAGACCGCCAGAAGCCAATCATCCAGGTACGGGAAAGCCTGCACTCCCCTGGTGTGCAGATGGGCCGCCACCACTGCCAGGCATTTGGTAAACACTCGGGGGGCCAAGGATAGACCAAACAGGAGCGTCTTGAACTGGCAGTGGTCCTCCTGGAATGCAAAACGAAGGTATTTGCAGATAAGCATCCTGCATATCCAGAGCACAAAGCCATTGACCCAGCCGAAGGAGGGGCAGAAGGCTCTGCAGAGAGAGCATCCTGAACCTTCTGTATTCTACGAAAAGATTCAGGGAACTGAGACCCAAAATTGGTCTGAGATCACCAGTCTTCTTTGGGACCAGGAAGAAATGGGAATAGTAACCCGTCCCTCGCAGATTAAGGGGACCGGTTCTATAGCTTGCTTCAGCAGGAGAGCCGAAATTTCCCCTTGGACCAAAGGAAAATGTTCCCGTGAATACGACGACTTCAGAGGGGAATGGCGGAATGGTTTCTGAAGAAACTATCGAGTGCCCCTCTGCTATCAGCTGGAGCACCCAAGAATCTGTGGTTATCCTCTCCCATCCCAGAAGGTGGAGGGAAAACCTCCCTCCTACCGGTTCCTTCAGGGAGTCCTGAGGCAGTGGGAGAGGAAAGGAGTCAGGTGGTGTGGGGCAGCACCGCAGCTGAAGCACCCGCTGCTTTTTTGGGCGGGGGAGGCTTAGCAGCTGTGGGGGCCCGGCGTTTTGTGGCCCACCTTCCCTGTGTTTTCGCCTTTGGCCGATTCTGTCTGCGAAAGGGACAGCGCTGCTGCTGATGGGGGACGGTACATGGAATCAACTGATTTCAGTGCCGTCCCCTTCTCTTGCAAATCGGTGATGATGTCCTTGACATCATCCCCAAAAAGCACCGACCCCTGGAAGGGTGCTTCCTGGATAGCAGATTGCACGTCTGGGACCAACCCTGACACGTGGAGCCAAGCATGACGCCGTAGGCCTACGGCAAAAGCTGAGCTCCATCCAGCAGTGTCCACTGCATCATATGTCGCGCAAAGCATGTGGCGACTGGCCGAACGAGCAGAGCGGACAAGATCAGTCAATTCCTGCTTGACTTGGGAGTCAGGCAAGGAGTGCAGTCTGGCTTCCACCTGAGTCAGGATGGCCTTCTGGTAGTCCCCCATATGGCCGACATAGTTCAGGGTCCTGATCCGCAGTGTGGAGGAAGCATAAATCTTTCTTCCATACTGGTCCAGAAGGCGCGATTCCTTATCAGGTGATGATAAGCTAAGATGTTTGGGGTTTGCCGACCGGCCGTGAGTGGCGCTAATCATGACCGAGTCGGCAAGAGGGTGAGAATCCAGAAAATCTGCACCCTCTGGAGCCTGATATAGCCTGTTCAACTTCCTAGGAAGTGGGGCTAGAGCCGATGGCTGTTTCTATATCGTGGTAACGAGGTCGGTGTGAGGCTCTATCCAGGGTGGCACCAAGGTAGGAGCTGTTACAGGAAGATCCAGATGTTCTGCTCGTTACAGACGCTGAGGATCTGGTTCCAGGGAGTGCCACTGATGAATCTCCTGGATTTTCCTAAGCAACTCCATAAAAGAAGGATCCTCCGGAGGAGACTTCAGAGGAGTCCTTGACCTGGACCTCGACAGAGAGCGTGGCTCGTCGTCTCTCTCGGAGCAACCGTCAGAAGAATCTGAGGAGTCCAAGGGTGAAGAGGAGGATGAAGAGGAAAAAGACTCCCTTTCCCTACTCAGGGGAGGAACGGACCCTTTGGGAAGTCCCCGGGGAAGCGTGTCCTGCCCTTCCCTGGATCCAGACAGAAGAACCCTGGAACCCAGAGGTGGTGAGGGAGTGTGCCGACTCGGACGTGCGGTAACCTGGGACAGCACCATCGACAGAAGGCGGCTCTCAACCTCTTTGGTGAGCTGAGCCTTGTCCTCAGCCCACCAGGAGGCAGAGTCTCCTGCAGGTCCACCGGCGGCCGCGAGGGCGGTGAAGGGGGAGGAGGCGGGGGATAAGGATATGGGTTGTAACCGCATGGAGCATATCCAAAACCCGGCTACAGGAAGCCCGGCGTCGGGTATTGTGGTATTGGGTACTGTGGCGCCGGATACTGCGGTCGCAGGTACGCCGGCGTCGGATAGGATGTCGGGTACCCGGGAGGGCTGCCAGAGCAGACGGCCTGGCCGGTGGCCTCACAGGCGGGTCCACAGTGGAGAGCCCGGAGGGCCCAATGGGAGCAGGATGTCTCCCGGAGTCGGTAAGGCTGGCGTCAGGGCCAACGTCGGAGGGGCTGGCGTCGGAGCCGGCGTCCAGGGAGCCGACGTCAGATCTGGCGGACCAGGTGGCGGAAGGACTGACGGAGGAGGAAGATCCCCAGCTTCGCCTGGGGATGGAGGGGGGAAATCCCCGGGGTCGAGTTGGGGAGACTCTGGTTCCCCAGACGGCAGCGAAGGCTGCGGGGAACCGGGTACGACGGACATGGGCGGGTCCGCTGTCTGTTCCTTCACCAGCCGGACGTCGGATGAGCCAATGTGTGGCTTACGGCGAGCTCCCGGTGGGTGCCGGAGAAGCCGGCGTCCGACTTACGAGAGCCATCACCGGAGGCAGGTCGAGTAGAGGGATCGGCCTGGTCCAGTGGAATGGAGGCTGCGCACCGCCCCGAAGGGTCGGACGTCTTACCGGCCCTCTCCGTGCGGACGACGGAGGAGCGGACACCCAGCTTACTGGAGTCGCCCACAGTGGTAGGCCGGAAGCCTGCGTCCGAACCAGGGGCGGAGGCCTCCAACTGCCCAGAGGCGCCCGCAAGGCCCGAGAGCGAGCCAGACGGGCGGGCCGACACCATCTTGGAAACCTCCAAGGCGGCCGCCGAGGAGCAGTCCCCCATAGGGGACGCTGCCTGCGTCCCAGCGACTCCCGAGGGAGACGCAGTGCAGGAGCCCTTGTCCCGGTGCCTCTCCTTCTCCTTCCGATGGCCTTCGGGGGAAGTGGACGCCTGCTTCAGTTTTTTGAGCTCCTTCTCCATTGAACTCATTTTCTTCTTCAGAATACGGGTTTCAGGGATTGCTGCCGCTTTTTCGGTAGCCATGGAAACTGAGGCAGTGCTGGCACTTCAACTGGGTGATCGGGGCCTAGGCAGAACAGGCACAGGGAGTGGCTGTCCTTGTGCGGTAGTTGAGTGACGCACGAATCGCACTTATTCTTGTGCTCGGAGGGTGTAGGGGACGACATACACCGACGACTGTACTGACGTTAGTCGAAAAAGCAATTATTTTCGTTAAAAAAACGGCGAAGATAGGGCTGACGAAGCACAAACTTTTCTGCAAGGCGCTGCATAAGCTAACGGCGGGAAAGAACTGGAAGGCGGGCATCAGGGACCACCCCTTTATACCAACGTCTCCTGACGCCGGTCACCTGACGTGGGGGCGGTCCCTCGCCAGGGACTGCTAGCTAGAAATTTTTCCGTGGGGTCTTGCTGCCTGCCGGCATCAGTCCTATATGTAATTACCTACTGCAAAAGCCCTCTTGAAGTAAGATCATTTGTTACAATACAGTTAAGAACATAGGAGATTACAATAGCAATAAGACATTTACAAAATATTAAAAAAAAAATTGATTGAGGCACTGTGTAAAACAATGTGAAACAAAACACAAAGGCTAAAATAGAAAAAAAAAGTATGCCACAGCGTAACAGTGGTTAAATATTATGATGCAAATGCAGGGGGGAATGAGCAGAAGGCAATGAGGGGGAGAGGATTAAGAGGTAGGGAGGGGGAAGAAAGGGCCGGGAGGAGTGGTTAGGAGTATTGGGATCACGGAGAGGAGGAGAGGAGTCGGAAGAGCCTTTTAACTGCTGAGAAAGGGAGGCTAGGTATAGGTCAGGGGGTAGTCTCTTCCACAGTAGAGGGAGGCAGTATGAGAAGGCCAACTGACCAGCAGAAGAGTGAGGATGAGGGATGGAAAAGGATTGTGAGTCCCTATGGCAAAGACAGTAGGTTGTGGACTTGGCTGGTGTGAGGCAGGATGAGAGGTTCTGCAGAATGATCCGATTAAGCTGCAGAAATGGGCTCAAAGGAATAAATCACTGTAATGAAGTGGTGAAGAAAGCAAATAAGATTATTTATAGGGGCAATTAAGAGAACTTTTGTAACAAGGCATTGTGTATGCGTTATGCCTCTATATAGAAACCTTATAAGGCCTTTAGTGGACTACTGCATTAGAGTGTGGGGTCCATACCTGAGGAGGGATATTGATTTGCTAGAGCGGGTGCAGCGAAGGTCAACTAAGACGATATATGGCCTAAACTGACTGCCATATGATGAGACTGTCTAACTTGGGTCTATATTCCGTGGATTTAAGGAGAGTGTGTGGGGACTTGCTGCTTATGTATAAAATTATTAAAGATGCAAATCTAATACAGAGTAGATGATCCAGACGGGGTGGGCAGAATGAGAAGAGATCTGGATAAACTAGCAAAATGGTCAGAAGAGTGGCAACTGGGATTTAATGCAAAGAAGTGCAAGATCATGCACATAGGAAAGAGAAACCCTGAAGCCACCTGTAGGCTGGGAGGGGAGTTGCTGGCAGTCACAAAGGAAGAAAGAGACTTGGGCATCATCATCATCACTGATGACCTGAAATCATCCAAGCAGACCTCTAAAGCAGTAGGTAAGGCTAGGGGAATGTTAGGGTGTATTAGTAGGGGTATCAGAAGTTGTAAGAGGGAGGTAATAATCCATCTTTACAAGACACTGGTTAGGCCCCATCTGGAGTACTGCGTGCAATATTGGAGGCCACACCTTCACAAGGACATTAACCAAATTGAGGCAGTCCAGAGAAGGGCAACCAAAATGGTGCAGGGACTGCATCAGAAGACATATGGGGACAGATTAACGGAGCTCAATATGTATACCCTTGAGCAAAGGAGGGAGAGAGGTGATATGATCTAAACATTCAAACACCTTAAGGGCATTAACAAGGTGAAAGAGTCTAACATGTTTAAATATAAGAAAAATAGCAGGACACAGCATGAGAATAGAGGGAGGCCGATTAAGGGGGAATGTGAGGAAATTCTTTTTCACAGAAAGAGTGGTGGATGCATGGAACGGCCTACCTCAGGAAGTGGTGGCTATGAATACAATGCAGGGCTTCAAATAAGACTGGGATAGGTATAAGGGAGCAATACAGATGAATATGGATGGTTAGGTCATTGACAGTGTAAAGCTGTGTGGCACATTCATAAGGTAGAAAAAAAATGGGCAGACTGGATGGGCCTTGTGGTCCTTATCTGCCATCAACCTCTATGTTTCTATGTTAAAGTCAGAATTAAACCTGCATATAGCACCTAGGGCAATAAACCTAAGAAGTCACGGTAGTCAGCTATGTCTAACCTATCCTAAGAGTACTAAGAGGAGAAATTTCTATTCACAGAGAATTATTTCAATGTGGAATGGACTACCAAGGTGATGTGGTAACTTCGGAAACACTAAATATTTATAAATCTAGATTGGACAACTATCTCCTCAAGAGGGAAAATTAATACCCTTTAATGGGAAGGCAGGCTAAAATGGGCTTATAAGCCTTCTGCCTGACTATAAGGCCTAGTATAAGGTAGGAGGGAAGGGAACCTAGCCAATAATGAGAGAGACACAGTAAATTTTCTCCTCTGGGACAGCGGCGCGAAAGAGGAGCATAAAGAAGACAGTGGTGGGAGAGAAGCAGTGGCAAAGCAGCAGAAGGAATCGAGACGGGTGTCCAGTTTGATAATGGAAGAAGCTGGGGCAGTGCTATAGACTACATTTACATAATCCAGTACAGGCAGAATTGTTTTAAGTACAAGTTCTCAACGAGTTTGGAGAGGGAGGCTGGCTTTGTGATGATAGACAGCGCGTTTTGGCTGTAGTTTTGTGCAGATGACATCAATGTGGTTAGAGAAATCTAGGTGACTGTCCAGCCAGACACCCAGATACTTGAAAGAACAGCCTACTACAAGAGGTAGTAGACTCAAAAAATGTAATGAATTCAAACTTGCATGGGATTAACACTACACACAAAAAAGGAAACAGTCTAAGAGGAGGGGGTAGGTAGTCTGGGCAGACTAGATGGATCAAGAGGTCCCCTTCTGACAGCAAATTCTTATGTTCTTATAGACAGCACACAGTGGGAGGGAGCGGGAGGGATAATTTGGATCCCAGGGGAACAGAGGGGACAGGCAGCACGCAATGGGAGGGAGCGGGAGGGATCATTAGGATGCCAGGGCAACAGAGGGTGCGGGGTGGGCAGCATACAGTGGGAGGGAGCAGGAGGGCTCAACTGAATGCTGGCTGGGGGTAACAGAGGGCACAGGGCAAGCAGCATGCAGTGGGAGGGTTTCACTGGATGATGCAGAGTGCAGAGACAGGGAACGGAGGGAGCGGGGCAGACAGCATTATGTGAATGAAAGGAATAAAGGCTCTCATTGGAGCGCTTCATTCCTTACAAGTGTGGCCACTTCCTTTCTGTGAAATTCCAACCACCGTCACTCTCTGCTTGTGTGGTCACTGGTCTGTCAGTCGAGCTCACTGAAGAGTGCTCTGCATTGGACTCGTCCCTGACACCTCTCAAATGTCGTTCTACCACAAGATGTTTCTTGTGCAAGCACAAAGAAACAAAAAAATGACAGCTATTACATTCATGAGCTGCTGTACCGAAATGGCTATGTTAAAAATTTGCAGTGAAATTATTTAATATTACCAAAGTTATAAGCCTGCATTTGCAAAATTCAACACAGCATCATAACTTAATAGGTGAACATATTAGAATAATAGAAAACAAGCATATGCAAAGTATAATACCACCCGATATTAAATTTATTCAAGGCCAGGGAATGCATTGCTAGTGTTTTTTGGCATTGAAAAAGTTTCACTTGGTCCATGGGGAGGAAATTTTGATACAGCTTTACTTAAGCCCTAAATATTATGGTATCAGGGCAGAAAGGGGGTTAGGATGCACACAGATGGAAGTGAGGATAAGGTCAAGAAATATTTTTTTCTGGTACTGTACTCTATAAAGACCCTGCTGAAAGTATGCAACATGTATGTGAAGCAGAGAAACACCAGCTTGGCATAGATGCTGAATTCTTTGGTGCGTCCTTATACTGTAGCAAGTTAAATTGTGCCGGAATTCATTATGTTTGCTTGCACGCACGTGCAAGAAACATAGTGCCATCATCCAAGTTTTCCAGAGGTGTGTCAGCCTCTTCCAATTCACTCAGTGTGTTTGCAGGCACGGTCGCAGTGCACTAATCACTGCACCAGCTGTCTATGACAGCAGTTGAAAATGCAGTGGCATACAGCTGAAAGGGAGAGCTCCGCTTCAGTGAGCAGAGCCCCCAGCACGCGCCACGCGTCGCGCCATTGCGTGCTGATGCGTTCCTCACGCACATACTGTATTAGCCAATGGGGGTGCCCAATGCCCGTCAGCTCCACACACCACCCCAAATAAAAGCTTTCCTGGTGCACGCTGGAGCCCCACCCCAGTGTGGCACACACTGCATGGCCACCAGGGTGCCCAATCCCCGGCTCCAGCCTCACAGCTGCCACGCTGGGAGCCCACCCAGCGTGGCACAACAAACCTGTATGGCTTCACGGGGTGCCTCTAATCCCCGCCGGCTCCAGCCCCCAAACAGCTTTTCCAGCTGCCAAGCTGTTGGAGTCCACCCCAGCGTGGCAAACGTCCGTGTCGCCTTAATAGTAAAAAAAAAACCTGTAAATTTACAAAACGGTCCCTCGCAGTCTCCTTGCCCCACCCGCACCCACCCACTGCGCACCCTGCCTCCCCACTCTTCCACCTCACCCCATACTTACCTCCGGAGTCTGGTGCGGCGATCTTCGTGAACTGGAACACGCCTGCACTTCTTCAAAGCCGACTGTTAACTGGAGAAATGCCGTAAGCTGTATAATGTAATAGATAGGTTTTTCAACTTTGCTGCATATCTCGGGCATTTTTGGAATTTTGCACAAATTTTTAACATGGGGTTTTTGGGACCCCTTCTCATGAATGCTGTCACTGTCATGGCATTAATCAGGCCCGAAGGTGATTTGAAGTCACTGCCGAAATCACCTTCGGGACGAGTAAAGAAACAACACTGCCAGTGTTCAAGGTGGGCTCTCAAAAGCCTGTTTTGAAGAATTTGTGAAAAAATTCTAAAATGAATGTTTCTATGAACGTGTGTTATGCGAGTTCCTACGCACGCAAAGTTTTCGAATTTTCAATATTTTCACTCCAGATTTTCAACCTTGCCGTTTTACCAGTGCAACTGACAAGCTACAACAAGGATAAATGGGCATATCATCCTCTATTACTAACAACCTCCTTGCTCTGGGTCCCTAGACGCCTGCACTGGTCCAAGCCGCATAAGCCTCAGAAGTGTAATTCTATTGACTACGAAGTACAGCAACTGTGTCTTAAACTCCTACCTCCTCCTCTTAATACCAGGAAGTGTCCACCACATCCTGGCCCTGTCTCCTACAGTACAACAAAGCCTGCCAAAATGGAGGGGGCTCAAAATTGCTACCTTAAACACTCTGCAATCTCCTCCCAAAACTGGCCTTCAACCTGCCAGCCAGCACAACCCGGATATCCTTAAGCATCGCCGAAACTTGGCTGACACCTAATACTCCGGATCATGCCATCTCTATACAAGGCTACAAGATATTCAGGCTGGATAGGACCTCGAAAAGGGTGGAGGGTGTGCAATCTACATAAAGGACTACCTCACCTGTCTCCCTGGTTCTTACCCCACCACAGAAACCTCAGTGCAACTCCTCCCTATCAAGATACCACTTGGTGCCCAAAACAAAGTCCTCACGATTGCTGCTGTCTATATCCCACCAAAAGATCCTGATTCTGGCCTACAGGCTGTCCTCGAGTTCGTAAGTACATAACCTTCTGACATCGAACTCCTTCTCCTTGGGGACTTTAAATATAAATTGGCTTGCTCCTGATGCAGGGTCAAACAAAGATGCTATCCTAGCAGCAAATTTAACACAAGCGGTAAACTCCCCTACCAGGAAAAACTACAAATCAGGGACCAGCAGCCTCACTGACTGGATCCTTACCAGCCACCCTACCCGTATAACCAATGTAAGTGTTCTCCCTGACTCACTCAGTGATCACTCTCCAATAATATATACCTGGACAAATAAGTTTTACAGCCTCCAAAACCATCTATAGCAGAGTCCTACCTTATGGCAACCTTATTCATCTCAAGACCTGTCTTAGGCAGATAGACTGGTCCTTGATTTACAAAACTCAAGATGTTGACCTAGCCCTTGATTACTTTATTTCTACTTTCAACACTGCCTGTGACACCTATGCACCAGTAAAAAGCGCAAAATCAAAGCACTCTACAAATCCCTGGCTCACGGCGAAGCTATTGGCACAACTCAAAAGTAGGGATCACCTCTGGGCCACTGCAAGAGCTACTGGCACTCTGTCGGACATTCAAAAGTATAAACAGGCTCATAACCACTGTACTAAACAGATCCGCTTGATGAAGAGCTTCTACTTCAAGAATGCCCTCTCCAACTCCTGGGGCGAAGGGAAATCCTTCTGGGACAACATAAAGAATATCATGGGTCAGCAGTCCAAATCCTCTCCTACAATAATGAATGTGGATGGAACCACTACATTAGACCCAGAGATCACTGCAAACACCCTAAATGATACCTTCACGGACCTAAGTGGTGTCCTCTCATCTGATTTCTTCACTGATGCTGACCCTCCAATTTCTACTTACTACTGCCTCTCCAACCAAACCACCCTTCCATTTCAAACTAGTAAAGGCACATGAAGTCTATAAATATGTACAGAAGGCCATTTCTAAGTCCCGAGCAAGCAGCGACACTATTGACCTTAAACTTCTGTCCTCACTCTGGAGGAAGTACTGCTCCCCTCACAAAATTTTCAATCTCCCTCTGCTACAGCCAATTCCCTAGGAAATGGAAAGCTGCAGTTGTCACTCGGTGCACAAAAGTGGTGATAAGTCACTGCCTGGTAACTATCGCCGATATCAACACTACTCTCTCTCTAAGGCCCTTGAACGCTTGGTGGCGGACCAACTTTCAGACTACCTGAAAAGCACAACATCCTATGCACTCAGCAGCATGGATTTAGGAAAGGGCACAGCACATCGACTGCCCTACTTGAATTCTCAGGAGCAATCCACAATGCCATGGACAAAGGAAACCTAACTGGAGCAGTCTACATTGACTTAACCAAGGCATTTGATACAGTTCACCATGGCCTACTTATCAAACAACTACTATCCCTAGGGCTCTCGCAGGGTCCTGGTGACTGGATAAAAAATTACCTTGCTCAGCACTCTCAATCTGTAAAAGTAGCTGGAGTTCTCTCAGACTCAAAACCGGTTCGCTCAGGAGTTCCCCAGGGATCCATCCTGGGCCCCCTCCTTTTCAGCCTTTTCCTAAACTCCCTCCCCAAATCCTGCCCTGAACAAATAATCCTCTATGCCGACGATGCCCTGATTCTTGCCACTCAAAGATCCGAACCTCTTACGCCTCAACCTTCAGCATGCTTTTTCCAAAGTTGAGATGTGGTTCCTTGAACATAAGCTGGTTCTAAACCACAAAAAAACTAAATCCATGCTCTTCTCTAACCCGCAAAACAAGAAACGGCAAGTCCCACTCACCATTAATACATACCTAGGAAATACCCTTGAACAAGTGCCAATTTTCAAATATCTTGAATCAACTTTGATCAAGGCCTAACCTTTGCAACTCACATTGATAGTACAGCAAAACTATTAATCAGTGAATTGGGATTCTGTATCGGAACCGACAACTTCTACCCATTCTGCACTGAGATTGCCATCCAATCCTCTATCATCTCAGTCGTTGATTATGGCTTAGTTATATATGGATCTGCCACTACTACAGCACTTAGTCGCATTACAACATCCCTAAATAAGGCCTGTCGGTTGCTCACTGGTGCACACCGACGTACCCACACATGTGAACTCTATGCTGACTCAGGTTGGTTGCAACTCTCAAACCGGATAAAGTACCTTACCTGCCTGATGGTGAAAAAATCCACTCTGGGCCTCACTCCACCCTGTATCCAAGACCTGTTATGCCCGAGCGCTAGCACCCGTTTTACCAGAAGATCAGAACACCAGCCTCTCCAAGTCCCCCGATGCCGGACTTCTCAGGGACAAAGATCATTTGCCTATCGTGCCCCCAGCTGGCTAAATGCCCTCATACTACTGCCTCCACCTCTCTAGGTATTTTCAAATCAAGGCTTTTCTCTCACCTTGCTACCTCCAGCTCCTGTGACTGCCCTGATTAAACCTCCTATTTTCTCACTACCTACCTTTTCTCCTGCTATTGTCTGCTCCCCACACCTTTCACTTACCCTCTCTGTTCTGGACTTTTTCCCTATTTGTTTCTCCTAATCTGGCATGACCTCTTTCTTGTAATAATAATGTGATTATTGATATCTCATGTCCTTTTGCACAAATGATTTGATATGTATTTGTATATGTTTCCTTGCTCTTGACACAACACAAATTGTTGTGTTATCTATGTAACCTTTTGTACTGTACCTAATTGACGTGGAACCTTTGTAAAAGAGCCTCTGGCTCAAAGGTAGTAATTCCTAGAACAATAAACAATAATAAACCACACCTCCTTATGAGCAGTACAGCTGTCATTTTTCACATCTCACCCAAAACGTGTTTCCACCCATGTAGCGCACAATGGCGTAGTCGGTGTGCGAAATCAATGTACGGGACATAATTAAGAAAATCATAGTGACATTGATCATGTGCAGAGGTCTTAAAATGGCTATGTTGAAAATTTGGTGAAAAAAGTCCTAAAAATGACTGTTTTACAAGCGCACATTGCGCAGTTCCTACGCACGCTGGCAAGTTTGCGAATTTGTAATATTTGCTCACCAGATTTTCAACACTGCCATTTTATTACACTTCCTTTTTTCCACATCTCGCCCAAAATGTGTTTCCGCACATGTAGCGCACAATGGTACAGTCGGTGTGCAAAAACAATGTTTGGGACCGATTAAGAAAATCACAGTTACACTAGTCATGAGCAGAGGTCTTAAAATGGCTATGTTGAAAATCTGGTGACAAAACTCCATAAAATGACTGTGTTACAAGTAAGCATTGCGCAGTTTCCACGCACCCTCGTAAGTTCATGAATTTGTAATATTTTCAGTCCAGATTTTCACCAGTGGCATTTTTCCACACCTCCTTATGAACAGTATAGCTGTCATTTTCCACAACATGGCCGAAATGTGTTTTCACACTTTCTGCACAGAAATGCGTGGTCGCTGTGGAAAATCATTGTACGGGACAGATAAAGAAAATCACACTGACACTGTTCATGATTGGAGGTCCCAAAATGCCTGTGTTAATCTGCTGTAAAAAAATCCCCAAACTAGTTACATTACGGGTGTGCGTTGCACAGTTTCTACATACGCTCGTGACTTCACCAGTTTTTTAAGATTTTTCAGCAGATTTTCAACATTGCCATTTTTACACCTCCCCATGAACAGTACCGCTGTCATTTTCACATCCTGTTTGAATGTGTTTTGCACCTGTGGTGCCAAATGTCGAAGTCGCTGTGCAAAAGCAGTTTTCGGATAACAAACTGATATTGCCACTGTTCATGAGGTGGGGGTCACAAAAAAACCATGTTGAAAATCTGGAGTGAAAATACCAAAGAATGCCTGAGGCGTTAGGGTTTCCAACCATAACGCCCCACCCTGTAGAGAATGACAGGCATCGGGGTGTGACTTGGGATTCTTGTCTGTAATGTTCATACTATTCACCCTGACTCCACACCCTGCAGCCAGTGAGAGGCATCAAGGTGTGCCTCGGACTCTTTGGGCCCAAACTTCACCCCATTATCCTATACCGCACCCATCTCACCATATTTCCTGATGGAATGGGTGCACATAAGGCCAAATCTCACAGCACACCGTGACACTTGTCAGTGTTCTGCAGGGTAGAGTGTGTGGTGAAATGGGCGTGGTCATTATGCCTGACGACCCAAAGGCACACCCCAATGTCTGTCACTCTGCAGGGGGTTGGTGGGGTTGGCTTCGGTTCAATACTTCGCTGCCATTCCCATTATGCAGCTCTGTAACTTCTACACTACCAATGCCAATGCCAGCAAGCAAACATTCGGCATTGACAAACGCTTGTTTTTGAGTGGGGGATTGTGAGACATGTCAGATGGTTGTCAATTCCGACCCACCTTTTTCTTCCTTGATGGCAAAGCTGCTTTAAGAAAATGGGCTCTGTAAACCATTATGATCCATCATATTTTCAAAAACAGACAAACAGAGGTGTTATAATAATAGTTTTTTGTTTTTCGTTATATCCATGTCATGTTTTTGTTACATTGTCATATTTAGCTAATTGTTACGATTTAATTGGGACCTGGAACCTTCGTAAAAGAGTCTCTGACTCAAAGGTATGTCAAATTCCAAGACTGTAATAAATAAATAAATAACCCCAACTTTTTACACCCTGTGGATCACTCTTGTCAGAGTGCAGACCAAGTCCTCTTGTGTTGACAAATCCCCCCCCATCTGCCACTTGCTTAGTGGCAGCTAATTAGTATGTTGCATTTTTTAATTCTGCATATGTATGCAGTCACATAAAATGCCTACTGGCATCCTTTGTAAGCTTCCGTCTATCAGTTTATTCATAGTTACTCCAGTGTTTACATTTACTGCAGCAGTAAAGATTATGTGTTCAGGACTAAAATTAAAAACAAATTTGCTGGTGGACTTTCTGTTTACATATCACTCTTGAGGAGAAGTTGCATTTTTAAAGCAGGAACACCTGGAAGAATCTAACAGATAATATCCACATTTATGTTTACTAGTAGTTGTTACCGTCTTCTCCCTGTAGAACAGCAGGCTGAGATGGGAAATGATCTCAGTTATCCATTCTCAGGAGTTTTCACAGGACTGAACATACGGACATGTTCTCCAGAAGGACACAGGGACATGCTCTGAATGTCACAGATGGAAGTTTAGGGGTGACAGAAGGAAGCTCTATCAGTCTCTGATTCAAAGATATGTCAAATTCCGAGACTGTAATAAACAAATACATAACCCCTTTTTTGAGTCAGAAACTGATAGAGTGAAGCTTACAAAGGATGCCAGTAGGCATTTTATGTGACTGCATACATATGCACAATTTAAAAAATGCAATGCCGTAGCAGTATCTAAATGTTATATCTTAAGCTAAATGCTGTCCCAATCTTGTAATCCACACCAATTTATTGTCTACCTAGCTTGTAATGTATTGTTTTGTACCAGTGCAATTTTGTACTTGCTTATAATGTAATGCTATGTATCTGTTCAATTTTTATGTTTGCTTGCACGCATGTGCAAGAAACATAGTGCCATCATCCGAGTTTTCAGAGGTGTGGCACCCTGTCTTCCAATTCAGTCAGTGTGTTTGCAGGCACGGCCACAGTTCACCAATGAATGCTGCAACTGTCTATGACAACAGCTGAAAATGCAGTGACGTACAGTTCAAAAGGAGAGCTACGCTTCAGTGAGTGATAAGATATCGCGTGCTCATGCGCTCCTCCCAGACACATATTGCGTGCCCATGCCCCCCCCCCACGCACACACTGTATGGCCGATGGGGGTGCCCAATCCCTGTCGGCTCCACTGTTTCCCTCCCCCCAAGAGACTACCGGGTGCCATGCTGGGAGCCCACCCCAGCGTGGCAACAGTCCGTATGGCCGATGGGGGGTGCCCAATCCCCCGTCAGCTCCACTGCCCCCCCAAACAGCCTTCCAGCTGCAACGCTAGGAGCCCACCCCAGCGGTGCACAAGTCCCGCGTTGTCTAATGGGGGGAAAAAAAAAATTCCCTGACTGTCCTGACCCTCTCCCCACCCTCTGCGCACCCCTGCCTCCCCCACACCCCACCTCACCCCATACTTACCCTCCGAGTCCAGCGATTTAACTGTGACCGGGAACACGTCTGCACTCTTCAAAGCCAACCGCAAACTGAAGAAATGCCGGTAAGCTGTATAATGGAATAAATAGGTTTTTTTCAACTTTGATGCATATCTCAGGCATTTGAGGGAGTTTTTTCACCCAATTTTCAAGATGGGGTTTTTGGGACCCCACCTCATGAATTCTGTCACTGTCATTTTGTTAATTGGGCCCAAAAGGTGATTTTGCGGTCATTGCACGGAACCACCTTTTGGGACCGATTTCAAAACGACAGTGTCACAGTTCATGAGGTAGGCCCCATAAAACCCTATGTTGAAAATTTGGTGAAAAAATTCCCCAAAATGACTGTTTTATGAGCATGCGTTGCTTGCTGTTCCCACACACGCTCGTAAGTTCCCGAATTTTCAATATTTTCACTCCAGATTTTCAACATTGCCATTTTACCACACCTCCTTATGAGCAGTAGAGCCATCATTTTTCACATCTCACCCAAAACGCGTTTCCGCCCATGTAGCGCACAATGGCACAGTTGGTGTGCGAAATCAATGTTCGGAACAGATTAAGAAAATCACAGTGACACTGTTCATGAGCAGAGGTGTTAAAATGGTTATGTTAAAAATCTGGTAAAAAAGTCCATAAATTGACTGTGTTACGAGCGACCATTGTGCAGCGTGGCGCACCCTCGTAAGTTCATGAACTTCTAATATTTTCATTCCAGATTTTCACCACTGGCATTTTCAACACTTCCTTATGAACAGTACAGCTGTCATTTTTCACACCATGGCCGAACTGAGTTTTCGCACTTCCAGCACAGAAATGCGTGGCCACTGTGGGAAATCACTGTTCAAGACAGATTAAGAAAATCACAGTGCCACTGTTCATGAGTGGAGGTTCCAAAATCCCTGTGTTGACAATCTGCTGTAAAAAGTCCCCAAACTAACTGCATTACGGGTGTGTGTTGTGCATTTTCTATGCACGCTCGTGACTTCACCAGTTTTTTTTTTTTTTAATATTTTCACTGCAGATTTTCAACATTGCCATTTTTTGCACCTCCCCATGAATAATACAGCTGTTATTTTTCACATCCTGTTCAAAACGTGTTTTCGCACCTGTGGTGCCAAATGGCGTAGTCGCTGTGCAAAATCAGCTTTTGGCTAACAAACTGATATTGCCACTGTTCATAAGGTGGGGGGGTCACAAAAAACCCATGTTGAAAATTTGGAGTGAAAATGCCAACGAACGCCTGAGGCGTTAGGGTTTCTGACCAAGACGCCCCACCCTGTAGAGATTCACAGGCATCAGGGGTGTGACTTGGGATTCTCACCTGTAATGCTCTTATCATTCCACACCCTGCAGCCAGTGACAAGCATCAACGTGTGCCTTAGACTCTTCAGACCCAAAGTTCACCCCAATCTCCTATACAGCACACATCTCACTGCATTTCCTGATGGAATGGGGTGAGCATAAGGGCTAAAGACCCCAAGGCACACCGTGACACTTGTCAGTGTCTGAAGGGTAGGGTGTGGTGAAATGGCATGGCCATTATGCCTGACGACCCAAAGGCACACCCCAATGCCTGTCAGTCTCTGCAGGGTTCTGGTGGGGTTTGCTTCAGTTCAATACTTCACTGCCATTCCTATTATGCAGCTCTCTAACTCCTGTACTACCAATGCCAGCAAGCAAACATTCGGCATTGACAAATGCTTGTTTCTTATAACGGACGTGGAACCTACAATACAAATGAGCATCCGCTCAGAGGTGTTCTCCAAGATATCATTAAAAAAATAAAATAAAAAATAAAATGACCTGCCAATAGCGACTGTGGACATGAAGACAGTAAAGCGGTCCCCCAGTGTTTCCCGTCCCTTAGTTTTTGCCAGCACTGAAACCATCAGTGTGAGAACCCTGCACTGTCCCTGCCCCATGCTGTACCTACCCATGTGGCTAAACAGAGGGCTTCAGCCTCTAATGCTGTCAGTCTGCCCCCTTTCATCAGCACTGTATCTATCACAGTGCGGAAACTCTGGACTATCTGTTCTACACTGCATCTGCCCCTGTGGATTTATAGAGGGCTTCAGTCTCCAGTGGTGCCAGTCCCTTACTGTTCACCAGTCACACACTGTATCGGTCACTGTAAATAACAAAAGGCTTTAGTCCCCAGTTCTAGCAGTCCCTCACCATTCACCAGGACTAAATGCAGACACTGTGGAAACCAAGCACTGTCCCTGCCCCCACACTGTAGCTGCCTCTGTGGATTAGCAAAGGGTTTAAAGCTCAAGTGGTGTCAGTCCCTCACCTCTTACCAGCACTAAATCCATCACAGTGTGGGTAAGATTGCACTGAGCCTGCCCCACATGGTACCTGTGGATAAACTGAGGGCTTTATCCATGTTTTACCTGCACTACATTCATCACAGTGGGTCAGTGGGGGGGGGGGGGCCCTGCACTGTACCTGCCCCTATGGATGAACAGAGAGCACAGTTATGTAAGAACTTACAGTAACAGTAGCTCTTCGAGAAGAGCTCTTGCAGCAAGCAACAACCATTAGGACTATGCCACCAGGCATAAGGACCCCACGGAAAAATGCTAGCTAGCAGTACAAGACGGGGGACCGCCCCCTGATGTCGGCCCCACCCCCGACGTCACCAATAGTATAAAGGAGTGCTCCCCCAGTACCACCTCAGTTTGCCTGCCAGAGACCCGGCTAGCACAAAGGGTGGGGAATCGAAGAGGTTCTAACATCCCCCCAGACAGAAGAAATTTCACAAATCATGGGGGAAGGTGGAAGGGGAAGCATACCTGCTGCAAGAGCTCTTCTCGATGATCTACTGTTACGGTAAGTTCTTACATAACTGTACTATCTCACTTCAAGATAGAGCTCTAGCAGCACGTAACAACGATTAGGAACAAGTCCCATGCAGTACAAAGATACGATCCAGGTCAGAAAGGCAGTGGTCATAAGAGAGAAAAGAAACCACCAGTGCTCTTAAGAGTGCAGTCCTTGGAGGACAGCAAGGCTAAAGCCCGCCCTCCTTCTGGAAGCAATGTCCAAACTGTAGTGATTAATGAAAGTATGGACGCAACTCCAAGTGGCAGCTGCACAGAGATCAGCTGCCGAAACATTTCGTAGGGATGCAAACGAAGTGGCAACACCTCTAGTGGAGTGACCTTTAACCGGTCCCGGTAAAGGTTTGTCGTACTTTTGATAACAGAAAACTATACAACTGACCAATTATTTGGACGATGTCTGCTTAGTCAATAACGCCCCTAACATTCTTTGGGAAAAATCAAAATTAATATTGGTTTAACATACAGACCACCTTCAATTTCCCCATTGGAAGATTCCTTATTGGTAGACTTTATTAATCAGCTGGTAATGTCAAAAAATGTTATACTCCTAGGAGTGTTGAACCTTCCCGGAATTAAATGGGAAACATTGCAAGTTAATACTGCTACCGAGTCAGACTACCTGGAAATGTTCAACTTGGCTGGGTTGAAACAGTTTGTGACTAGTAAGACTAGGGGCAATCATATTCTGGACTTGGTTTTAAGTAACTTGGGTGACATGATCCAAAACTGCTCAGCTGAGCCACCACTGGGTTCTAGTGACCACTTAATGGTTAAATTTAATTATATGGGACAAATATGAGATAATACCAGTAAAACATCAGTTTATAAGTATGACAGGGTAGATTTTGATGGTATGAGAAGGGATTTGGCAACTGGAAAAGGGAAGAAGAATTTAAAGAAGCCTCACTGCCATGTATATGGGATAAATTAACTACTAGAATAAAATGCCTGGTTCAGACTTATGTACCGATCTCAAGCAAATATAATGCGGCAAAAAACTACTTCTCCAATGGATGACTCCTTTAATTAGGAGGGCAATCAAGAAAAAAAACAGAATATTTAGGATGGCAAAATTGAGTGGTGATGAAGCTAGTTGGGCTGATTATAAAAAATGTTTAAGGACCACCAAACAAAACACTGATCTGGCAAAAAGGAAACACGAGTTAAAACTAGCTACTAAAGTTAAAGATAATTATAAATCTTTCTACTCATATTAATAACAAAAAGGGTACATCTAGAAAACTTGGTCCCCTACTGAGTCAGGATGGAAATGTAATATCGGATAATCAAGAAATGGCAGAACATTGTAATACATATTTCTCTACTGTGTTTAACCACGGTCTGGTAACAACTCTGTCCCAGCACAATATTTCATTATATGTACCTAGTATTATTCTAGACAAATCCGAAGTGGAAAAGAAATTAAAATTACTGGATCAAAATAAAACACAGGGTCCTGATGATCTGCATCCAAGGGTGAGTGAGGAATTGGCTGAACAACTGGCAAGCCCTGTAACCTGCCTTTTTCAGAAATCTCTGGATGAGGGAGAAGTGCCCGAGGTATGGAAGCAAGCACTGGTCATCCCCATACATAAAGAAGGTTCAAAGCAGGAGGTATGAAATTACAGACCAATTAGCTTGACTTCAATCCTAGGGGAAAAGTGTCAGAGGGCATTATAAAGGAATATATTATTGAGTTTCAATCTTCGATGGGTAACATTGACCATACGCAGCATGGATATGTGAAGGGGAGGTCATGTCAGACAAATCTCCTGGAGTTTTATGAGAAAGTAAATAAAGCCTTGGACGAAGGGAGTTCTGTGGATGTCATATTTCTAGACTTCGCCAAGGCTTTTGATAAAGTCCCACATGATAACTTGATTGATGCTCCGAGTAAAATGGGTATACACTAGAATATTACACGCTGGATTAAGTCATGGCTGACAGGCAGACAACAGAGTGCCTGTATCAAGGGAGACTATTCTAGCTGGGTAGATGTGTCTAGTGGAGTCCCACAGGGCTCAGTATTGGGCCCATGTCTTTTTTAATCTGTACACTGGGTCCATGAGCTCTCTACCAGATATATGGCTCTCCAAATTTGCCGATGATACCCGTATTGGCCATGTAGTCGAAGACAGAGAGGATGCGGATTTCTTGCAAGCCGCCCTTGTAGAAGAGAAAGTTTGGGCTCAGGGGCAAGAGTCAGTATTTAATATCGACAAATACACTGTGATGCATATGGGTAAAAAAAAAAATCAGCATCACCAATATACAGTAATCTAGGCAATAAATCATTAAAGGCTGTTACAGAAGAAAGAGACTTGGGTATAAAAATCTGCAACAATCAGTTTCAGGCCATGTCACAATCAGATTATCAAAAAAGCCAGCAGCATACAATACTGCATTCATAAGCACATAAAATGTAGAAATAAGGAGGTTCTTTTGCCACTTTACACCTCATTGGTACACCTACATATGGAGTATTGTGCGCAGCTTTGGGCACCTGGGGGTAGAGGAGATATCAGATCCTTGGAGAGGGTTCAAAAGAGAGCCACTCGTAGAATCTAGGAGGTCCAGGGCCAAGATTACGAACAACAGCTGCAGTCCTTGGGCTTGTACTCCTTGGAGTTTAGAAAACTTCAAAGAGACATGTGTATGATCTATAGGGCATTAAATGACCCCTCACTTTGGGAACAATTAAATCTAGTTCTAAGGGAACAGACGTATGATACTAGAGCCCATCCCCTACAAATAAGGGGAGAAAGGTATATTACTAACAGGAGAAATTATTGGTTAACAGTGAGGGTAACAAAAATTTGGAATAGGCTCCCGACTGAGATTGTGGCTAGTCTAACAATGGATGAATTTAAGGCCCAACTAGATAAATATCTGATAAAAAACAAGATATATGGACATACTTAAGAGTATGGCAAGTATATAGACTTCGATCTTTCAATGCTCCGCAAACCTATGAAACTTATGAAATGAAAGACAAACCACTGGTCTGTCTTCCTAGAAGATCGAGCACAGTCTATGTAAAACCGAAGAATTCTGTGAACATCCAGCGTATGGGAAGTGCAGTTATGTAAGAATTTACCGTAACAGTAGATCTTCAAGAGGAGCTCTTGCAGAAAGCTATAACCATTAGGACTAATACCACAGGCCTTAGAACCCACCAGAAAAATCTTAGCTAGCAGTACCCAGCAGGGACCGCCCCCTGACATCAGCTCTACCCCACTGGCCACACTACATAAGGGGGCGGACCCCAGCTCCACCTCAGTTCCCCCTCCAAGACCCGTGAATGGACCCCAGCGAGAGAACGAAGCAAAGCCTGTTGTTGATGTGCTGAAAACCTCACCAGGGGAATGGAGGGCGGGAAAGCAGTGCCTGCAGCAAGAGCTCCTCTCGAAGATCTCCTGTTACAGTAAGTTCTTATGCAACTGTACTATCTTACTTCGAGTAGGAGCTCTTGCAGCAGGCTATAACCATTAGGACTGAATCCCAAGCAGTCCCGCACCAAGGAGGTGCCTAACCCCGGGAGGAGGAGGAAGGATGGAATAATGCTGACAACACAGCAAATCAGGACAGGAGTCCCTGAAGGACTGCCAAGCTGAAATCAGCATGGTGTCTGGAGGCAATGTCCAGGCTGTAGTGCAGTGCGCACAGAATTCTAGGTGGCTGCCGCACAGATGTCTCTTATGGAGACATTCTTTAAGGTGGCAAAGGAAGACGAAAATCCCCTGGTGGAGTGACCCCTAACCAGGCCTGGAAGAGGTTTGTTGTGCTTCTCATAACAAAACACAATACAGTGGACAAGCCACTTAGAAATAGTCTGTTTAGACACCATTTTGCCCAAGTGTTGTGACGCGAAGGCCACAAACAGTTGCTCCGATTTACAGTGTGTAGCAGTGCGCTTGATGTAGTACCTCAGTGCCCTGTGAATGTCCAGTGTGTATAGGAGAGCTTCTCCCCTATTAGAAGGTGAAGAAAAATAAACTCGAAGGTCAACCAACTGGTTGAGGGTCAACTCCGAGACCACTTTAGGAAGGAAAGTACAGTTACGTAAGAACTTACCGTAACAGTAGATCTTCAAGAACAGCTCTTGCAGCAAGTTACACCATTAGGACTGAAGCAGGCAGGCGCCAGGACCCCACGGAAATTTTCTAGCTAGCAGTATTCAGCGGGGACCACCCCCGACGTCAGGCATCTTATAAAAGGGGGCGGTCCCCCAGAATCCCCAGTTCTCCCGTCGGAGACTCCCGGCCACTGGATGACATCAGAAGTGGAGACTGAGGATCTGCCACCAAAAGGTAATCATAGTGGTGTTAGAAACACCTAATCCTAGGAGAAGGATATCGGGACAACTCTACCTCCAGAGGGGATGGTGGGAGGGAAACTACCTGCTGCAAGAGCTGTTCTCGAAGATCTACTGTTACGGTAAGTTCTTACGTAACTGTACTATCTTACTTAGAGAAACAACCATTGCAGCAGGTTACACCATTAGGACTGATTCCCAAGCAATATTGGGAAATCCCTCGCAGATGGGAGGAGACAAGATAGAGATCGCGAGTTGGACCAAAGCCTAGGACAGTAGTCCCTGAAGGACTGCTAGACCAAAACCTGCTCTTCGCCACGATGCAACGTCCAGGCTATAATGCCTGATAAAGGTGTGCACAGTGCTCCAAGTAGCTGCTGCACAGATAGCTGAAGTGGACACGTTCTTCATGGCCGCAAAGGAGGTAGCCACCCCCCTTGTGGAATGACCCTTAACCGAGCCCGGTAATGGTTTGTTACTCTTCTGGTAACAGAACGTGATACAATGGATGAGCCACCTGGACAGCGATTGTTTAGAAACGGGAGCTCCCATCATCCTGTGGGCGAATGAGACGAAAAGCTGGTCAGATTTTCGGTGGTGTCTGGTTCTGGTCAGGTAGTATCTTTAGACACCTATGCACATCTAAAGTGTGCAACAGGGCCTCTCCTCTATTAGAGTATTTAGGAAAGTACACTGGTAAATCTATGTCCTGATTAAGGGTGAGAGCTGAGACCACCTTAGGCAGAAACTTTGGATTTGTCCGTAGGGACACCCTGTCCTGGTGAAAAACTAAATAGGATTCTTTGCACATCAGTGCATGAAGTTCAGAAATTTCTCTGGCCGAAGTAACTGCAACTAAAAATAACGTCTTCCATGTAAGGAGATGTAGCTCGCAATCCACGGCTGGTTCAAAAGGTGGCAGCGTAAGCTGCTCCAGGACAAAGGGTAAATCCCATGGAGGAATAGGATCCGTAATCGGAGGATTAAGGTGGAGAACACCGCTCGGGAAGGCTCGTGCTGTGTCCAACTGGGTTATGGGACATTGGCCTATAGGTGTGTGATAGGCTGAGATGGCACAAAGGTGTACTTTTTATAGAGGAGTAGGCCAAGCCTGTCTGAAAGAGAGACAGGAGGTAGTCCAGGACCGACCTTTCCGGACAATCCATCGGGGAAAAACCCCGTGCCTGAGCCCAGAGGCAAAATCTGCTCCATTTCATGGCGTATGTAGCATGAGTGACCAGTTTTATAGCAGCCGCTAGAATATCTGCTACCTCTTGTGAGACCCCATACCGCATGATGGCTACGTCTTTAGGAGCCAGGCGTGCAGGCTCAGAGATCAAAGGTCCAGATGGACGAACGAGCCTGCCTCCTGAGCCAATAAGTGAGAGCTGATTGGCAGAGGCACCGAAGGTTCCCAGGAAAGCTGGTGTAGCAGAGGGAAGCAAATCTGTCTGGGCCAAAACAGCGCGATAAATATCAGCGTCACTTGCTCTCTGCAGAGTTTCAAAAGGACCCTCTGGATCAACGGGAAGGGAGGAAATGCGTAGAGGAATCTGCCCATCTAGGAGAGGGACAACGCTTCTCGCCAGAAAACACCAGGCCCTGGATCTAGCGAACAGAAATTGCGCAGTTTTGCGTTGTATGGGGATGTGAAAAAGTCCAACTCTGGTGTGCCCCATCTGTGAAACAGATCCTCTACTACCTCCTGGAGTAGTTCCCACTCGTGGACTCTGGCCTGAGAGCGGCTCAGGCTGTCTGCGATGATGTTGTCCACTCCTGGGAAATGAACAGCAATGAGGTTTGCGCCGTGTTGTAGTGCCCAATCCCACACCCTCATGGCCTCCCTGCAAAGCGGGTAGGAGTGGGTGCCTCTGTTTGTTGAGGTAATACATCACCATGGTATTGTCTGTCTGTAACAGAAGAGTACCCAGTGGGATCTCCGACTGAAAAGCCTCCAGGGCGTAAAGAACTGCTCTCATTTCCAAGATATTTATGTGGAGATGAGCTTTCTTGGCTGTCCATGAGCCCTGAGACCTGACCCCGTCGCGGTGTGCTCCCCAACCGAACCCTGAGGCGTCTGTGGAGAGCATCACAATCGGAGACGGTGCGATGAAGGGAACCCCCGCCAACAGGTTCTTTGAATCTAGCCACCATTGCCAATCCCGGATTACGACATTCGTGATCAGAATTGGGAGCTGCAAATGGTCTTGCTTCTGATCCCATTGAACCCGTAACATCCACTGGGTCACCCGCATTTGGAGACGGGCTAGCGGGACTGTTGCAATGGCCGCAGCCATATGTCTGAGCAGGCAAAGGACCAGTCTGGCTGGGACGGTCTTCTTTGCCAAAATGTCCCTGATGAGGCATCTGATGTGTTCCGCTCGGTCCTGGGGCAGAAAAGTTTTCCCTTGGACGGTGTCCAGAACTGCACTTAAGAACTGCAGATTTTGTGACAGAACCAGGCGTGACTTCTCCTGATTGATAATGATGGCCAACATCTCAAACAGAGACTGAGTACAATGAATGGCGGACATCAGGGCCTCCGGTGAGGGTGCCATGAGAAGTCAGTCGTCCAGGTAGGGGAATATGTAGTGGCCTTGTCTCCTCAGAGCCGCCACTACAACTGCCATGCACTTCGTAAACACCCGAGGTGATGATGACAGTCCAAAAGGGAGGGCTCGGAACTGATAATGGTGACCTAGAAATTCGAAGCGCAAGAACTTCCTGTGCGCTCGAGCAATGGGGATGTGCAGGTAAGCATCCTGCATGTCCAAGGACGCTAGGAGTGTGCCCTGCTTGAGCATGGGTATCAGACCGGGAAGGGTCACCATGTGGAAGCGTTTGTAGAGGACCGTAGCGCTGAGATCGCCGAGATCCAGTATCAGATGGAGGTCCCATCTTTTTGGGAACCAGAAAGAAGTGGAAATAGTAGCCTGCACCTCCCTGGTTCCTCGGTACATGCTCTATAGCTTCCTTTCCTAGAAGCGCGAGCACCTCCTGCTGTATGAGCAGTGCGTGCTGACCCAAATAACGGGAAAGCAGGGGAGGTCTTGACGGTGGGTGGTCGAGGAATTCTATAAAGTGACCTCTCTTGACCATTTGAAGTACCCACTGGTCGGCGGTAATCAACTGCCACCCTGAAAAGTGGCGACCGATGCGACCCCCGACCTTTCTGCCCGTTGATCCAGAGGAGGGGCCGGGAAGGAGTCATGCTGTGGCAGCGTTGGTTCCCACAGGCTGGGCCGGTTTGGTATCCCGCTGACCTCTGCCTGGGGAAGATTTGGACTGGGCTTTACGATGGAAAGTGCCCCTTTGTTGCTGGCCGGAACGTGCCTGCTGTTGTTGCCAGCTGCAAAAACGATTCTGGTTCCTATGAAAGGAACCAGGTTTAGATCTGTACATGGCCTGCACAGATCTTACTGCCTTCCCGGCGTCCTAAAGCTTGGTGATAACCTTTTCCGAGTGTTCACCGAACAGGACTTCACCACTGTACAGGACATCAAGAATATTTTTCTGTACGTCTGGGGTAAAACCACAGACACAGAGCCAGGAGTGTCTCCAGAGACAGACACCCGAAGCTGCGCCTCTGGCGGACGAGTCCGCAGAATCGTATGCGTCTCGTAACACTTGGGTCCCCACATCTGACCCTGTGCAGAGGAGGTTTAAGAGATCCGCCTTCTGATTGCCATCCAGTAGCTTATCAACTAGGTCCTGACCCTGTTCCCACAGGGCATTCTGAAACTGAACCATATGTGATAGATAGTTCAGGGACCTGATGGAGCATGTAGCCGCCGCATACATGCGCCTCCCCAGGGCATCCAACTGCTTGGATTCCTGGTCCGGTGGCTGTGTGCTCATGTGCTGCAGTCTTTGGGACCGGTTATGCGAGGCCGTAATGACCAGGGAGTCTGCCAGAGGTTGTTGAGCCAAGTACTGGTCCTCTTCCGGGGCCTTGTACAGGCGGTCAGCTTTCTTCGGCACAGAGGGGGTGGAGTGCGGACACTTCCACGCAGCCTTGGTGACGTCCGCGAAAGTGTCCACCAAGGGTGGCACTACCACAGGCTTAGCATCCTTCTGCCGAAGGTAACGAGCAAGGCGCTGTCTCTTAGGAGTAGAGATCTTCCGAATCCCATCCCATGTTCTCTTGGATGTGCCTCATAATCTCAGAAAAGGAGGGATCATCCGGAGGTGACCTGGGCAGGTCTTGTGGGTCAGATGATGGGATGCTGAGTGGAGAAGGAGACCTGGAGGTGTCTGATGTATCCGGTCTAGAATCCTCCCCTGGCAGAGTGTACCGTCGAAGTCTGGGTCGCTTGGGGCTGGGAGACCCTGAGGGAGATCTTGAAGGAGGCCTTCTCCGTTCCTTGAATCTTCCCCTAGAAGGTGGAGTGTGCTCCTTGGGGGTCGGTGGTCGTCCTGCTGACCCCTGTGGTGGAGATAAGGGAGTAGGAGGTGAAGGAGTGGGAGGAGGAGGTTTCACTG
Organism: Neoceratodus forsteri; assembly: GCA_016271365.2. Taxonomy (NCBI): domain Eukaryota; kingdom Metazoa; phylum Chordata; order Ceratodontiformes; family Ceratodontidae; genus Neoceratodus; species Neoceratodus forsteri. Next base: position 863,917,722 of record CM028136.1, read on the forward strand.
GGATCACATCTTTCCTTATTGTGTCCCACCAGAAAGTGAAGAGATCTTTGACCTCTTGGATGTTCATACCAGACAACGGACCTGGCGCCGGTGGTCTATTGCCGGGGTTGGGCGACTGGTCTGAAGGCGTCTCTGGGATTGACTAAGTCCCCTATGGAAGCCCAGTGTCCTCACTGTTGCCTGCCTGGTCCTCAGGCAACGTCAGGTCCTCCTCTGTGCAGTCCCGGCAACCGAACCGGTGTCCACCAATGACGGAGGAGCAGTCTTCGGCTCCAGCGAATGTGTCACCGACATCAGGCACTTAGCTGATGTCTTCAGCTCTGGCGAACATCTGACCGGCGTCTGGTGTTTGGCCGATGTCTTCGGCTCTGGCGAACGTCTGACCGACTTCGGGTGCTTGGCCAACGTTGGGTCCATCGTCCACTTCAGGGATGTCAGGTCCTTAGTCTTCCTAGGTGGGAGATCCGGACCCCTGGGACGCTGGGAGACCAATCTGGAGTCGGGGTCCCGGCATCGGTCTAAGGCAGAAGACCTGGACTGGTGACGGTCTGCAGACTTCGAAGAGGCCCGGGAGGGAGTGGAGGAAGCCGAAGGCCTGGAAGTCTTTATAGGGTGCAAAGAAGCCGAATTACTGCCTGAAGCCTTAACCTTAACCAGAGGGGGCAGAGAGCGAGCCCTAGAGGGAGAGCGGTCTGAGCACGTGGAGCCTGAGCTGGTGCGCAACTCCGAGGCCCAGTTAGGGGATCTGGACCTGGCCTTCTCCCGGTGTTTGTGGGCCTTAGAAGTAGATACACCTCTGGAGGAAGGTTCCTTATCCATATTGTGTAGTTTCTCTTACAAGAGGAACCTCTGAAGTGCCTTCTGGCAGCGGATCCTGGTGAGACGGTTAAACCCCTGACAGAAGGAGCAGGCCTTGGTGTCGTGGTCCGGGCCTAAGCACCGCAGGCAGGATGAATGAGGATCCTTGAAGGGGATCTGCTTGCTGCAGGCACACTTGGAAGGATGTCCTTCTGAAGGAGTTGGAGATGCCGACATTTAGTGTTGGTAAAACTGTAAAGTTATTAATCATCATGTGCTAGAGTGGGACCGTGAGGCCAATGCTGGCGAGTCGACGGCGGGAAAAGAACTGGTGATTCTGGGGGACCGCCCCCTTTTATAAGATGCTCAACGTTGGGGGCGGTCCCCGCCGAATACTACTACCTAGAAAATTTCCGTGGGGTCCTGGCACCTGCCGGCTTCAGTCCTAATGGTGTAACCTGCTGCAAGAGCTGTTTCTCGAAGTAAGATCTTAGGATTCTTTCTAAAGGGAAACCCTTTCCCTGTGAAAAACCAAATAAGGCTCTTTACATATCAGAGCTGGAGCTCGGAAACTCTTCGAGCTGAAGTAACAGCAACTAAGAAACAAACCTTCCAGGAAAGGTAACGCACCTCACAATCAGCTGCTGGTTCAAAATGTGGGGGGGGGAGTGAGCTTCTCCAACACAAAAGTACAGTTACTTAAGAACTTACCGTAACAGTAGATCTTCGAGAGGAGCTCTTGCAGCAGGTTGTAACAATTAGGACTATGCCGCAGGCACTAGGACCACCTGGTGAAAACTTCTGCCAGCAATACCAGCGGGGGACTGCCCCCGACGCCGGCCCCGCCCCGACGTCGGTCAGGGTACAAGAGGGGGCGGACCCAGCTCCACCTCAGTTCTCCCGCCAGTACCCAGCAGAAGGTCTGACAAGAGAAGGAGGCGAAGCCTACCATCGAGAAAGGAAAGAAAATAGACCTGCACACTCCAAGGGGGAAGGCGGGAGGGAAGCAGCGCCTGCTGCAAGAGCTCCTCTCGAAGATCTACTGTTACGGTAAGTTCTTACGCAACTGTACTATCTTACTTTGAGCTAGAGCTCTTGCAGCAGGCTATAACAATTAGGACTGAATCCCAAGCAGTCCCATAGCAAAAGAGGTAGCCGACCCCAGGAGGAGGAATATGCTGACTCCAGAGGTCCTCAGGACAAGAGTCCTTGCAAATCCACTAGGCCGAAGCCAGCACGGCGTCTGGAGACGATATCCAAGCTGTAATGCTTGATAAAGGTATGCACCGAATTCCAGGTCGTGGCCACACAGATGTCCTGAATGGCGACATTCCGCATCGCGGCAAAAGAAGCTGACACTCCCCTAGTGGAGTGACCCCTAACTGGACCCAGAAGGGGTTTATTGTGATGCTCGTAGCAAAACGAGACGCAACGGACTATCCATTTGGAGATAGTCTGCTTGGACACCGGTTGACCCAAACGATGTGGTGCAAAAGCCACAAAGAGTTGCTCCAATTTATGGTGCTGAACCGTTCTGTTGAGGTAATACCTCAGGGACCTGTGGACATCCAATGTGTGGAGGAGAGCCTCCCCTCTATTGGAAGGGGGAAGGAAAATAAACTGGAAGATCAACCGACTGGTTGAGGGTCAACTCCGAGACCACTTTGGGAAGAAACAGGATTAGTCCTGAGGGAAACTCTTTCCCTATGAAAAACCAAATAGGGCTCTCTACACATCAGAGCCTGAAGCTCGGAAACTCTTCGAGCGGAAGTAACAGCAACCAAAAACCTGTATTTCTAAGGACATGGATATGTTGTTCATCCACACTTTCTGGCAGACTCCTAGCAGTTCTCCGGGAGGAGGGAGGCAAGGCACACATACCCTACTTAGGAAAAAGAGACTGGAGAACCAAGGCCCCAAAACCAGCATCCCGGCGTGACTCAAGGTCGATGTGGTAGTGGGTTATAAAGGTATGTGCCGACTTCCAGGTAGCAGCCCTGCAGATATCCTGGATAGGGACGTCCCTGGAAGCAGCTACCGATGCAGAGGTATGGCAGGTAGAATGAGCTCTTATCCCTCGGGAGGCTCCATGCCCGTCAACCTATAGCAAAGATCTATGCAGGAGGTGACCCACCTGCTTATCGTCTGCTTGGCTGCAGGTCTGCCAGGTGCTGCTTCAGCGTAGGTGACAAACAGCTGGCGAACCTCTCCCCGAACTTCAGCCATGCGCTCCTTATAGTAAGCGAGCACCCTTCTAGGGTCCAGAGTATGGAGCCTATATTCGGCCTCCGAGGTGTGATTGGGGTAGAACACCGGCACAGTCAACACCTGGTTAAGGTGAAACTCCGACACCACCTTCAGAAGGAATTTCGGGTGGGGGTGCAGGACAACCTTGTCTCTGTGGAAGACCAGGTAAGGAGACTCGATGGAAAGCGCCTGGAGCTCTCCCATCCTTCTGGCTGACGTGACAGCCACCAAGAAGGCGGTCATCCACGACAGGTGAGAGATGTCACACCCGTGCACTGGTTCAAATGGCTTGCCCATGAGCTTTGCCAATACCAACAGTAGATCCCACGGAGGTGGAGGTTCAGCACCGGAGGGGATATGTGATCCAGGCCTTTGAAAAAGCGCCCAACCACAGACTCCTGCACCACCGACTGCTTCCCGGCCCACGCCCGGTAAGCAGAGATGGCTGCCAGGTGCACCTTTAGGGTCGTCGACCTAAGCCCTTGCTGAGAAAGGGACCACAGGCAGTCCAAGATGCTTGCCAAGGAACAGGAGGAAGGGTCCAGGCCCTTGTCCTGACACCAAATGGAGAATCTCTTCCATTTAAAGGCATAGCATTTTCTGGTCGACTCCTTACGGGACGCCTCAACTACATTGAGGACCTCGTCGGAAAGACCCAAGGCCTGAAACTCTAGCCACTCAGGAACCAGGCAGTCAGGTGCAGGGATTGAAGGTCCGGATTTAACACCTTCCCCTGATTGACTGATAACAGGTCCGGGTGACCTGGAAGCTGCTTCGGGAGCCTGGAGCTGAGGCTGAGGAGATCTGGATACCAGCATTGGCGGGGCCAGTCTGGGGCTACCAGAATCACCTGCACCTTGTGGATCAAGGGAAATGGGGGAAAGGCATAGAAGAGGCCCGGGGTCCATGGCCTCGAGAAGGCATCCCCCTGCAGCGAACCCTGCTGAGGGGGGCGGGCATTAAACAGCCTCAGCTTCGCATTCTCCCTGGAGGCAAACAGGTCCACCTGAGGTGTGCCCTAGTAGGAGAACAGATCTTGTACTACCTCCGGGCAGGAGAGACCACTCGTGGGACACAGCCCCTATCCGGCTTAGGGCATCGGCCAGAGTGTTGGAGGCTCCTGCCACATGGATGGCTAGGAGATCCGCCTCCAGGCTGCGCACGAGTGACCAAACGCGGAGAGCTTCCTTGCACAGAGGCATGAAGCGCGTCCCGCCCTGGCGGTTTAGGTAGTACATGGCCGTGGTATTGTCCATCTGGACCTGAACCACTTGACCCTGTAGAAACGGAGCAAAGACAGTGAGGGCTAGACGAACCGCCCGAAGCTCCAGCAGGTTGATATGGCATCGGGACTCCCGAGGGGACCAGAGGCCGTGCGCTCTGTGCTCCCCCAGATGGGCACCCCAAACTATCAGAGAGACATCGGTCGATAGAGAGACCGTTGGCTCGGGGGCGGACAAACGGGATGCCCTCCTGCAAATGGGCTGGAACGGTCCACCACTGGAGAGCTTTCCACATCCCCTGGGTCACCGTCACTAGCTGGTCCAATGGATCGCAGCGCTGTGACCACTGGCTGGCCAATCCCCACTGAAGGGGACGCATGTGCCAGCGGGCCCAATGGACCATGCTGGTACAGGCCGCCATGAGACCCAGGAGGCGCAGGAAGTCCCGGGCAGGGCGCGATTGCCCAACCAGAAATGACTGGGCAAAGGAGGAAAGAACCTCGGCCCTGTCCGCCAGGAGCCATGCTCTGGCTCGAAGAGAGTCGAGCTCTGCCCCGATGAAATGTATTACCTGCTTCGGCCCGAGTTCCAACTTGGCCTCGTTGATGAGAAGGCCGATCTGAGAGCAAACCTGGAGGGCCAGATCTCTGGACCAGGTCTGGAGGGGGCTGCTATTAGCCAATCGTCCAGGTAAGGGTACACCCGGACCCCTCGGCGCCGCAGGAATGCTGTCACCACTGCCATGCATTTGGTGAAGACCCGTGAGCAAGAGAAAGGTCAAGGGCATGGCTCGGAACTCGTAAAGGGATCCCTCCGCTCAAAAGCGAAGGAATCTCTGGTGAGATGGACGGACAGGGACATGAAAGAATGCGTCCTGTAGGTCCAGAGAACAGAACCACACGCCGCGTTCCAGGGATGGTATTATCTGAGCCAGAGTGACCATCCTGAAGGTCCGAGAGCTTAGGAACCTGTTCAGGTCGTGCAGATCGAGAATGGGGTGCCAGCTCCCCGTCCGTTTTGGGACCAGGAAGTACCTGGACACAAACCTCGGGTCTGAGGGAGGGTCCGCCACCTCTCTGATCACCTCCTTCTCGAGGAGCAGAGCGATGTTGGCTCGGCGAGCCGACAACGAGGCTGCGGACCCACGAGGCCCCCGGGAGCGATGGCTCGGAAGGGCGGGGCCTGCTCGAACTCCAGAAGTAGGCCCTTTCCTACCACTTCCAGCACCCACCGGTCCGTGGTGATAGCGGACCAAGGCGGAAAGGAAGTGGCGGAGCCGTCCCCCCACGGGGGGAACCCAGGGTGGCGGACGAGGTTGGGGCGAAACCCCTCAACCAGTCACTGGGCAGGCTTGGAGGAGGGACTGGCCGAGGGACCTCCTGGGCCTTTACCTCCCTGCTTCCTGGAGGAGGAAGCCGTGGGCTTGGGTTTGGGATGCCAGGCGCGAGCCTGCTGGCCCTGATGCTGCTGGGCCAGACGTGCTGCGGGCGCAGACGGACGAAAGGGCTTGGGTTGCGGTCTGTGCCCTTGTCCTCTACGGAGACCGAGTCCAGAGTGGCACTGGACTTTTTCGATCCTCTGGAGGTGACCCTCCACCCAGGGTCGAAGAGGTCGGTCCCCAAGAAGGGACATCCGCCAACTTGTGCTGGGTATCCGCCAGAAGGTGGATATCCTCGCCATGCCCGACGGGCGATGGCCATTGCAGCCGCGACTGACCTGGCACATGAGTCGCCGATGTCCAGAGCAGTCTGACGTTGTTGCTGGCCACTGCTCCTGCCCTGGTCCCGCACCTGCTTGACCATGGTCTGCAGGTCAGCCGGGAGATGAGGACTACCTCATCCAGGGAGCCCAACAGGGCGTAGAGAAGTGTGCCCATCAGCACGCTAGCTGGCCTGACGGCCAAGGGAGTGGCGCAGCGTGAGACAATGCGCCCGGCGTAGTCCACCCCTTGGACCTTGTCGGGAGGCTTGTCCACGCCCCGCTTGCTCGGCACGCCCTGAAGACGCTGTTCGTAACCAACCCTCGGCTGAGAGGTGTTCTGAAAATGGACAGAACTGTAGGGACCGCTGCATTTCCTCACCATATCTGGCCCTAAGGCGCAGGAAGGAAGCAGGTGCTGCCAGAGCTCAAGGCCGGGCCGACAATGGCCTCGGCCACCGGAAAGGCCTCCGTGGATGAATCCCCACGGTCCAGTATCTCCATTAGGGGATACTTGGCCCGCTTGGATACGAGCTCGAGCTGCATATCGGTGGACTCCGAGATGAGCCTAAGCAAACCCATGAAGGACGATGGGCTATCGTCCAGCGACTGACCCCCGGAGGACTTCAGGTCAGACCTGCCTGGAGAACAGGGAGGAATCGCCGCCGGACTCGGACGAGTCCACAAACAGCTGCTCGCCTGAGCCACCTCCACCTGCCGAGGGACGGTCGGGAGTGAGGGGTGACAGACAGCCTATGGGGCAGGCCCTGGCCCGACCGAGAATTCTTGAGTCGGGGCCCCAAACTCCGGACTGGGTGGAGGTTCCACCAGAATCGGGTGGGGCAGCGGTTTCTAGTCGAGCAACAGGCCGGGGCAGGCGCCTGACTAGGGCGGGGTTGCCTGGCTGCTCGGTGACAGCCACTTGAGTGGCCAGGAAGGCGACGACGCCGGCTTGCCTCCTGGACAGAAGGAGCTGCGTTACGAGGTCCTCGAGAGCGCCGATGCAATCCTGTGTGTCAGCTTCTTCTCGTCCGGAGAGGAAGACAAGGACGATGGGCGACGCTCGCTACTACAGTACCGGACCCGGACCGCCATGCCGGCAGGGACCGTGAAGATGTCCGGGAGACCGAGAACCTCGGTATTTCGAGGAGGTTCTGGGGCAGGGCGGGGAGACCCGCCTCCTCGGCTCGTCAGTTTTGACCATGGACTCGGAACCGAGGCACAGGCAAGTCCTCGGCCACCTCGATCTCCGCCGGGGGAACCGGGGAGTGAGGGTTGTCCGCTCCACCAGTCAACAACCTGTCTGACGGGTCGAGAAAAATCTTGACTGCGTCGACGGGTGTCTCGGCCAACTGACCTGACAGGGATGCCGTGAGGCCAGTGGCCGAGCCAGCGGATCGACCGAAGTCGAGGTGCTCACTCACCCGGGAGGGGGACCTCTCCGCTCCCAAGAGCATCGACGGAGGGACTTACCTTTAGAGTCCTTCTTCTTGGACCGAGATGAAAGTCCTGATGGCCCCTCTCCCTCGGTGGAAAGGGACTGACAGAGCTCCTTGAAAGAAGCTGAATAAGAGGATCACAAAGAGAGCGGGATAAAGGCCGCAGCCGAGGAAGACGAAGATGCGGCCTGCGCTGCCTCCTCCTCCTCAAGGGCGATCATCTGCTCGAGCTGTTCAGCCGAGCCAGCCGCCACGGACACCACCAAACGGGCCTCCTAGACTTCCCTCACCGCGGGTAACATTTTTTGGGGCCCAAGTTGTAAACAGGCAGCGGGTCCTCCAGGATGTGGTGGCCGAGAAGAAAGAGCATAGACTCGCAGGCCACGGGTCGCTGCTCAAGGCCTACAGTAGACGCACGTGAGTGCGGATCCGGCCCGAGACATCTTCTGCCCAAGATGGGCACCTCCCGGAAACCGGGAGTCGATTTATCCATCGCAGCCACGAGGGAAATATTTGACCGAAGTCTTGAAAACCTTAAACTTAAATTTTGGTAAACCGAAGAATTAGGAACCAGTCTTGTACGCAGAGCGTTAAGGAGGGAACCTGAGCTTCCAAGCGGTAAGGAAGATCTGGCGTCATGGGGAGGAGCTGAGAGTTTTATCACCCGGGTGGGTGGAAGGAGCCATCTTGAAGACCTTCCGGCAAGATTTAAAGTGGCAAGGATACCTGCCAGAAAGTGTAGATGAACAACATATCCATGTCCCTAGAAACAAACTTTCCAAGACAGGTATCGCAGCTCACAACTCGCTGCGGGCTCAAAAGGAGGGAGGGTGTTTCTCCAACACAAAAAGGAGGTCCCAGGGTGGGACAGGGTCCCTAATGGAGGTCCTCGCTTACGCTCATCTGTGCCAATGCTCTCTCCCACTTAGAGCATGATAGGCTAAACTGCCTCACATGTGCACCTTGATAGAGTGAATAGCTCAGGCCTTTCTGATAAGGAGAGGAGATACTGCAAAGTGGGAGTTCACAGAGCAGGTGACAGGATTCTAAATGCTGTGGCAAGGCCCAGAGACAGAAACGCTCCACTTCATAGTGTAAATGGAGCGAGTAGAGGGCTTTGCAGACGCTAAGACCTCAGCCACCTGGGAAACCTCGTGATTCTTTCTAGCTACATCTGGAGAGCCAGGCATGAAGGTGCAGGGATCTGAGATCCAGGTGAACCAGACCCTGGTCCTGGGACCGCAGTTGGCAGCAAATGGGCAGCGGATTGAGGTTCCAGGGACAACCGCTGCAGGAGCAGGAACCAAATCTGTCGAGGCCATTTGGGGGCCACAAGGATCATTCATGCCCCCTCTGCCTGTAGTTTGAGCAGAACCCTCTGAATGAGAGGGAAGGGCGGAAAGGAATAAAGAAACCTCCCTGCCCAGCAAAGGGATAACGTGTCTGGCCAAAAAACGCCAGGCGCGTGCTCTCGCGAGCAAAACAGTGGCAGTTTGGTGTTGCGTGAGTACGTAAAGAGATCAAGCTCGAAGGCCCACCTTCTCCAAGAGCTGATCCGCCACGATTGCAGCATTCCCCACCGTGTGCCCTGGCCCACGACCTGCTAAGGTTGTCGGCCAGCTTGTTTAGGACACCTGGAACATGCATGGCAGACAGAAGAATGCCCCATTCCAGTGCCAGACTCTCATCGCCTCCCGGCAAAGAGGATAGGAATGGGTGCCTCCTTGCTTGTTGATGTAAAAGACGACTGCCATGTTGTCAGTCTGAACCAGAAGAGAACCGGGTACCAGGTCCTCCCAAAACGCCTGAAGAGCATAGAGGACCACTCGCATTTCCAGTACATTGATGTGGAGGGACCGCCTCGGTGACCAAACCCCTCGCGCTTGATGAACACCCAGGTGAGCTTCCCAACCCAGGTCCGATGCATCCGGCTGCTAGAGTCTGACCTGGAGGCCCGGACTTAAAGCTGACCCTTTCTCCAGATTGCTGGGGTCTAACCACCAAAGCAATGTTCTCTGACTGGCTCCGAGACCTCTGACCAAAGCGCCTAGGTCGTCGCAGCATTGATCCCACTGCACCCTGAGCATCCATTGTGGGATTCTCATGTGGAGGTGGGCCAAAGGTGTTACTGGAATGGCCGCCGCCATATGCCCCAATAGACTGAGGAAGTTCTGGGCCAGAACTCAAGGTGCTATGGATATCCGTCGGTAAAGTTCGCAGGCTAATCCTCCTGTCCTGTGGGAGAAAAGCTATGCCCTGGATCGAGTCCAGGATCGCTCCTATGAAGGCAAGCTTTGTCTGAGGCTCCTGTGGATGACTTTTTCAAGTTCAGGGTGATCCTGCCTCGGAATAGAGTATGGTGTCTCCTAGAGAGCTTGAAGAGGTCGTCCCGTGACGGGCCGTGAGTAGCCAGTCCTCGAGGTGAAGGAACATACATGGCCTATCGCCTGAGTCAGCAGCCACCACTGCTAGGCATTTGGTGAAGACTGTGAGCGGAAGAGAGGCCGAACGGGAGCACCTGAAACTGAAAATGCTCCTGGAAGTGGAACTCCAAAACTTCCTGTGGGAGGAAAGACCTTGATATTGCGATGTATGCATCCTGCATGTCGAGAGAACAGAGCCAACTCCTTGGTGCAGCAGAGGGAGGAGACCCTGAAGAGTCACCATCCTGAACTTTTTGTACCTCTATAAAGAGATTTAACAGACTGAGATCTAGAATGGGACGAAGGTCCCCGCCTTTTTTGGGACCAGAAAGTGGGAGTAACCCTGACCCCGCTGCCCCTGGGAACTCTCTATCGCCTTTGTAGGAGGGGCTCGAATTCTCCTTCTAATAGTGGATGTGAGAAGGAGGATAACAGGAGAGCTTTTGTGAGTATGTGGAGGAAACTTGAACTCCAACATGTGTCCTCTCCATAACGCCCGAGACCCATTGAACTGTGGTATTTAAGCTCCACCCTTCGAGATGAATGGAGAAGCTGGCCCTGGACGCCTGACCACGGGGGGCGGAAGGAGCTGCAGAACTGGGGTAGGGAGAGGCCTGGGAGGACTTGGGCCCACGGGTGGAAGGTCCACCAGACTGGTTGGTTTCGATCTTCTGCAGAAGCCACCCTCTGCCCTTGCTGGGATCCTCGGGCTGAAGTCTGATTTGCCTGGAGGACTTGCTAAAAAGCCTACGGCGATGGGGGTGTCGCTGGTCGCCATGGTACATTTGGCGGGTCAATTGTGATCGATTTCATCTCGATTCTTGAGACGGAGATCAAGGCCTCCGCCCTGCCCAAACAAAACGTGCACCCTGAACGGCAGGTTCCGGATACCAGACTGCAGATCCTGGTGAAAACCCGAAAGCCTCAACCAGGCATGGCGCCGAAGACAACCCCCGGAGGCGGCCGCCATGGCTGCCGTATCTGCAGTGTCATACGAGGCTCTCAGAACATGAGAGCCTACGTCTGAGCCCAACTGTAAAAGGGCCAGGAGCTCAGTCTTCTTGTCGGAGTCTGGCACGGCCTGTGTCAGCTCAAGACCCCGCTCTCACAACATATTCTGGTACTGCACCATATGCGTGAGGAAATTCAGGGAACGAATGGAACAGGTGGAAGCAGCGTAAACCTTCTTGCCCACCTGGTCCAGGTAACGAGATTCCAAGTCGGGAGGCTGGGAGCTGAGGTGCCTCGGCTGTCGAGACTTGTCATGAGCGCCATGATCACAGTTGAATCTGCCTGAGGGTGTTCCGCCAAGAAGGGTTCAGCCCTCGGAGCCTTTAGATAGAGCCTATCTGACTTTTGGGAACCGCTGGGATGGAGGCTGGATGCATCCATGTGGATCTAGTCAGGTCCTGAAAAGTATCCACCAAAGGAGGAATGACCAAAGGCTTTGGCTCCTTCTGCCTCAGGTATTTGGCCAATCTCCGGCGTTCCGGGTCCAGGTCTTCCGTGTCCCACTCGTTGGAGCCTGGATATGCCCTTTCATGACGCCCATAAAGGAAGGATCGTCCGGAGGTGAGCGAGGCAGGTCCTTCTCCTCAGGGGAGTGCTTGAGGCTGAGGAAAGACGAAGAGGATGACGATGAAGAAGAGGGATCGATTATCCCACTTAGAATAGTCGGACTCTACCCCATGACCATGCCTACGCTGACGTCGGTGTGCAGGGGACCAACGATGGTCCGAAGACCGACTCCAGTCCCTAGAGCGGCGATGGAGCAATGACCGACATCGGGAACACTCCCACACAGCGCAAGAGGGGCTCCTAGTACGAGACCGGGACAGATGTCGGTCACTGAAACCTTTTGAGCGACGCCGGTGGTCCCCAGATAGAGAGCGGAACGAGCCCTGGGAGAAGGCGGGCGATGGGTGCTCCAGGGACTCAGCGGTGAGGGCCTTGCACTTCTGGCTGCAGTTCACCTGCAGGATCCGTACCGTGTCAAGTCGGTGACGGGAGGTTCGCCAGAACCTGCCCCCAACAAAACGGAGAATAGCTGTTTGAGCTCGTTCCTGGAGAAGATTCTTACGCCTGCTGCGGGAAAGGAGTTCCAGAGTGGCGGGACGCACGGAGAGCTTCCTGAGGTCCGGGACTTAGCGACGGGGTTCGCCGGCAGTACAACGACCGACCTCGGGTCCTTAGTCTTTGCAATCAAGGCCGGTATCGACGACGGGGTGACGCCAGGGGCGCTTAGAGAGTCCTTAACTCCGGAGGCATTACCTTTAGCAGGCGGCGCCGTGCTATGGTCGGTAGGCCGAGGCAGGTACTTGCACAGACTTGTTGACTTCTGAGCGGAGTCACCTTCGGCTTGCCGGCTGCTCCTCTGACGGGCCGGCTCTTAGCCTGAGACGCATCAGTAACTCACCCGAGCTCCAGCGGATGGGCCTTTTTCGAAGGTCGCAACCATGTAGCGGGACCGTGACGGACCGGTGCCGGACCGACTCACGCTTTTGCTGGCTTTGTCTTTTCCTTTTTCTTCCCTTCAGACGAGTGCAGATCCATCTTCTTTTCCAAGAGGTAGGCCTTAAGGGCCTTCAGGCGGTCGGCGAGAGTCCAGCTTATAAAGCCTGGCAGTCGGGCGCAATTAGCGTAAGTCGGTCGGGCTGAGTAAAAACGCAGACCGCCGTGTCCGCCTTTAGCAGGAATTTGCCGCCGCATCGCACTTATTAAGGTGTTCGGAGATACAGACCGGAAAGACATCGAACCCAGCAGAAGAAAAAGGACTGACGTCTGTACCAACGGCGACAAACACCAAGGCAAAGAGACCGAAACGTGGAAAAATTCGAGCCGAGCAGCGGCACGGACGTCGGCCGCGGAGTAGGAAAAAATGGAGAAAACCGTTGAAAAACTTGCTTGTAGAAATTCTTTTCACACTGAGAATTGCAGGCAGCAGCTAGCTTCACATGCGTGGTACATGGCGGGAAAGAACTGAGGTGGAGCTGGGTCCGCCCCCTCTTTTACCCTGACCGACATGGGGCGGAGCCGGCATCAGGGGCGGTCCCCCGCTGGTATTGCTGGCAGAAGTTTTCACCGTGTGGTCCTAGTGCCTGCGGCATAGTCCTAATTGTTATAGCCTGCTGCAAGAGCTTTAACTCGAAGTAAGATCAGTAGATCCCAGGGAGGGACAGGATCCCTATTGGGAGGTCTCATATGCAGAATACCCCATAAGAAGGTGCGGGCCATGTAAAGTTGGGCTAAGGTTCTATCCCCCAAGAGGTCATGATATGCAGAAATGGCCCACATGTGCACCTTTATGGAAGAGTAGCTCAAGTCTTGTTGGTATAAGCAGAGGAGACACTACAATGCTGAGTTCACTGGGCAGGTAAGGGGAGTCCAGACAGTGAGACGAAGCCCAAAAACAAAAACACTTCCACTTCATAACATAAGTGGAGCAAGTAGAGGGCTTCCTCACGGAGAAGAGGACGTCCGCCACCTCTTGGGAGACCCCATACCAGGATCTGGCTATGTCTGCAGGAGCCAAGCATGAAGGTGCAGAGACCTGAGATCTGAATGGACCAGCCTGCCCGGATCCTGGGACAGCAACTGCGAGTATATTGGCAGCGGAACTGGAGGCTCCGAGGACAACCGCTGAAGTAGTGGGAATCAAATCTACAGAGGCCACAGTGGGGCGATTAGAATCATCCGAGCCCCCTTGGCCTGTACCTTCAATAGTACCCTCTGAATGGGAGGGAAGGCGTAAAGAAACCTCCCTGCCCAACAATGGGACAACGCATCTGGCCAGAAAGCACCAAGCGCATGCTCTCGCGAGCAGAAAATTGGCAGTTTGGCGTTGCATGGGGATGTAAAGAGATCCAGTTCTGGACGACCCCATGTGTCTAAGAGCTGGCCCGCTACTGACTGTAGTAACTCCCACTCATGCACCTTGGACTGAGACCTGCTTAGGCTGTCTGCCAAGTCGTTTTGGATGCCTGGGACATGCACTGCGGACAGATAAATGTGACGTTCCAGCGTCCAGTACCAGACTCTCATCGCCTCCCTGCATAGGGGGTAAGAGTGCGTTCCCTCTTGCTTCTTGATATAAAAAAGACGACCGCCATGTTGTCCCTCTGAACTAGGAGAGAGCCTGGGACAAGGTCCTCTTGGAAGGCATTGAGTGCATTGAGGACCGCTCGTATTTCCACGACATGGATGTGGAGGTCGAGCTCCTCTGCGGTCCAGACCCCTTGTGTTTGATGGGCCCCTAGGTGCTCCCCCATCCCAAATCAGATGCATCTGTCGTTAGGGTCTGATTTGGGGGCTCCTGATGGAAGGGGACCCCTTTCTCTAGATTGAGAGGGTCCAGCCACCAAAGTAGGGTCCGCTTAACCAGTTCTGCGACCCTGACTGTGTGGGCTAGGTCATCTGAGCATTGATCCCACTGCACCCTGAGCATCCATTGCAGGATCATGTGGAGGCGGGCCAAAGGAGTGACAGGGATGGCCACCGCCATGTGCCCCAGAAGTCTGAGGAAGGTCCTGGCCTGGACCCGAGGGGTTACTAGGACCGATCCGGCTATCTCCCGCAGGCAATCTTCCCTCTCTTGAGGGAGAAATGCCATGCCCTGGACTGAGTCCAGGACCGCCCCTATAAAGACGAGTCTTTGGCTGGGCTCTGGGGAAGACTTTGGAAGGTTCAGGGTGATCGCCACCTCTCGGAACAGAATATAGGCGTCTCCAAGAGCCTGAAGGAGGCGAATTCGTGACAGGGCCACAAGCAGCCAATCATCGAGGTAAGGGAAGACGTAATGTCCCTGACGCATTAGAGCCGCAGCTACCACTGCCAGACATTTGGTGAAGACTTGAGTGGAGGAGAGGCCAAACGGAAGAATCCGAAACTGATAATGCTCCCCCTGGAAGTGGTACCTCAGGTACTTCCTGTGGGGGGAGGGAGACCTTGATGTGCCTGTACGCATCTTTCATGTCTAGGGAGCACAGCCAGTCTCCCTGGTGCAGCAGAGGAATAAGACCTGGAAAGGTCACCATCCTGACTCTTTGGTACTCCATATAGTTGTTTAAGGAGCTGAGGTCCAGGATGGGTCGAAGATCTTACGTATTTTTTTGGAACCAGGAAAAAGTGGGAGTAATATCCCTTTCCCCGCTGCTGCAGAGGAACTGGTTCGATCGCTCTTTTTTGCAAGAGGGCCTGAATCTCTCCTTCTATAAGGAGTAGGTGAGGAGGAAGATAACTTGAGGACCTTGGTGGAGTGTCTGGGGGAATTTCGGTGAACTCCAGCATATGTCCGCTCCTTACAATGTCCAGGACCCACTGGTCCGCTGTAATGGAGCTCCAACCCTTTAGACGAAGGGAGAAGCATAGGAGGGGGGTTCGGGAGAGAGTCACTGGGTGGAGCCAGGAGTGGGCAGAGAGGCTTGGGAGGTCTTTGGGCCTCAAAAAGGAGCGCCTCCAGGGTGCTGGTTTCCGGCTTTCCTTTTGAAGCCACCTCTCTGACCCTGTTGACTGCCACGGGCTTGCTGGCCTGAGGGCTTACGAAAAGGCCAGTGTATAGCTCGCTTCTGGTCCCCTTTGTAAATTTGTTGGATGGACCAGATTAAGTTGCCCAACTCCTGAAGATGGGAGATGAGACAGCTTCCATCTCCTGCCCAGAAAGGACGGAACCCTGGAATGGGAGGTCCCAGATTCCGGACTGCAGATCCTGGTGAAAACCGGAGACTCTCAACCAGGCGTGGCGCCAGAGACAGACACCCACCTGACGCCGACGCTCTGGCCGCCGTATCTGCAGTATCATACAAGGCATGAAGGGCATGCGTGCCTACGTCCGAGCCTGATTTTAATATATCCGGAAGCTCCGCTTTCTGTGTGGAGTCTGGCAAGGCATTTGCTAGCTCCTGTCCCCTTTCCCACAGCGCATTCTGGTACTGGACCATATGCATGAGGAAGTTCAGGGATCTGATGGAGCAGATGGAGGCAGAATATACTTTCTTGCCCACCTGGTCCAAATAACGGGATTCCAGGTCGGGAGGCTGGGAGCTGAGGTGCGTAGGCTGCTTGGACTTGTCGTGGGCAGCCGTGATGACTGTGGAGTCCGCCTGAGGGTGTTCCACCAGGAAAGGCTCATCCCTTGGGGCCCTGTACAGCCTGTCTGACTTTTTGGGAACAGCCGGGACTGATGCTGGATGCTTCCAAGTTATCCTGAGGCCTTGGAAGGTGTCCACCAAAGGAGGCACCGCCAGAGGCTCGGGCTCCTTCTGCCTCCGGTACTGGGCCAGTTGTTGGCGTTCTGGATCCAGGTCCTCTGTCTCTCCATTCGTTGGAGGCCTGGATATGCCTCATGACATCCATAAAAGTTGGATCGTCAGGAGGTGAGCGGGGTTGGTCTTTCTCCCCAGGGTAACCCCCTACCCCTGAAAGGGATGAGGAGGAGGAGGATGAAGAGGATGACCTGCTCCCAGGCCGCGAAGAGTCTGAGCTGCATCTAGGACTCTTCCTACTCGAATGTTGGTGACTATCCAACCGACGTCAGTCTGAAGACCTACGTCTGCTACAGGAGCGAAGACAGACGCCTGTCTGGAGACTGGCGTCGGGAACAGGAGCGGGCCCACCTGGAAGAGCGGTATCTGCTCCTGGGCTGAGACCAGGACCAACGACAGCTGTCCAATCGAGAAGGGCGCCGACGACGGTCCTCAGACCAGGACCGAGCCTTCAAGGGCGGGCAAGGCAGTGACCGCTCAGGGGTCTTCTTCAGAGAAGGAGCGGGAAGGCCCTCGGACTCATGGTTGTCTGGTCGGTCGGGAATCAGTGTCGTGTCCGCCTTCGGTGGAGTCTCCTCATTTTTCACTTGACTCCACCAAAAGGAGAAGAATTCTTGCAACTCCTCCTTGTTAAATACAGCAGCCGCTGTTCCCAACAAGGGGCCCATAGAAGATGGACGGTCCGGTAGGGCATGGATGGGGAATTCCCCAGGAAAGCCCTGCGGGGTGGGAAGACCGGCGGGTCGCTGAAACTTTAGTGGATGCCCTTCCGCTGGGTGTCTTCCAACGGGGGAACCTCCACCGGCGTTGGTACCTCGGCCGACGCCGGCTTTACAGGAGGCGGTGCCAGGATGTCTGTCACCAGCGGCTTGTCCGAAGCGGGCGATGCCGAGGCCTTCTTGGGCAGGGCCAAGGCTTAGGCCGAAGAGGCCTTGGGAGTCACTCGCAGCGGTGCCACCTTGGGTTTCGCTGGCTTTTCCCCTGACAGTCCCGTCTTGACCGGCGTCGCGTTTTTGGCGGGAGGGCACCGTTTCTTACAGTCTTCCTTGTGAGGATGCTTCTGGTGTTCCCCCAAGCCCGAGGAAGAGGAGGCTTTCCTGAGGGGGAGCCGGAACAGGACCAATGATGGGACCGGCTACGGTCCTTGTCCCGTGAGTGCTTATGGGGCTTGTCCCGGTGTTTTCCCTTGTCCCCCGAGGTGTGCAGCACATCCATCTGCTACTCTAATCGATGGGCTTTTAAGGCCTTCAGGCGTTGAATACATGTCCTGCTGGTAAAGCCTCTGCAGATCTTGCAGGCAGCGCTGTCGTGGTTTAGACCCAGACAGAAGAAGCACTTGGTGTGGCAGTCTTTCGACGGTATCTGTTGGCCACAATCGCACTGGTTCCTCTTCGCGCCCGGAGGAGACAGACAACGGACTGAAGTCAAGAAAAAGGAGAAAAACTATCGATTTTGCTAAAGAAAATCCAAATTTTAGCTGGAACTGCTGGATAGCAGAAACGTTCCCAACGTGAGCAGGTCATGACGGGAAAAAAAAAAAAGAACTGAGGTGGAGCCAGGGTCCACCCCCTTATGTAGCATGGCCGCCGTCGGGGTGGAGCCGACGCCAGGGGTGGTCCCTGCTGGGTACTGCTAGCTAAGATTTTTCCGGTGGGTCCTAAGGCCTGCGGCGTTAGTCCTAATGGTTACAGCCTGCTGCAAGAGCTCCCACTCGAAGTAAGATCAAAGCTTCCCCTTTATTTGAGTACTCTGGGTAATAAAGAAAGTTGAATGTCCTGGTTAAGAGAGAAATCGGACAACACCTTCAGGAGAAACTTAGCATTAGTAGGCAAGGATACCCTGTCCCTGTGAAAAATCAGATAAGGCTCTTTACACATCAGAGCATGAAGCTCGGAAATCCTCCGGGCTGAAGTAATGGCAACTAAAAACAACACTTTCCAAGATAGGAAGCGTAGCTCACAACTTGCGACTGGCTCAAAAGGAGGCAACGCACATTTTTCTAACATGAATAAGAGATCTCATGGGAGAATAGGGTCCCACCTGGGAAGCTTAATGTGCATAATACCATGCAAAAAGGTATGGGACAAGTCCATTTGCGCCAGTGTCCTGCCATCCACTGGTACATGATAAGCAGACAGTGCAGAAAGGTGCACTTTTCATTGTCCGCTCAGTCCCCCAATAATGCCTCCTCCCCCAAAGTACGATAAGGTCCCTGGCTACCCATTCCTTGCATCCCCTCCTTTCTACCCCCCTTCTCACTCTCATTGCACCCCTCCCTTATTTCTTACCTTTTCTCGTCAACAAAGGTCTATCCCAGATTGCTCACTTACATGTCTCATCCCTTTCTTATTCTTTGCCTCCCATGTTTTTATGCAATTGTTTCAATTTTATGCTTCTATCTGTTGCCTCTCCCTGCTTTTGAGTTTATGAGGTAATGCCAGTGTTTACTTGTATCCACTGTTTGCACTTTTTACACACATTTTACATGGAACTGTACTCTCTTGATGATGTTGTACCCGACGTGGAGCCTTTGTAAAGGAGTCGCTGACTCAAAGGTTGTAATTCAGAGACTTCAATAAAATAAACTTTCTGGATGAATAGCTGTGGCCCACATCAGTCAAAGAAAGGAGATACTTCAAGATTGAATTCACCGGACAGGTGAATGGATCCAAGAGACGGGATGAAGCCCACAGGCAGAAACGTTTCCATTTCATAGCATACGTGGCCCTGGTCGAGTGTTTCCTCGTGGTCACTCCGACCTCCTCTACCCTTGTGGATACCCCATACTTGTCCCCAACTAAGTCTGCAGCAGCCATGCATGCAGGTGCAGAGACTGGAGATTCGGGTGCACAAGAGTGCCTTGCTCCTGGGAGAGCAAGCGAGGAGATGGGTAGAGAAAGTGGAGGTTCCACTGCCAACTGTTGGAGCAACAGGAACCAAATCTGTCTCGGTCAATATGACACCATGAGGATCATGACAGCTCGTTCTGCTTGTAGCTTGAGCAGTACTCTCTGAAGCAGTGGGAATGGAGGGAAGGCATACAGGAACCTCC
The DNA here is from genome assembly GCA_016271365.2 of Neoceratodus forsteri. Classification (NCBI taxonomy): domain Eukaryota; kingdom Metazoa; phylum Chordata; order Ceratodontiformes; family Ceratodontidae; genus Neoceratodus; species Neoceratodus forsteri. Next base: position 863,936,862 of record CM028136.1, read on the forward strand.
CTGCCCAAGAGAGGGACAACACGTCTTGCCAAAAAACACCAGGCCCTAGATCTAGCAAGCAGAAATTGGGCAGTTTGGCATTGAGTGGGGACACAAAGAGGTCCAGTTCTGGAAGTCCACACCTTTCGAAAAGGTTGTCTACTACGTTCTGTAGTTGCCCCCACTCGTGAGCTTGAGATAGAGAGCAGCTGTGGCCGTCAGCTAGAGTGTTTTGAACTCCTAGAACGTGAACCACTGTGAGTTCCTGGTTGTGCTCCACTGCCCAGTACCAGACTCTCATGGCCTCTCTGCAAAGGGGGTAAGAGTGTGCGCCCCTTTGCTTGTTGATGTAGAAGACCACCGGCATGTTGTCTGTCTGGACAAATAGAGGCCCTGGAAGAAGAACCATCTGGAATGCCTGTAAGGTGTACAGAACGGCTCTCATTTCCAGCACACTGATGTGGAGATTGCGTTTCGAAGAAGTCCATGTCCCTCTTAACATACTAGACACCAGCAGAGTAGGCCTATTGGTCTATCAAGTCTGCTCGTGCTTCAGCACCCTGATTGGGTACCGTAGCCCTCTATCTGTCTCCTTCCACTGTTACTCCATCCCCAGTCCTGCCCCCCCCAGGTAAACCAGCCTATGCTTCACCCCTTGCCTATACCTGTCTCACCCTCTCTTGAATCCCTCCACCGTAGCTGCCTGTACCAGTTCCCCAGGCAGCGCATTCTATGGTTCCACCACTCTCTCTGTGAAGTACCTCCTTCTCTTTCCCCCCTAATCCTACCACCCTCAATCTTCCAACTGTGTCCTCTGGTGATTCCACCCTCCTTCAGTCGAAAGATCCCATCTCAGCTTACCTTATTTATTCCCCTGAGGTACTTGAAGACCTCAATCATGTCCCCCGGTCCCTCCTCTAGTGAGAACAGGTTGAGCTCCCCTAGTCGTTCCTCATATGTCCTATCCCCCAAGCCCCAGATCATTCTGGTTGTTCTCTTCTGAACCCTCTCCAGGAGTTGGATGTCCCTCCTTAGGTGTGGCCTCCAGAACTGCACACAGTACTCAAGATGTGGTCTAACCAGGCTGTTATACAGTGGCAAAATCACCTCCCTGTTCCTTGAGGTAGTCCCCCTAGTGATGCATCCCAGCATTCTATTTGCCCTGACCACAGCCCTCCTGCACTGTTCTGAATTATTCATGTTAACATCCACCAAAACTCCTAGGTCTCTTTCCCGTGCCATGGACTGCAACTCATCCACCCCCCCCCACCAGGTGTACACATAGTTGGGGTTTTCCCGCCCTAGGTGTAGCACCTTGCACTTGGTGGAGTTAAATTTCAATTTCCAGGTGCAGGACCACCTATTCTGAGTATCCAGGTCCTCTTGCAGGACCACTCTCCCCTCCTCCACCACCGCCCCAGCTTAGAGTCATCCGCAGAGAGACTCACTGCACACCAGATACCTTCCCTGATATCGCAAATGTAGATGTTAAACAGGAGTGGCCCCAGGACTGATCCCTGTGGGACCCCACTTATTACCTCCCTAGGAGACAACACCTCCCCTCCGACCACTACTCGCTGAGTAACACCTGAAAGCCAATTTCCAATGCACCTAACAGTCAATGGGCCTACCCCCATCCCCCCCCCCAGCGTCTCCCTTAGGCCAATGTGAGGGACCGAATCAAATGCCTTGCTGAAGTCCAGGAACAGTACATCCACTGGTCTCCCCCTATCGAGTGCTGATGTCACCCACTCACAGAAATCTACAAGGTTTATTTGACACAATCTACCTGACACAAACGCATGCTGCCGGTCATCCAGGTAACCCATCTCCACCAAGAAATCCTCCAGCCTTTCCTTAAGTATGCACTCCATTACCTTCCCCACCACCAACATTAAACTAACGGGTCTATAGTTTCCCGGCTCTTCTCTCGACGGCTGCTGCCACTACAGCCAGGCACCTGGTGAACACCCGAGGTGCCGAGGAGAGGCTGAACAGCAGTGCTTTGAACTGGTAGTGCTCTCCCTGGAAGATAAAGCGGAGGCATTTTCTGTGGGACAGCAGGATTCTGATGTGCATGTAGACGTCCTGCCATGTCCAGGGAGCAGAGCCAGCCCTCTTGGTGAAGCATGGTCAGCAATCCCGGCAGCGTCACCATCCTGAACCTTTTGTATTCGATGAAAGTGTTCTGCTGACTGAGATCCAGGATGGGATGAAGGTCCCCTGCCTTTTTTGGGACTAGAAAGAAGTGGGAGTTGTGACATAGACAGCCAGCTCTGAGTGTTATCTTTTTTTTTTTTTTTTTCATATAAAATGTATTACTGACTGACTGCTGAAAACTCTGGTGCTCTTAGATTGACCTCCTCTCCCCCCAGATTTTAGCTAAAAGATGAAAGCTATAAGAAAATGCTGACAGCATGGGAGTTCACACACACACAGTTTTTAGAGACCATGTGTTACATGTAAGGCCTTAATTAAGGATCTTGTCTGTCTGAGTTAATTACAGCCATAGTTGCTAGAACATATCCATTTTATGACATTTGAAGGAAAACCCAGGTTATTACTTAGAAGTGTGAAAATCAAAAAGATTCTGTCATGTCCTGGAAGGAGGACGCTTATTATGAGATCAAAACAAGTGTCATCTGAAGGACATGAATTATGCTGAAGTTGCAGAATGTAATACTTTTGTATAAAATACATATTTTTTTTTTTTATACATAATCTGACAGAGGAGGAGCTAGCTGACCTCACACAAAAATGGGTTGTCCCATACAGTTGTTTAAGGAATACTCTTTTACTTATACACACTTTTACCAAGACTCTGACTGAGGAAAGATCTTTGGAGCACTTGTAAACAAGTATTTAAAAAGATTTCAAATCTAAGTACTGTAAATAGGAATTTGCACTGTTTAAACCTTGTTTTTTTTAAAAAGATTTGTATGTCTGGGGATATAAGAGTTCTGTATTTTGTGTTTTACATATTTTTAACTACTTTAGTAAAATTCTTTTTAGAACTTACTTGGTCTGTCTTTGACTTCTTTTTAGTTGCAAGAAAAGTATATAGTTATTGCAGATACGAAACATAAGCTTGAATGGTGGTACCAAACTGGAAAGAGAAGCATTTTAAATCTGAGGTCTTTAATAAAGTTTTTAAGGGTTCATCTCTGTATACCTGGTTAGGTGCCCGTAGGCAAATATATCTGGCCCCCCGAAGACAGAAATATCTGAGCCTGTGCATTGGGTACGCTAGCAAGAGGTTCACAGTTTGAATCCCTCCAAGACTTGAGACCAAAGGTTGATCCGTACTCACAAAAACAGACAAGAGGGTTACCTCGTCTGTTACACTGTTCACAAGACCGCGCTCAGAGGTTGGCACTTTGGGAGTAGAGGGCCTGACCTGCTGAGTGGGTTTGTGACAGGAGTAATACCCCCTTCCTCTTTGACTTGTTGGGACTGCCTGGATCGCCTTTTTGCTCAGTAAAGCTTGGATTTCTGCCCAGATGAGGCTTCCGTAGGATGGGGAGCAATGGGTAGGGACTAGAGGGCTGTCTGGAGGGATTTGAGTGAACTCCAGTGCGTAACCCCTTTTTATAATGTGGAGAACCCACTGATCTGTGGTAATACTGGACCAACCTCTGAGGTAAAGGGAGACTCGCCCTACTACTGCCTCCTCCTGTAGCTCCGCCGGGGTGGGGGGTGGCAGGCAGGGAGTCATGCAGAGGTTGTTGGAGTGGACAAGGGAGCGCTGGTATTTTTGGCATTCTTTGGTCCCTGTGCCCCTGAAGACAGGGGGTGGTTTTTCTTTAGTAACCCCCTTTGCAGTTGTCTACCCTGCTGGCCTTGATGCCAGCGAAAGGAACACCACCCAGACATGGCTGGCTTGGACTTATACATTTTGTTGACCTCAGAAATTGCTTTTCCCAAATCCTGCAAGCCAGAGATCATCTTTTCAGCTTCCAGGCTGAAAAGAACTGGCCCTTGGAAAGAGACGTCCAGGATGGCATCCTGTAAATCCTGGCAGAAGCCCAAGACCTTCAACCAGAAGTAGCACCAAAGGCATATCCCTGTGGCTGCTACTCTAGCGGCAGTGTCTGCAGAGTCGCATAAGCATCTAAGGACATGCTTACCAACGTCAGCACTGGATTGTAGAACTGCTAAGAGCTTTGTCTTGTTAGCAGAGTCAGGTTGTGACCGAGCCAGGTCCATGGCCTTGTCCCAGAGAGATTTCTGATACATCACCATGTGTGCCAGAAAATTTAATGACCGGACCACACAACTGGCCGAAGAGCACACCTTTCAGCCAAGATAGTCCAGTTTCTTGGACTCTTTATCCAGTGGCTGAGAGCTCATATGCTTTAGCTGTTGGGTTCTCCCATGAGCGGCCACGAGGATCCTAGAATCTGTTTTGGGTTGCTCGCTCAAATGTGGTTCCCCTCTAGGGATCCTATATAAGCGGTTAGCTTTCTTACGAACCGCCGAGGGTATTTTCAGGTTGCTTTCATAACATCCTGGAAGGGCTCCACTAATGATGGGATGACTAAGAGTATTGAGCCAGTGGCCCCTAAGAATTTCACCAGGCGGCATCTCTCAGGGTCTAACTCTTCCGTCTCCCAATGGTTGAGGAAATGAATGTCTCATCACATCTAGGAAGGAAGGATAGTCCAGAGGAGACCTTGGGGAATTCCTCCGTGTGTTGGGGGATGGAAGAGACAAACTGTCTTCTGATTAATCAGAAGAGGAGCAGCCTCCAATGGATCCTCTGATGAATCATAAGAGGATGATCCTCCGGTGGATTCCTCAGAAGAAGTGTACCGGCGTCCCCTAGAGCTACTCCGGCATCTAGAGGGGGATCTGAATGACGGATGGTGACCATGCCACCGTCGTTCGGGTGATCCTTGCCCATCGCCCCCTGGAGTCAGGCGGGCCGGTATCCGGGGTGGTGAAGATGATCTACATAGAGGAGTCTGTTGTCTAGGCAGAACCGGGGAAGGGGTCCCCATGGGGTTGGGGATCGGCTCTGGCTGTCAAGGCAAAAGATCCCACCTAATGGTATTCCACCAGTTGTTGAAGAGAGTCCCAACCTCACCCGGCTGGGGTATTGGCATCATGGTAGGAGCACCCGGAGGGCCTGTCGTCAGACCCTGTGATTTGTTCCCCCCCGGCGTCAGGTCTGATTATACTACTGTATAGGACGTCTGTTCTGGTGGGACAGTGTCCTTTGGCGTCAGGTGCCCTTGCGTCCGGTCATCGGGTTCCCAAGGGGGATGCAGAGGCAGAGGAAGCAATGCCCTGTCCATAGTATCCTCGGAGGCAAGTCAGGTTCCTCGATGTCAGGTCTGTAGTCAGACCCTTGTTAGAGCCCTTCAGGTCAGACGGCGGGTTAGAGGGTGGCATCTGGTCTGGCTCCATAGTGGAGTCAGAGGGCACTGAGGCCTGATGTCAGTCCGAACCCCGGCAGACGACGGTTTGAAAGGAGTGTGTGGTGTCTTATGGAGCTCATGTTCCTGACGTCTCCTGGTGTCATCTGACTCTGTCGCCCTGTCTGACGACCCAGAGGCCATGGCCCTGTGGACGGCAGACTCCGACCTGCCACCCAATGAAGAATGAGTCAGTCCTGCTGGCTGAGACCCTAGCACAAGCTTGTGGGACCGGACAACCAGAGACACAGGGGCTTGGGAAAGCCCTAGCCCTGAAGACTCCCCACCATATGCCTTAAGAGGAGGCAGGGGGCTTCGACAGTTACCCCGGGAGAGCCAGGGAAACCAGAGGGGCAGAGTCTGACCTCACCCTGGAGGCAGAAGTTCTGGAAGTCTTGTTTGGAGACCTAGGACAGGATTCTGACCTGGACCTGTCCCAATGATGGTGTTTCCCGCTCAGTTTCTTCTCTCTGGGGGTGGAATCTTTGGTGGAGGAGGAAGACGATCTGTGCTCAAGTGGGTCTTCTGCTGGCGGCCACTTGCTGTTCAAGGAGGTATGCTCTCAAGGTTTTCAGGCGGCAGATGCAAGTCCTCCTGTTGAAGTCGAGGCAATGTGGGCAGTCATCCAGCTTGTGGTCAGGGCCTAGGCAAAGCAGGCAGACTGAATGGCCGTCTTTTGCCTGGATCTGTTCGCCGCACGTGCACTTCGATTTCCGCCACTCTGTAGAGAAAGATGGCTGGGAAGATATAGTTGACAAATTCCTATTTCAAAGAAAAGATACTTTAACTGTGTGAGGCATGAAAAATGGCAGTCAACTAGAAGCAGGAGGCATCCGTAGAGCAGATATGTATGGGTTGATGGTGGGAAAAAAAAAACTGAGGTGGTGCCAGGGGTCCGCCCCTTTATACCATTGGTGATGGTGGGGGTGGGGCGGGGTTGACGTCAGGGGCAGTCCCCCGCCTTGAACTGCTAGCTCAGATTTTTCCGTGGGGTCCTAGTGCCTGGTGGCATAGTCCTAATAGTTGTTACCTGCTGCAAGAGTTCTATCTCAAAGTGAGTTCTTTAGCCTACTGTCCAGTGCTGTCTGAGCTGTACCTTTTATGAGCATTAAATATATCAGAGTGGAAAAGTCAGCAGTGAATCAAAGTCTGAACCAACAGAGGTGTTTTGAGCCCCCCACACCATTCACTAGCACTGGACAGCAAATATACAAAGGTTGAACAGAAAAAAATATAAAAAACAGAAGAAAATGGTCTTGGATCCCAATAAATGCCCATAGGAACAAGGGTTGAAACTTTGTCTGTAAGGGGGAGGGAGCGGTTGAGTAAAGCTGGAGCTGGACGGTCTAATTTATTTATTTATTTCATAATTAATTTTGCAATTACCTTTGAACCAGTGGTTCTTTTACAAAGGTTCCGCTTCAAAAGATGTAAACAATGTAAAAACAATAGGCATAAAAGGAACATCAAAACACAGTATACAATAGAACAGAGTGCAGAAGTCAAGGCAGCAAATTAACAAGGTGAATTTGACACTGTAGTCTGCCTAATGAGACCCGGACTGCTTCAGAACTTCAATAAGGAAAATGCCAGTACACAAGATATAAGCAGTTAACCCCCAAGCTGCTGAAAGAACTAGAGGGAATATTTGATTGAGCTGGATAGATGCTCAGTCTGCAGTCCTGCAAGGGTTAAATTGGGGGACTACAAACAGCAGCTTCAAACTTTTTTTTTTTTGGGGGGGGGTTCTATCCTGAGAAGTTGGGAGGCACAGTAACATCATCCCCCTCCTTTCAGATGCCTTTAAGACAGAGCAGAAAATAAAAATCAGAGGGGAAGCGCACTATTTTGCAGTTGTGGACAGATACGTCCCAAAGTCCACAAAGGAAGTTCCACGGTAAGCTCATTTTTTAGAGCTAATGCAAGAGGGCTGCAGGCTCCGCCTACATGCAGCCCTAAAAAGAAAGAACAATTCTGTAGGATTATAATGTTAAATCGGGTATAGTTTACAGCAGTGTATATCCAACAAAGAAGAAAGCCCTCAACAGGGCTAAGGCCACAATCTCCAAGAAGTATAACAGAAATGGGGTGATGGTAATTCCCCAATTCACGGGACGAAATCTGTCCAAGAGGACATTATATATAAAACCCCGTATCTCCAAAGAATCTCACTTTTCTGAGCTATGATTTAGATGAGCCGTAATTTTCTCTAATTTGTAAATTTCAATCAAAAGATCTTGCCATACACATAAACTGAAGGTAGGGGTGGGAGTGAGGCAGTGTTTGGTCATTGCCTTTTTAGCAGTGAGCAGACAAATATTCCAGAGCTTACAAGTAGGGGAGAGCGCCAACAGTCAGGAGATGGAAGCAAAAAGGAACATGTAAACTGTGAGCCGTACCTGCTGACCAAACAGTTCTGACAACGCCCTGTTCAAATTACTAATAAAAGGCTGCAGGACTGGACAACTCCAGAATGTATGTCCATGAGTGGCAAGAATTCGGCCGCAGTTCGTCTAGCTAGCACAATGTCCCTCTCCCAGGTAGGCAGAGTTTTAAATAAGGATTTTCAACTGATTAGCACTTTTGCACGGAAAAGTATTATTCAATGTAGCAAATGATCGAACTGATTATCAAAATGAAAAACGTGTCATATTTATTCAAGACTAAATATACTGTGTTTTTCCTCACCTGGTAAACATATCTTTATTTATTGAATAGTTTCAGCAGGAAGAGCACACTGAACAATAAATTGCTGGTCTCATGGTGCGTCCTGGGGAGGAGAACAGTGGGAGAAAAATAGTACAAATACAACGGTAGCATATACAATCAACTGACATAATACAATTTGGACAGTAACGTGGGACAAAACTGCAGTAAAGCAGGGTTACAACAGTACAGCAACCAACATAAGCAAGGTACAATACAATAAGATAAGCCATAGCCCCGCCCCCCCCTTTTTTGAGGGAACAAAGCAATGTAGCACCGTAGCTGGACACAAAAACACTGAAGTAAAGTAATATTCAGATAAGTGCACTAGTGAAGTGCCAGAATTGACAGAGGGAGCAGTTCAGTACGACCCTTTAAGTGACAGCAACTTCACGGTACCAGATAGCCAGAGTGTGGTAAGGGGCAGAAGCAGTTTAGCAGAGGGGGTAAAATGAAGGTGGGGTTAGCCGAGGGCACAGTTTACTGAGAAGTTGTTCAAGGCTAACGATAGGGAATAGGGGGAGGAGGAGGAGGATAAGCGGGTTTCAGGGGGGAGGGAATTCCATAGCTTAGGGAGGCAATACAAGAAAGCAGATTGGCCTGTTGTAGGCGAACAACGAGGAATTACCAATTGACAAGAATCACATGATCTAAGACAGTGGCCGGGGATGGTAGAGTGGATAGTAGGGAAGCTATAGTTATGACTTCCTAGGTACACGTTTAAAAAAGTTGTCAGGAGTGCACCCCAGCTTTGTTTACAAGTTCTGTCAATGAACAAAGCTGGGGTACACTCCTGGTCACTATTTTTCTTAAACATTATGCACAAAGGAAGACATAATTTTGCTTATCAGGTGAGAAAAAAAAAAACGCGGTGACAACCCCCACTGCACACATTATTCAGACAGTCATAGTTCATTTCCAGTGTCAGCCTGGCTATTTTTCTACAGATATTTTGTCTCCCCAGCAAGTTACTTTAAGTGCAGCATTTTAGTTCGTTTTTTTCCCCAGTATCTATACACAGTGCACTGCTAGCTCTGTTTTAGGGTTCCTGAACCTGCTCACCCTATGTTACTGCTTCATTCTAATGGTCTAAATTATATGTGGCTGTTCTAAGGTTGTTTTAGAGTATTTACTGTATTGGGATGCTTAGCGACCGTTTCCTCTGCTTTGTACCTTATTATGCTGCTTTTCTTGCCTATTGAGCTGGTTCCCTGCTTGAGCTCCTTCGGACCGAGTGCCTGTTTATGCGGAAAGGTTCCCGCTGCAGTTGGCAGACCCCGCTGTGCATGCACACACTGCCTGCGTCCTCCTGTCTAGCTGCATCCCCTCCCATCTCTGCCCTCTCTCAATGCCATTTTCACTACCTTGTTCCTTGCTACCAGTCTACCTTTCTCACTCCTCCCCCCCCCATGGAAAATACTGCCCACTAATCTCTTTTTGTACTGTCTCCTTTTCCACAGCATTCCTCACTCCCTTCACAGCAACTGGACATCCAGGGGGAGTAGGGCGCGATTTACCTGCCCTCACCACCACCCTCAAGACACAAAGAATCAGACCCTGCAAGGTCAGCTGAGGGGGCACCCGATCGTAACTACCAGACCCGCATGATTTGCTTCAAGCGCTGGAGCCTGTTTCCTGCAAACGAGTGCTGCCCGCCACTGAGGAGCGTCCCAAGGTCAATACCTGGGGTGATGTTTTGCCGCTGGGGTCCCAGGGAATACCGATGGAGGGGACAGGCAGTACAGTCCAGGTGTCATATAATACAGAAATCATATGTGAGCACAAAACAGAGGCTTCTAGCGCCGACTGGAGAAGGGGCTCTATGTATCAGGGACGTTTCCTGCCTCTAGAAGAGGAGTTATCCAAGGTTTAATAACATCTGCCACCTGACAGTAACAAAATTGGTCTTGGTGCCAGAGAGACTATTTCATTTACAGTTCTGTAAAGGAACAGGTTTCCCCATCCCAAAGAAAATGACTGATTAAAAAAGTCTTAGACTTTCCCATTAGCAGAATGTCTGATACAATGCCGCTGGTGGGAAAGAGGCTATATAAGGCAAGTAGTACAGTAAAAAAAAACAAGTTTGAGCCAGTTTTGGGTTACTAACAACTTGTCTCCAAGTCCTGGTGACACTGGCAGTATATAGTTTACACATAATAATAGTTGGGGTGGCTGAATTAATAGAATTTTATCGTAATACCGGATATCTTTCACCCTGAGCTCTATCCTCTTCCAATGTGCCCTGTAATCAGGGGAAAGACAATATAATACAGTACATTGTTGTGCAGCTTTATGTTATCCATACACCCGGACTACCTCCTCCAGAAGCCGCAGTCCCTGAACAGGGCCAGCTCTCGCTCCCACCGGAGCCTCATCCTTGGTCGGGCGGCATTCCTGCAGCCACCAACCACTTTTAGACACCCGGACTACCTCCTCCAGAAGCCGCAGTCCCTGAACAGGGCCCACTCTCGCTCCCACCGGAGCCTCATCCACGGTCAGGCGGCATTCCTGCAGCTGCCGACCGCTTCCAGACACTCTGACTACCTCCTACAGAAGGCACAGCACCTCCCCAGCCAACTAGATCGCAGGTGCCTTGCTGAGGCAAGCCCTGATTGGTCCCTGGTTTCAGCCTATTTCTTTGAACATTTCCGAGGGCCCTGAGCTAACTTCAGCTCAGTTTTTTGTTAATATTAAGTCTCTGCCTAAATATTTACACTGCTGAATTGTACTACTTGCCTGAATAGTTTAGCCAGTGATTACAGCTCATTTAAGCCGAGATAAACTGTTGGGAACTGCTCCCCGCCACTTTGGCGCCTAAAACTTAATCCTTCGTCTCGCTAATCCCTGACCCCCATTTGCCTTAGCTGCCCTTTGTCCAACCACTCCTTAAATTCTGCCCTTTTCTGTCCACAGCCGCGGTCCCTGAACAGGGCCAGCTCTCGTTCCCACTGGAGCCTCATCCACGGTCGGGCGGCATTCCGTGCAGCCGCCGACCACTTCCAGACACCCGAACTATCTCCTCCAGAAGCTATGGCACCTCCCCAGCCAACCGGATCACAGGCACTTTGCTGAGGCAAGCCCTGATTGGTCCCTGAGCAAACTTCGGCTTTTTTTTCTCTCTCTCCCCCGCCCAGGCCTCCTTTAACGAGCAGGTACCTACTGTCAGACATCCAGCTCCCCTTAAACATATATAATAGCAGATCTGCTCTACTGTTGAGGGGCATTAAAAATTCTATGCGCTTCCCTCTGGTTAAAATGTTATAGCACCCCAAATTTGCACCCCATAAAAACAAAGCCTCGTCTGACACGACCTCCATTTGTGATGTCAGAAAGCGAATACTGAAGGTGTATGTCATTAACCTGTATGTATGCGATATGTCTATGGCGTTTAGTACTATTTAGAGGTGCCATATAGAAAAATCAAAGCAGCCGCTGGAGTAACAGTCCCTGTTTACTGGAGCGGTCACTTTCATTGTTCCAAGTGGCAACTCTAAATAGTACTAAACGTCATTGGTAAATGGCACCAATATAGATCTATGGAGCACACACAAGCAGCCTTCATTTTCTGACATCACAAAACGAGGCGTGCCAGACAAGGCTTTGTTTTTATGGGGGTGCAAATTTGGAGTGCTATTACTTTTTAACCAGAGGAAAGCGCATAGAATTTTTAATGCCCTCACCAGTAGAGCAGATCTACTACTATATATGTGTGAGGGGAGCTGGGTGTCTGACAGTAGGTACCTGCTCTTTAAATACACCTTTGTACAGCCCTTTTTTTGAGACATGCACTCTTACTGGCTACAACCGGGCAAGCTCCTGCCCAATCATTCTGTGCACTACTCCTCCTCCTTAGAGCTACCGATCTGCACAAGAGGCTTGCTGTCTCTGGCAGGCACGGCACTTCCTAATCCTGTCTTTTCCTCTCCACTTAACCGGCTGTATCCATAACTTTCCTAAGCCCTTGTATTTGCGGTGCCATGGCATGTTCCTTATACTTAAGCTTTTTCTTATTCCTAACCACCCTATGCATAGCGGGTCACCATAACAAAAAACAAGGATCAGGTCCACCTATGGAAGTATCCAATCCTGTAACTGGAACCCTATTCCACTGCACCTCCCTTTACTTAGTATGCCCACCTCCCTTTATACCTGGCCCATATCCTTCACCCCTACACTTTCTACTCCCTTTATACATGTCGATCAGAGCACTCCCCTTAACTTCCCTCTACTGCCGCCCTAACACTGTGTCGCACCCATCATCATCTTGCAGATGGTTGCAAAGGAAAAAAGCGCTCCTATCCCACATAAATTGGATAAAGAAACTGCTTCTCTTGCTCCTTCTCTGTTCTGGTAACATGGAGCTAAACACTGGACCCCGATTATCACTCATCTACCACAGAATCTGCGACAGCACCCAGACTTAAGCTAATGTTAGTCAACATACTGAGCCTTACAAAAAAGTTTGATCAGCTTCAAGTATGGGCTGCTCATATGGAGCTGGACTTTATCATTATATCCGAATCTTGGCTTAAAAAGACAAACAGTGATCAACAAGTCTCCCTTCCTGGCTACAATCTGCACAGGGCAGATAGGGAAGCAAGAGAGGGCAGTGTGGCCATCTACATTAAATCAAAGTTTACAGTCAGCGATATCTACTGTAAATCTAAACCTAAGGAATATGAAATCATACCTCTCAAATTACACCTTCCATCCACTGAATGTCTCACTATTATTAGTGGTTATCGGCCCCTTCTGGTGGCACCGACATCCTCACCATACTTAAATCCTTAATCGCCTCCGCCAACACAGAAACCTTAATTCTTGGGGACTTTCACATGAACTGGCTTAATCCCAAGTCGCGCAGCCTGAAATCCTTCTGTGACAAAGTTTGCATAGCCCAGACAGTAAGCGAACCGACTAAAACCAATACATCCAAGCCAGACAACAGTTCTCTCCTTGATGTTATACAAACTACGCATCCCCACAAAATTCTACACTCTGCAGTCTTCCACAATAACATGAGTGATCACGGGGTGGTAGTTTGTACAAGATCACAAATTAAAGCTTGACAGCAATCAAAACTTATAACAAAGCGGTCCTTTCAAAAGTTTAATGTAACGGACTACTTATCCGACTTGAGCAAAATTAGATGGCAAGACCTTTACCTTGCCAAAACGACTGATGAGGCGGTCACTGTGCTTAATGACAATCTCACTGCTCTGGCCAACAAGCATGACCCCTTGAGCAGTCAGGGTGCGTAAAACATCCAACCCATGGTTTACACCAGATCTTAAGGCTCACTCCTACGCTGTGATAAACTTTGGGCAAAGGCTAGAAACTCTAAAAGCCTAGCTGACTGGCAAGCATTCAGAGCAGCTAGAAACACCTGTGTTAAACACATTCGTTTAAGCAAAGCAAACTACTATGTCTCCACCCTTGAACAGGCAAAAGGGAATTCCCAAAAAATCTGGAAGACATGCAAGTCTACTGAAGGTCGGCTTTGTGCCCCCCTCCATACCATAGAAAATACTTAGCAACGGTATGACTGTGGAAAACAGTTGCCTAATCCTCAAGGAAATCAACAATCATTTTGTATCTGCTGGCTAAGCTTTCGAATCTTTACCTTATGCGGCCCATGGAAGAAACCAAGACTGTAATAACATTGCCTCTCAAACTTCGACCCGCCCGTTCCAGTTGTTCCCACTTAGCTATAAAGAAGTCGAAGATTCACTCCTTAACACAGACACTCGGAAAAGTGCCGGGGACAATGGATTAACCATTTTTTCTTAAACTAGGCTATCTCGACCACACTGCCCCATCCTCCACATATTCAATCTTTCCATTTCCACTGCCACTGTTCCCTCCTGTTGGAAATCTGCCCACGTCCTCCCATTATTTAACTCAGGGAACCCATGCAACCTAAATAATTATAGGTCCATCTCAATTTTGCCTGTCCTCTCCAAAGTCTTCGAAATACTAATTTATTCACAAATAAAGCTCCACAGCGAATCATCTTCAATCCTCAACCCTGCACAATCTGGCTTCCGGCCCAACCATAGTACAGTTACTGCACTAGCCAAAGTTACCAATGAATGGGTCACAGCCATGGACTCCAAGAAAGTTACTGGTGCAGTATTCTTAGATCACAGCAAAGCGTTCAACACTGTCGACCACAATCTGTTAGTCTCAAGCTTAATAAAAGTAGGCACCACCCCCCCCCCTTTGCTGCCCAGTGGTTTACCAGCTACCTATCTGGAAGGACCCAAAAAGTAAAAGCTGGTGGCCTTTTCTCTGCATCCCTTCCAGTTGTCAGGGGAGTCCCGCAAGGCTCCAGGTCCCATCCTTTTCTCCCTGTACATCAATAACCTTGGTGCACTAAGTCCTATCTGCATTTCTTCGCAGATGATACAGTACTATACACATCAGGCCCTACTCAGGTTGAAGTGAAGGACGTACACCAAGCTGACTGTGCACAACTAGAAATCAACTTAATGCCAAACTCCTCCTCAATGCAAAGAAAACCAAGGCCATGATCTTTGCCCCAACACCTCCGCCGCTTCCCTTGCAAACACTCACACAGATTTCATCCCCAGCTCCTTAGGTGAACCCCTTGAAATCACCTCCAAATTCAAATATCTTGGTATGTGGCTGGACAATAAGCTTTCCTCTCACGACCACCTCGACGATCTGGTAAGGAGACTAAAAATTAGGTTCAATCAATCAATCAACTCTTTATTTTTAAAAAGTGCCTTTCCTAGACCAAAGTGCTTTTACAATAAATAAATCAAATACATATAATTAAAACAATATCATAAAATCAATCACACAAAAATATACTTAAAAATCATAGCACACCAGGCCAAATAGGTACGTTTTTAATGCTGATTTAAAACTTTGGACAATCAAGCAATCTCGCACCCGATGGAGAGAATTCCACAGGATTGGGGCCATAAAACTAAACGATCTGGCCCCAGATGTCTTCAAGCGGACCCTGAAAATCTCTTGCAATCCCTCATTGGTGGATCGGAGAGGATGGAGGGGACAGCAGGGATGAAGACAAGGTTAGCTTTCTTCTTCTGTAATAAGTCCCTCTTTCCAATGGAAACCAGAACTAGGCTGGTCCAGGCCACTTTCCTGCTGCTACTCTACTATGGAGATCTAATCTATTCCTCCACAGCAGACACAGCACTTAGCAAGCTAGACGTCCTCTATCACTGCGCCATACAGTTCATGACAAATCTACCCTATCGAACCCACCAGTGCGATTTGTACGCAGCCGCTGGCTGGACATCACTCTCCATTAGACGCATGCTTCATGCTGGCATCTGGACTTTTAAGCTACTCCTGAACAAACTCCCGAACTATCTAACAGCCCTCTTTCATATTTACCACAGCACCTACTCTCTTAGGAAAAATTACCTCCTCCTCCTCGATGTACCAAGAACTCGCACCTCCTTTGGTAAGAGGGGCCATATCGAGCGTACTCCCAACTATCTGGAACCAGCTCCAATGCACACTGAAGTTTCCTGGTACTGTCCCTGTCAGCCTCTTCAAAAGGTTGGCTGCAGCCAAAAATAAAAGATACGTACAGCTGCTTCTAAACCCTAGCTCTGTCATTTTACCCCACTGCTTCCTCTTAATCACCTGGAAGTAGCTGGCTTGTTTGCTCCTAGTCAAGCAGTTTGTACCTTTTTTCTGTACTTGTATTCTCCTATGAAACTGTCATTTTATGCAACGTGTTAATGTTTGCCCATATTTCTGTACTTGAATTTGTACTGTTTTATTATCGATTATGCAATCTGTAACTGCCTGTCTGTGTCAGAGGACCTCCTTGTGAATGAGCTTGCTCAACGGAGTTTCCTACAATAAACTTGAACTTGAAGTTTGGGGCAACCAGGCCTCTCAATCTCTTTGGCAGTTGCAGTACAGATTGGAAAAGTGGCTTGTTCTCATCCCATATTTAGCGAGACATTAATCTATTAAACTCTTGAAAGTAAGCCAGGGTGGGGGTCACTGGCAGGGTTTTGGCAAAATTTTTTTTTTTTTTTTTTAAGTAGAATATTCATCCGTACTATATTAATCATTTGCAAAGAAAGGGGCATATTTTTCCACAAAGTAATGTCTGCCGCAGTGCTCTCGGCTAGCGGGTCATAGTAAAAATGGATTAACTGTGGATGGTCCATGACTAGTTGGACTCTCAAATATTTTAAAGATACAAACATATGAAAATGCCAGCAGATACAGGACATACAGTCTATTCCTGATGAAGAATAGCATAGCCCTGAGGCTGGGCTCAGAATGTAGAAGCAGGAATCCAACTTTATGCATGTTTTTAAAACTCTGTAATTTGTATTTAATTTGCATTAAAAATTATTCTCACTGAATTTCCAACTCTGGAGTGCTGGATTTTTTACAAAATGGTAATTCTATATATTTTTCCAGCACCGACTGACTCCAAGGAGCGCAGCCTATTTCTGTATACACACACAGTCTACTGAGTCTGCTCGAGTGCACAGCTCCCAGTCTAATCTACTGCAGCTTCCCCCACCACTTGCTCGTCCATCTGATTTATCACCCCCTTCTGCCAATCCCCCCTCCCCAGCTTCCCCCCAGTTCTGACCTTGCCTTTAACCCTGTCCTACCCCCTCTTAAAACTGTCCACAAATTTCAATGATATCACCTCCTTTGGCAGTGCATTCCCCCTCACCACCACTCTTTCCGTGAAGTAGTGCCTCATTTTCCTCCTGACTCTTCCACCCTCCGGTTTCAGACTGTCTTCCCTTTTGTCCCTCCTCCACTAATCTAAACATACCCTTTTAAGTAGCTGAAAGTCTCAGTCATATCCTCTCTCTCCCTTCTACCCTCCAAGGAATACATGTTGAGCTTCCCAAGCCTTTCCTCATATGGTTTGTCCCTCAGCCCAAGGATCATCTTTGTCGTCCTGTATTGGACCCCCTCCAGCCCACATCCTTCTTTAAATGGAGCAGCTTATAGGAAGAGCAAACGAACTGCTAGAGATGAGGAGGAGGAATTTCGCAGACTGGCCAAAATAGCCAAAAAGGAGGTCCTGAAGGCCAAGGCACAGAAAGAGCTACACATAGCACAGGGGATAAATAAAGGGGAAATGGCCTTTTACTATACAGGAGAGAAAAGGGACAAAAATGATGGCATCATCAAACTCAAACAGGGGACAGAATGTGTAATGGAAGAAAGAGCAAAAGCTGAGGTTTTAAATGAATACTTCTGCTCAGTCTTTATGAAAGAAAAAGACGGGTCAATGCCACCAGCGGGACCAGGCAGGAGGGAACAGGGGTAGACCCAATAGGGGTTATTGGGATGGATAGGGTGAGAGGGGGGACTAAGGGGGCTAAAAGTGGATAAATCTCCAGGGCCAGAAGGGATTCACCCCCAAGGTACTCAGGGAATTGGCTAGTCCGATGGCAGTTCTATTCAACAGGTCCCTGAACTCAGGGGTGGTGCCGGTGGAATGGATGACAGCTAATGTAGTGCCACTCCACAAAAGCAGTTCCAGAGAGGATCCAGGCAACTACAGGCCAGTAAGCCTGACCTCTACAGTGTGCAAACTTATGAAGTCCATACTAAAGGAGTGACTGGTGAAATACTTGGAGGAGAATGGTCTGCATGGCAATAAGCAACACGGATCTGTGGCTGGAAGATCTTGTCAAACAATTGAGTTCTTTGACTATGTCACGAAGGCGGTAGACTAGGGTCAGGCAACAGACATCATATACCTGGACTTTAGCAAAGCCTTCAACTCTCTGCCACACAGAAGGCTGATAACAAAACCGAAGGCAGTGAGGGATGGGGAAAGATTGGTCAGATGGGTCGAGAACTGGTTGGGGGACAGGATGCAGACCGTGGTAGCTGGGGAGGGTAGCCTCCAGTACAAAGGAGGTCACTAGCGGGGTACCACAGGGATCGGTCTTGGGCCCAGTATTGTTCAGTGTATTTATAAATTAAATTAAATTGGGGAGGGTAGTCAAAGCAAGGTGTGCCTCTTCACTGACTACACCAAAATCTGTGGGAGGGTGGACTGAGGGGGTACAGGAACTAAGGGAAGACTTAGACTGCAGAAATGGTCAGGGATTTGGCAGCTGGGGCTTCAACGCTAAGAAGTGCACGGTGATGCACATAAGAGGCAAAAAACCCAAGAGCCAAGTACTCTATAGGAAAAGTATAGGTAGCGGAGTCGTCGGAAGAAAAAGATCAAGGAGTAGCAATCACTCGTGACATGAAGCCATCCACACAAGGCAAAAAGGCGGTACCAAAGGTCAACAGGATGCTGGGATGCATAGCGAGGGGATTCAGCAGCAGACACAGTGAGGTTATTCTGCCACTGTATAGGTCACTGGTGAGGCCTCACTTGGAGTTTGGAGTGAGGTATTGGCACCCGAACCTAAAAAAGGGACATTAAACTGATGATGGGGTACAGAGGAGGGCGGCTAAGATGATCAGGGGGAAGCAGGACAAGTCATACGAAGAGATGCTGGAGTCCTTGTGGATATACTCACTGGAGAAGTGAACGGAGAGGGGGATATGACAAAAACCTTCATGTACCCAAGGGGCATGAACAAGGTAGCATGGGAGGGTCTCTTCAACGTAACAGACAATGCCTCCACCAGAGGACAAAGCCTAAAGCTAGTAGGTATAAAATACAGGAGGGATGTGAGGAAACACTTCACAGAAAGGGTGTTGACGCCATGAAACTAGCTGCCGGAGGTGGTCGTGGCATCCTTTCAAAAGGACCTGGGACAAACAGATGGAAGATGTGGGGAAAAGGAAGGGGGGGGGGGGACACAAACATTGGTGACAGGATAAAATACAAGATCCCGACACAAATCGGGCAGACAGGTTAGGCCTGGAGGTCTCCTTCTGCCAGGTACTACTTATGTTCTTATGTTCTATGTTCTAAATAGGGGCACCAGAACTGCACACAGTACTCCAAGTGAGGTCTCACCAGCGACCTGTACAATGGCAGAATGACTTCCCTCTCTCCTAGAGGTGATTCTCCTAGCAATGCATCTCAGCATCATGTTAGCCTTGGCCGCCGCCTTTCTACATTGGGCTAAGTGATTCATGTCCCCTGTGACTAGTACCCCCAGATCCTTCTCCCCCACTGAAATGGATAACTGCACTCCCACTAGCCAGTAGCAATTCCCAGGGTTCCTGGCTCTCAAGTGCATGACTTTGCACTTCTTAGCATTGAACCCCAGCTGCCGTGTGTCTGACCAGTGCTCAAGACTTGCCAAATCCTCTTGGAGTACCTGCCCCCAACCCCCAACACACACACACTACCCACCTCCACACCGATCACTGTGTCATCTGCAAAAAGGCTGATCTTACTCTTAATCACATCCAGTATGTCAGCAATGAAGACATTAAATAGCAACAGTCCTAGTACCGATCCTTGTGGGACTCCACTGGTTACAGCTCTGGGAGTCTAGAATGCCCCCCCCCCACAACTAAACTACCCTCTGCTGTCCGTCTTGCAACTAGCTCCTAACCCATCAAACCCGTTTCTCCCGTTCCCAGGTTTCTCAGCTTACTAGTCAACCTTCCATGTGGCACAGTCTCGAAGGCCTTGCTTAAGTTCAGATACAGGACATCCACCGTATGAGCCCCTAACAAGTGCCCTTGTCACCCTGTCAAAAAAAGTCAACCAGGTTTGTTTGGCAGGATCTGCCAGAGACAAACCCATGTTGCCCATCGTCTTGGAGATCATTCTCCTCCAGAAAGATCACCAACCTTTCTTTAAAGATAGCCTCCATTAGCTCCCCCACAACGGCGGTAAGGCTGACCGGTCTGTAGTTACCTGGTTCGTCCTTGGGCCAACTTATGCAGGGGCACCACATGTGCCATCCTCCAGTCCTGGGGGACACACCCAGTCCTCAGGGAGGTGTTGATAGAGTCTGCCAGAGGACCCGCCAGGACCTCTGCAACTCCTTCAGGACCTTTGGATGCACGCAATCCAGCCCTGGTACCTTATCTACCCACAGGGACATAAGGCCCTCCAACATCCTGCTCACTGGAATCTCCCCATCCATTATCCCCACTCCCCCCGTGCCCACTCTGCCTTTCCCCTGGAGGATAGGCCCATACCTCTCCAAGGTAAACAATGAACAGAAGCACTCATTTAGTGCTTCTGCCCACCCTCCATCTTTCTTAATCCTGACAATCTGATCTTTACAGCTTCTGTTCTCCTTGGGAGATCCCACCGAAAGGCATACTAAGCCCTAACTGCAGGAGTGGGAGAACAGTGGAAATGGAACACTTCTGTCTTGGCAGTGTTTAACTTACAACCCGCCAGTACCCCAACTTCAGTAACAGCATGCCACAGTGGGGCAGGTAAGTATCCGGATGGATAAGGTAGCCCAGAAGGTCATCGGCATAGAATGCTAACTTCTGTTGTCTTCCCCCTATTTCAATTCCCCTCATCTTCCTAGTCTGTCTCAATGCCCGTGCTACAGCAAAAAGCAGGGAGACAGAAGACTACCCTGTCGGGTACCCCATATATCTGGTTTTTGACACCCCAAACTTTCAGGAAACCAATCCTCACCGCAGTTGCACTTAGGAAATGCCATGCCACCTGGATGAATGCCTTCTCTGCATCTAAACCAAGTAATAAACTAGATCTAGCCAGAGCCGATAGGACTGTGACGAGCTGCCAAATGACCAAAGTTACATGTGTGCATAGAAATTTGAACGCCTGGGTGTACCTTGGGCCATTTTTCGGAGGTATTGCACCAAATTTTAAACATGGCCTTTTTGGGACCCCTCCTTATGAACAGTGCAGTGTCATTTTGTTCACTTGTCCCAAAAGGTGATTTTGCAGAGCGACTGCACCATTCTGTGTCACAGATGCGAACACACGTTTCGGGCAGGATGTGGAAAATGACAACTGTAAAAGTTAAACTTTTGTACAAACTTAAAAAGGGTGTGTGCAAAAATGGCAATGTTGAAATCTGGAGTGAAAATATAAAAAACTGGTGAAATTAGGAGTCTGTGTAGAAACAGCGCAACACATGCTTGTAACGCACTCATTTTTTGGAATTTTTTCACTAAATCTGCAAACGTGGGGCTTTTGGGACCCCACCTCATGAACAGTGGCACTGTTGTTTCGTTAATCCATCTCGAAAGGTGATTCCACACAGCGACCGCGAAATCACCTTTTGGGACAGAGTAATGAAATGACAGTGACAGTGTTCACAAAGTGGGGTCCCAAGAACCCCATGTTGAAAATTTGGGGACAAAATTCCAAAAAATGGCTGATTTATCAACACAAGTTGCCCCACTAAATGCCATTATAGCACACTTACCATTGATTCTTCAGTTTGCGATTCGGCTCTGAAGAGTGCAGACATGTCCTGGTGCAGAGAAAATGACAGCACCGACCTCGGAGTATGCGGTGTATACGGGGAGTGGGTGCTCAGTGGGAGGGTGGGGATGGGGAGGAGGAGGACTGGGGCGACAAGGGACCATTTTCTCTTTTACAGGTGTTAAAAAAAAAAAAAAAAAAACACACATCGGGGATGGTTTTCTTTATTTACAGGGAAACAAAAAACGACATTTGGGGTAATATCTGGTGGGTTCTGTGCGGTGCCCCAAGAGCTGGGGTGGTAGGCACATAATGCCAACACTGGGATTGGGCACCCGTTGGTGGGGGAGGGTATGTATACATTTGTTTACTAGGGTGGGCTCCCAGTGCTACAAGATGAGGCACATAATGCCGATCACGGGATTGGGCACCCCAGATGTCGGTGTGGTGACAGGAACAGAGAGAGAGGGCCGACAGCAGCAGAGGGAAGGTGCGGGAGGGCTTTTTTGCTGCCAGTGCTGGCGGCGGCGACAACTGAGCACGCACAGCACATGCGCATGTGTAGCTGCAATGAATGGCAATTTGCTGTTCACAACATTATGGTGCCAGCGAAACTGCACACGCGCACAAGTCACGCATGCATAGTTCTTGCCCGGAATACGGAAGAAATAGCCAAAATAACACAGCTGTTATTCTGCAGCAGCCGATCGTAGCAGGGGGTTTCAAGCTCCGCTGGACTTTCAGAAGGCTATTTCCAAAAGTCCAACAGAAGGTTCCACGATCAGACATTTTTGTAAGGTATGATCATTCCCAAAACGGCTGTAGGCTCCGCCCACAGCCCTAAAAAGATGTTTCCAACTGAGTGGCATGGTGTACAAAATGCAGCCTCTTCCTACTGTTATCCTGTGTCTGCCTAGATGCCACAAATCTTGTCTGGTCTCTACTGATAAAATTTTGCCCTGTTATCAAGACATTTAGCCAGAATGGCCATAAACAACTTGTGATCTAGGTTCAATGCCGATATTGGCCTACAAGAGGTACAGTATTTGGTATCTTTCTCTGACTTGGGGATTTCTGAAACAGTAGCCATATGCCATGCAGACGGCATCTATCCCCTTTCCATCACTTCCCTACAGGTATTCAACGGGGTTGGGGGGAGTGTCAACAAATTTCTAAAAGATTTATAAAATTGAGCTCATCAAGGCCCAGATTTTTCCAATTTTTTGATCCCACCCTCCAATTCCTTGGGACTGATCGGTGCTACTAATAACTCAGTAAGCTTTTCTGTCAGCTTGGAGAGTCATAACAGTTCAGATACCACTTTAAGGGCTTGAACTGTCAGCTGGGGTTTAGCTGTATGAAGTTGTTGGTAAGAGGCCCTAAAGGCATCCAAATTGGTTAGGGTCAGTAACCAATCCGGACAAGCAACTTGGGTAACTGTCATTTGCCCCACCCTTGGCAAATACAGTTCCCCCAAATATCATCACTGCTTACGGTAATGCAGCCAGGTCTGTTTTAACATGACATATGCCCTGGATCCTTTTCCTAGCAGCCAAATGTAAAGGGGCAGCAGAGTGGTCCCCTTGTGCATGCTGGTCCTGTAGGGCCGTTAACTGCTGATGGAGGGAATCTGCTCCTTCTTATGATGGGAAGCAAACTGGATGATAACCCCTCTAAGCACAATTTTCACATTATCCCAAAAAATACCCTCCGACACCCTTTCTTGATGTTTCTCTTTGATCGTTTGTGTTATTCTGTCTTTAATCATAGTTTTAAAGGCAGGGAGGTTCAGTAGCAAGGCATTTAAATACAAGAGGGACTCTCCACTAGAAACCTCCCAACAAAGCTTCATTACCAGAGAAGTGTGGTCAGAAAGCAGAATGGCTAGCATTTCATAACTGGATAGCAGGTGCTGATGCTCCTCCGTAATATGACACAGGTCTACAGGAGTACAGATCTGATGAGGTGCCGGGAAATAGGAGTAACCTCTCACATGTGGATTCAGAGTTTTCCATGCATCAACACATCCTTCCTCTTTTAGAAAAGACTTCCCCATTTTCTAAGCTGCTCAGCCTCTAGAGGGGTTCAGGACTGGTGGCATCACTACAGTCCCCTCCCATAAGTAGAACCTCAGATCGAACCTCCATGATTTTCTGCAAAAGAGAGCAGGCAGTATTTGCCTTAGACCCTGGGGGAAGGCAAAAACTCCCCAAATTTATATCAGTGTCCAAGGAAGTGCCCATAGTTAAAGCCATTCTACCCTGGGGGTCTGTACAGGTGGTAACTGAATGAAAAAGTATGTTTTGTAATTAAAAATTGATGCGCCCCGCCTTCTCTTCCTTTTCTGAAATGAGGAAGCAATCACCTTAGAATAGCCAGACTTTTCAAGTTTCATGTGTTCCAACTTACTAAGATACATTTCCTGGAGAAACACAAATGTGAGACAGAATTTAAGAATCAAAGGTAATACCATTGAGCATTTAACAGAGTTGTTTAGCCTGCTAACACCGTGAGAACACACTGTTAGAACTTGGAAGGAAGCCATAAACAAATATACAGAGGCAGGACCCAGACAGTGAAAGGGATAGGGAGAAGTACCAGGAGAAGCAAAGGGAGGCAGGGAGGTCAGTAAGGGAAGCAAAAGCTCAGACAGAAGAACACATTGCAAAATCAGTGGGTAGAGGGGACAAAACCTTTTACAGGTACATAAGGGAAAAAAGAAAGACAAAGGGAGGGATAGTGAGACTGAAGGGGGAGGACGGGTGCCGCGTGGAGGATGACAACAGTAAAGCTGACATATTGAACAGGTATTTCTGCTCAGTCTTTACTGAGGAAGAGGATGGTAATCGGTCTGAAGGGAGTACAAGGGGTGAGAATGGTGCAGAAATGGACACAAGTCCCTTTACACGAGAAAGGGTCCTGAAGGAACTGGAAGTAATAAGAGTTGATAGAGCAATGGGGCCAGATGGGGTGCACCCCAGGGTCCTTAAAGAACTAAGAGAGGTGGTGGCTGAACCTCTGGCTATCCTGTTTAGCCGATCACTGGAAACAGGGGAGGTACCCAAAGACTGGAGGACAGCAGATGTAGTCCCCTTATACAAAAGTGGGAACAAAGAGGAAGCAGGGAACTACAGACCAGTCAGCCTCACCTCGGTAGTGGGGAAGATCATGGAAGCACTACTGAAGGAGAGATTGGTGAAACATCTGGTTGTCAATGGACTACAGGACCCAGGCAGCATGGTTTCACCAGGGGAGGTCATGTCAGACCAACCTCGTTGAATTTTTGACTGGGTGACTAGGAGGTGGATCGGGAGGGCAGTGGACATGGCCTATCTGAACTTCAGCAAGGCCTTTGACACTGTGCCGCATAGAAGACTATTACACAAACTGGGGAATATGGGTGGGCAGGACAGTAGTGTGGTGGGTAGGTAACTGGCTGGGTGGCAGGACACAGAGGGTGGTGGTAAATGGCTGTCACTCCAGAGGGAAGAGTGACCAGTGGGGTACCACAGGGATCAGTGCTGGGACCGGTCCTATTCAACATCTTCATCAGTGACATTGCGCAGGACCTAGAAGGCAGAATTTCACTGTTTGCTGATGACACAAAGCTCTGTAACAGAGTAGACACACCAGAGGGTGTAGACAGAATGAGAAGCGACCTGCAGAAACTTGAAGAATGGTCAGGGGTTTGGCAGTTGAAATTCAATGCAAAGAAGTGCAAGATAATGCATATGGGGCACAAAAACCCTGGCACAATATATCAGTTGGGGGGTGAGGATATAGCATGCACCAAGCAGGAAAGGGATCTTGGGGTTATCTCTGATGACCTCAAGGTAGGGAAACAGTGTGACAAGGCAGCAGGTAAAGCAAATAGGACGTGGATGTATAGGCAGGGGCATCACCAGCAGGAAAAGGGAGGTCATAATTCCGCTATACAAGACACTAGTGAGGCCCCACCTGGAGTACAGTGTACAGTTCTGGAGACCATACCTACGTAAGGACATAGACAGAGTAGAGAAGGTTCAGAGGAGGGCAACAAAGATGGTGCATGGATTGCATCACAAGTCCTATGAAGACAGGTTGAAGGAACTGAACATGTACTCCCTGGAGGAGAGGAGGGAGAGAGGGGATATGATAGAGACATACAAGTATCTTACAGGGAGGAATAGGGTGCAGGAAAAATACAGGTTACTCACCTGTAACAGGAGTTCTAGGAATGGTATATGTTGTTCATCCACACTGTCTGGCAGGTTCCTTGCCACTTTAAATCTTGCCGGAAGGTCTTCAAGCTGGCTCCTCCCACCCACCCGGGTGGTAAAACTCTCGGCTCCGGCCCATGACGCCAGATCTGGCCCGCTGGAAGCTCAGGTTGTGCGTCGAAGCCGGGGAGATCGGGGGTCGTGTGGATGAATAACATACCATTCCTAGAACTCCTGTTACAGGTGAGTAACCTGCATTTCTAGGGACATGGATATGTTGTTCATCCACACTGTCTGGCAGACTCCTAGCAGTTCTCCTGGAGGAGGGAGGCAAGGCGCATCACCCCTACTTAGGGAATAAAGACTGAGAACCGAGGCCCCAAAACCAGCATCCTGGCGTGACCAAGGTCGATGTGGTAATGGTGATGAAGGTGTGTGCCGACTTCCAGGTAGCAGCCCTGCTATCCTGGATAGGGACGTCCCTGGAAGCAGCCACCGATGCAGCAGTATGGCGGGTAGAATGAGCTCTTATCCCTCTGGGAGGCTCCATGCCCGCCAACTTATAGTAGAGATCTATGCAGGAGGTGACCCACCTGCTTATCGTCCGCTTGGCTGGTCTGCCAGGTGCGGCTTCAGCGTAGGTGACAAACAGCTGGCGAACCTCTCCCGGAATTTCAGCCGTGCGCTCCTTATAATAAGCGGCGCCCTTCTAGGGTCCAAAGTATGGAGCCTGTATTCGGCCTCCGAGGTGACTGGGGTAGAACACCGCAGAGTCAACACCTGGTTAAGGTGAAACTCCACACCACCTTCGAAGAATTTCGTGTGGGGCAGGACAACCTTGTCCCTGTGGAAGACCAGGTAAGGAGACCCGATGCAGAGCGCCTGGAGTTCTCCCATCTTTCTGGCTGACGTGATAGCCACCAAGAAGGCGGTCTTCCACGACAGGTGAGAGTTCACACCTCTGCATTGGTTCGAATGGCTTGCCCATGAGCTTTGCCAGTACCAGCAGTAAATCCCACGGAGGTGGAGGTTCTCGCACCGAAGGGGAAATGTGATCAAGGCCTTTGAAAAAGCGCCAGACCACCTTCTCCTGCGCCACCGACTGCTCCCCGGCCCGTGCCCGGTAAGCAGAGATGGCTGCCAGGTGCACCCTTAGGGTCGTCGACCTGAGCCCTTGACGAGAAGTGACCATAAATAGTCCAAGATGCTTGCCAAAGGACAGGAGGAAGGGTCCAAGCCTGTCTTCTGACACCAAATGGAAAATCTTTTCCATTTGAAGGCATAGCATTTCCTGGTCGACCCTTTATGGGACGCCTCAACAACACTGAGGACCTCGGCCGGAAGACCCAAGGCCTGGAACTCTAGCCGCCAGGAACCAGGCGCCAGGTGCAGGGATTGAAGGTCCGGATGGAAGACCTTCCCTGATTGACTGAGAGCAGGTCCGGCGAGCTGGAAGCTGCCTCGGAGCCTGGAGCTGAGGCTGAGGAGATCTGGGTACCAGAACTGGCGGGCCAGTCTGGGGCTATCAGAACCACCGCGCTTTGTCCCTCCTTGCTTTGAGAAGCACCTTGTGAATCAAAGGAAATGGGGGAAGGCGAGAAGAGGCCCGGGGTCCACGGCCTCGAGAAGGCATCCCCTGCAGCGAGCCCCTGCTGAGGGGGCGGGCATGGAACAGCTCTTTGAGCTGCTCTCCCTGGAGGCAAACAGGTCCACCTGAGGTGTGCCCCAATGGGAGAACAGATCTGTACTACCTCCAGGAGAGACCACTCGTGAGATGCAGCCCCTATCCGGCTCAGGGCATCGGCCAGGGTGTTGGAGGCTCCTGCCACATGAATGGCTAGGAGATCCGCCTCCAAGCTGCGCACGAGTGACCAAATGCGGAGAGCTTCCTTGCATAGAAGCATGGAACGCATCCCACCCTGGCGGTTTAGGTAGTACATGGTCGTGGTATTGTCCGTCTGGACTCGGACCACTTGACCCCGGAGAAACGGAGCAAAGGCGGTGAGAGCTAGGCGGACCGCCCGAGCTCCAGCAGGTTGATGTGGCATCGGACTCCCGCTGGGGACCAGAGGCCGGGCTCCGGTGTTCCCCAGATGGGCACCCCAACCCATCAGAGAGGCATCGGTCGATGAGAGACCGTCTGCTCGGGCGGACAAACGGGATGCCCTCCTGCAGATGAGATGGAACGTCCACCACCGGAGAGCTGCTCCACATCTCCTGGGTCACCATCACTAGCTGGTCCAATGGATCGCAGCGTTGTGACCACTGGCTGGCCAGTCCCCACTGAAGGGTGCATGTGCCAGCGTGCCCAACGGACCACGCTGGTACAGGCCGCCATGAGACCCAGGAGGCGCAGGAAGTCCCGGGCAGGGCGCGATTGCCCAACCAGAAATGATTGGGCAAAGGAGGTAAGAACCTCGGCCCTGTCCGCCGGGAGCCGTACTCTGGCTCGAAGAGAGTCGAGCTCTGCCCCGATAAACAGAATCACCTGCTTCGGCTCGAGTTCCGACTTGGCCTCGTTGATAAGAAGGCCGATTTGAGAGCAAACCTGGAGGGCCAGATCTCTGGACCGCTCCACCTCCTGTCTGGAGGGGGCTGCTATCAGCCAATCGTCCAGGTAAGGGGACACCCGGACCCCTCGGTGCCGCAGGAAAGCTGTCACCACTGCTATGCATTTGGTGAAGACCCTGGGAGCTGGAGACAGGCCGAAGGGCATGGCTCGGAACTCGAAAAGGGATCCCTCCGGTCGAAAGCGAAGGAATCTCCGATGTGACGGACGGATAGGGACATGAAAGAACGCGTCCTGCAGGTCCAGTGAGCAGAACCACACGCCGTGTTCCAGGGATGGCATTATCTGAGCCAGAGTGACCATCCTGAAGGTTCGAGACCTTAGGAACTTGTTCAGGTCGTGTAGGTCTAGAATGGGGCGCCAGCCCCCCGTCCGTTTCGGAACCAGGAAGTACCTGGACACAAACCCCGGGTCTGAGGGAGGGTCCGCCACCTCCCTGATCACCTCCTTTTGGAGGAGGACAGCGATGTCGGCCCGACGAGCAGACAGTGAGGCTGCGGACCCCAAGGCCCCCGCGGTGCGACGGTTCTGAAGGGCGGGGCCTGCTCGAATTCTAGAGGCAGGCCTTTTCCCACCACCTCCAGCATCCACCTGTCCGTGGTAATAACGGACCAGGAGGAAAGGAAGTGCCGGAGCCGTCCCCCCACGGGTGGAACCTGAGGTGAGGTGAACGGGCTGGGGGCGACACCCCTCAGCCCGTCACTGGGCAGGCTTGGAGGAGGGACCGGCCGAGGGACCTCCCGGGCCTTTACCTCCCTGCTTCCTGTTGGAGGAAGCCCCGGGCTTGGGTTTGGGTTTGGGATGCCAAGCTCGAGCCTGCTGGCCTGGACGTTGCTCGGCCAGACGTGCTTCAGGCGCAGAAGTGACCTGGGGGCTTAGGCTGAGGTTTCAAGTGCCTTGTCCTTCTGAGCTGGAAGAGACAGAGTCCAAGGTAGCACTGGACTTCTCGATCCTCTGCAGGTGACCTTCCACCCCAGGGCCGAAGAGGTCGGTTCCCAAAAAGGGAACATCCGCCAACTTGTGCTGGGTATCCGAAGTAAAGGTGGATATCCTCAGCCAAGCCCGACGACGCATGGCCACTGCGGCCGCCACAGACCTGGCACATGAGTCCCCAATGTCTAAAGCAGTCTGGAGCTGCTGTTTGGCCACTGCCCAGCCCTGGTCCCGCACCTGCCTGACCGTGGTCTGCAGATCCGCGGGAAGATGAGGGATGACCTCATCCAGGGAGCCCAACAGGGCATGAGAGAAATGTGCCATGAGGACGGCCGAACTGGCCTGGTGAAGGCCTAGGGAGGACGCAGCATAGACTTTTCGCCTGGAATAGTCCAATTTCTTGGGACTCCTTGTCGGGAGGTTTGTCCACATCCCTAGCGTTCCCGGCACGCCGGAAAACACTGTCGTAACTTCAACCCTTGGCCGAGGGTGTTCAAACCGGACAGGGGAACCAGTAGGGACCGTGATACTTCCTGGCCATCCTGGCAGAAGGCGCAGGGCAG
Source organism: Neoceratodus forsteri (assembly GCA_016271365.2). Classification (NCBI taxonomy): domain Eukaryota; kingdom Metazoa; phylum Chordata; order Ceratodontiformes; family Ceratodontidae; genus Neoceratodus; species Neoceratodus forsteri. Next base: position 863,966,564 of record CM028136.1, read on the forward strand.
GAAGCAGGGCGCTGCCAGAGCTCCAAGGCCGGGCCCACTATGGCCTCGGCCACCGGAAAGGCCTCCATAGGGGAATCCCCTCGGTCCAGAATCTCCATGAGGGGATACCTGGCCCGCTTAGAAACGGGTTTGAGCTTCATCCCGGTGGACTCTGAGATGAGCCGAAGCAATCCCAGGAAGGACGAAGGGCTATCGTCCACCGACTGTCCTCCTGAGGACTCCAAGTCCATTCGCTTGGAGAAAGGGAGGAATCTTCTCGACTCGGAAGAGTCCTCAAAGAGCTGCCTCGCCTGAGCCACCTCCACCTGCCGAAGTCGATCGGGAGTGAGGGTGACAGCCTATGGGGCAGTCCCTGAGCCGACCGAGAATTTTTGGTCGGAGCCCCAACTAATGGCTGTGGAGGCGGAGGTTCCACCGGAATCGGTGGGCAGCTGGTTTTGGCCGAACAACCGGCCTGGGAACAGGCTCCTCGGATAAAACATGGGGTTATTTCGGCCGCTCCGGTGACAGCCACTTAATGGCCGGGGAAGACGACGGCGTCGGCTTATTCCCGGTCAGAAGGAGCTGTTGCCACACGAGTTCCTCATATCTTCGACACAACTTGCGCCGAAGCCTCCCCTCTTCTGAGCAGGAGGAGGAGGACGAGTGGCGGCGCCGCTTGCCACGGTGCCGAGACCGAGACCGCCTCTGACGGCGGGATCAGCTGGACCGGGAAGAAGTCCGAGACTGAGAACCTCGGCTTTGCCGAGGACGGTGCGGGGAGGTGTCGCGGGGAACCGGCACTTCCCTCGGTTCGGAAGATTCAACTGAAGGCTCCAGAACCGGAGGCACAGACGAGCCGACGGGGTCCTCAACTCCCACCGGGGAACTGGGAGAGGGATTCTCTCGCTCCAGCCGGCAACCTGCCCAACGGGTCGAGAAAATCTCACCGCGCCGACGGGAGTCTCAGTCAACTGGCCTGACGGGGACACCGTGGAGCACCAGTGGTCGAAGCCGGAAGTCGGATCAAGCTCGACGGCCGCCAACCGGAGAGAGAGCTTCCGGCCCCAAGCAGCGCCGACGTGTGAGATTCTACCTTTGTCTCTTTGGACCGAGAAACGGTCCAGAAGAAGTTGGTCCTTCACCTTTAGTCGAGAGGGTCAGACAAAGCTCCTTAAAAGAAGCTGAATAAGAGGCACCGAGAGAGAGAGCGGGACACATGCAGCAGCCGAGGTAGAAGCGGCCCGCGCCGCCTCCTCTTCAAGGGCGATCTGCTCGAGCTGACCCGCCGAGCCCACCACCGCGGACACCGCCGACCGGGCCTCTTTTGATTTTACCGGAGGAAATCGCTCCTCGGGACGCCCCAGTTGTAAACGGGCAGCACGGTCTTCGAGGACGTAGGCCGAAAAGGAAGAGCACAGGTCGCAGGCATGCGGGTCGTGCTCAAGGCCCAAGCAGTAGACGCAGGTGGAGTGCGGTTCCGTCCGAGACATCTTCTGCCCGCAAGGGCATCTCCGGAAACCGGGAGTCAATTTGTCCATCGCAACCGCGAGGGAGAGAAGACCAAAGTCTTTTTAGCAAAAACTTTTTAATTTCGAAAATTCAGAATTAGGAACCAGTCTTATACGCAGAGCGTTAAGGAGGGAACCTGAGCTTCCAAGCGATAAGGAAGATCTGGCGTCATGGGGCGGAGCCAAGAGTTTTACCACCTGGGTGGGTGGGAGGAGCCAGCTTGAAGACCTTCCGGCAAGATTTAAAGCGGCAAGGAACCTGCCAGACAGTGTGGATGAACAACATATCCATGTCCCTAGAACACTATTTTTAAGCAAAAAAGATGTTCCAGGACTAGAGGGCATGGGATGAAGTTGGAGGGAGGACGATTCAGAGGAAACATGAGAAAGAATTTCTTCATAGAACGGGTGGTGGACAAGTGGAACACCCTGCCAGAGGAAGTGGTGGGGGCTGAAACAATCACAGGATTTAAGAATGCATGGGATAGACATAAAGGAATTCTGGAGGTCAGGGGTAAGGGACAACAGACTTCTAGGAAAACAAACTGAACTTACAAGCTCAAATGGGCAGACTGGGTGGGCCATAGGCCCTTATCTGCCGACACTGTCTATGTATCTATGAAGAATCTGAATGATAAACAGAAGGGCAGCCATCCTATCCTGGCCAGTATCCAGTGTTGCTGCTAACTGTTGCACGCTCTTCACCTTTGGAGGTGGTGGTGTTGTTGGGGGGGGGGGTTCCTGGTACAAGGCCTCTGGGTGATCACGGGACGACCTTCACTGGAAACCCAGCTAGAGTCGACACCAGGAGGTGTGCCGGACGCATGGCGTGTATTCGCCGTGCCACTGTATGCCACACCTCCCACAGCCTGCAAAAATCAGGTTCCAGACGTGTTTACTGATGCTCCCGTCCTGCCGCTTAGCTGCCTGGGGCTCCCTGACGAATCCGTGATAGAAATCCCATGGTGTTAAAGAGCAACTATCTCACTCTTTTCCAGTACCTCCCCTCAAAAGCATAAAAAACCCTTACCGGGCTCAGAGTCCACTGGTGATAAAATTTCAATTTTTTCATGCTCCCATTTAGGAAGGAAGAGATCATAATTTGGCTTCATGGAGCCAAGCCACACTGATCCCTTCCACTTCCTAGTACCACTGTAGTCTGCGGTCCACCCCGATCCGCCCCCAGCGCTACATCATTTTCTGACATCACTGTTTGTAGAGCATGGGGAGTGGGCTCCATATGCTTTAATGGGGCCTTTTTTTAAAAGTTAAATTTTGGCCCTTTAGATTGCCGGTAGGTACCAATCATGGCCACCGCTTAACTAGTAAGGACTTGTTAGTTAAGTGGTGGCCATGATTAGTTAGTACTGGCTCACAGCAAGAACTCCGAGGGTTCTGGTAAATTGCTCTCTCTCAGAAGAAAGAAACGTAACTAGTAGAGTACCACAGGGATCAGTGTTGGGACCATTTTTGTTAAATATCTTCATTAGTGACATATCAGAAGGACTTGCAGGGAAGTCGAGTGTTTGCGGACAACACTAAGACAGGAAACAGGTGGATATTCCACAGGGAGCAGAGAAAATGAAGAGACATAATGGCCCTAGAAAAACGGTCAAAAATATGGCAACTGAATTTCAATCCTATGAAGTGCAAAGTCATGCACGTAGCAAAGACAAACCCAAGAGGGATTACTACCTAGGAAGAGAAAAAACAGAATCCTCCACACAGGAAAGAGATCTGGGGATCATCATAACAAACAATCAAAAAACGTCAAAACAGTGACAGTGCGAGAGGGCAGCATAAAGAGCAAATGGGATGTTGGGGTGCATAAGCAGGGGGATTACCAGCTGAAAAAAAGAGGTCATCATGTCACTCTACAGAACACGAGTAAGACCGCACCTGGAGTGCAGCGTCCAGTTCTGGAGGACACACCTCAAAAAAGGATATCAACAGGCTAGAAACGGTGCAGAGGAGAGCAACAAAAATGGTACTGGGCCTGCACAACAAATCCTATGAGGAATGCATGCTGGACAAACATGCATTCCCTGGAACAGCAGCAGGAGAGAAGTGGCTTGATAGAGATTTAAGTTCCAGAAAGGTATAAACAAAGTACAGGTACAGGACCTGTTCCAAACAAAGAAAACCTCAAGAACAAAGAGGCACAACCAGGGATAGAAATTAACTTTTTTCGGCACCTGCACTACGGTGCATGTGGCAACAAAAGTTACATGCACCACAGTCAGGTTACCTGCACCTGGTAGACAAAAATGATAAAACTTGAAAAAAAAAAGATACTGAATTTTTAAATAGTAGTATATGGAACAACTGCAGTATATTTATATACTGTTCTACATTTCAGTGTCTTCTTCACTTTCCCAGCCTTTTTCTTCCTCTTTTCTTGAACCATAAGGAGCAATCTGAGGTCTCCTTGTTCTCTTTCCTGATGTCCACCACCTAGCTATGGCATTGTCTGGTGAGTATGTGGACACGGTCTCACTGCTCAGATTAATGGCCATTAAAGCTGACACAGTATCTGGTCTCAGGTTTGCCCTCCAGTCATTTTTTATTCGTGATATTAATGAGAAACCTCGTTCACATTCCGCAGTTGAAGATGGAATTATAAAAAATATTTTCAGCAAAGCTAGAATATCTTTGAGGTCATCCCTTTCTTCCGAGAGAACTCTACCCCACATAGCAGTGGAATCCAAAGGGGGATGGTAAGCTGCATTTAGGTTGTGGATATATGCTTTCAGTTCCAACCACTGCAAGAGTGCTGAAACAGCACTGTACCCCTTTGGTTCCAGAATGTCACTGTAGTAAGAAAATAATGACCTGACTTCTGCATCTCCATACTCTGCCAAGGAATCTTCAGAGTTAGGCCAGTTAGACAAGTTGAAAATTCTCATTTCAGCAATGACAGGATCACTGACAAATTCAGAAAAACGAATTTCCATTTGATTTAATGTGGAATCCAGCACTTTCTTTACAATGGACACTACGCTGCTCTTGGCACTGTTTGCATCTTCGTCAGGATCTGATCTGCTGCTGCATCTTGCTGAACCACAGGAACTAAGCTCCACACCTTTGTAATGCAGCTTACCATCCACAATACTGATTCCTGTTTCAAGGCAATCAATAGTCTCTGAATCTCTAAGAGTTTTTAGTTTCTTCATGAGAGACAGAACTTTAGCTTGCACAGAGTCTACCATTAAGTTATTTTGCTGGAATGTCAGCGTTAGTCTGGACATGACAGCTATGTAGAATTCTAGGAAGTTGACGAAATATAAAACCTTAGGTGATTTTATCTGCTTTAGAATTGCAGTGGCCTTTTCTCTTTTATCCCCTGTACCATTTACCGATAGGTCCTCCAGATGTGTAACAGTAGTCCGATAATTTGTCTGCATCACTTTAACAGTACGCTGGTGGTGTGGCAGCCACCTTGTTCCCCCAGTATTTACAGGGCGCAGTACCTCCCCCGCAGCCTGTAAGCCTGACCAATTTAAAGCAGAGTGCTTATAGAAACTGTGCAATGAGGAAAGCAAATCCTCCACTGCAGAGTACAGGGGTGTCCCCTTGATCACATATTTAGTGACCAGCTCAAGTCTATGTGCACAGCAGTGCACCACTTTTAAAAGTCTGGCCTCATCTTTCAGCCTTGTGGCTACTCCCGTTTTGCTGCCCATCATGACTGATGCCCCATCAAAACAAGCAGCAACTAACTTATTTCTCCAGTCTGGTATTTGGAGGTCAATTTCCATGGTATTTTGTAATGTTGATGTCATACTTTCTGCGTCTGCCTTTTCAAGAGGCTTAAGCGCTACAAATTTAGTAACAGGGATGCCCTTCTCCAAGATGCGAGATAAACTACCTCCTCTTCTGTAATACTTTTGTCTGTTGAGCCATCTGACAAAATTGAAAAGAAATCTTGATTCACCAATGTGATAAGATCTTCCATCTTATCTTTGTAAATATATTCTGTGAATACTCTCGCTTGTTTGTCATTGCAGTAGGTGTCACTGACCGAGACCCCATTCGCACGTAATAAGTTTACCTCATCTTTTAAATCAGTAAAGGCCGTGCTTTTTAGCAAGAAAAAGTTGTTCTGAAGAGAACCTTCATTTGTTCAAATTCTTTTTCTTCCATTTTTTGGACAAGTTTCATTAATGGCTGCTCTGCAGGGGTCACAGAGTGAGCAAAAAATGCTTTTCTGGATGCCTCATGTAAATCAGATAACTCATGAAACTCTACATTTGCCTTTCTAAATGATGAACACCCATCCCGGAAGGAATTATTTTTTCCAGATTTATCAAATAGTTCACACCACTCACATTTCATAATGTTCAATTCACTGTCATACTTTAGCCACTTACGATTCTGGTTTCCATGAGTCCACGAATTTGTATGTTTTTTCCTTTTTTAAGGGTGGCTCTCCATCAGTTGTCTCATTAGTAGTAGGAGGCTGAGGAAGTTGTGGAGGAGGCACTGAGGAGCATAGAGAGACAGCAGTGGGGCTAGGACCAGGCACTGAGGAGCATAAAGAAACAGCAATGGGGCTAGGACTAGGATCGGGCACCGGAACACCAGAACATTCAGAAGAAGCATGCGAGTTAGATTCTGTTATGGACAGGCTGGAACTGCCAGGAATGGAGTCAGATTCATATATCAGAGACTTGTCACCACCAGAAGACTGATAGACTGTTGCACAAGACTCAGAATGGATCTGGGGCTGGGCCTGGCTTTGATTCTGGTCAGCTGTGGGAGCTGCTGCAGTTTCAACATTTGTTTTGCTAGACTTGTATCGAAAAAGAGTATTCACTGGGTTGGGTAACACTTTCTTGGGTGGCATGGTGTAATTTTAACAATGTCTAATAAACTGAGCTTTTTAAACTTTGACGTCTCTTTTGTGTTTCAGTTTAAATGTCAATAAAAACTGTTGTCCGTCAGAAAAGCGTCTTGTGTATTTTTTTATTACTTTGTAGGTTAAACTGTTTACACCAGTGACAACACACTAAGTCTACAAGGGTGACTTAGCCAAAGAATCAGGCAGGATTTTTTAAGTTGTCTCACAAAATTAGTAGTAACCCCCCAATCCCAGTCGGACTTGGTTGGCGTAGGGACTGCTAGCACAGAGGAGGCTCACACTCACTGCACAGCAGAGATAAACTACTCTGCAACAATTACGGAAAAAGGTAAATTCCTTAGCATACAGTAGGTCCTGACCTTAGTCCACAAGTCTCGTTCTTAGGCTGAACCCCAGGGCCAGGTTCGGTAGCCAGAGCAGTGCAGTAGTGGTGGTAGTAGTAGTGTACACTGTTACTGCTACACTGTATATTTATTTCTGTCTCTCACAAAAAAATAAGTTTAGACTCAAGCTATAGAAAGAGGGGGTCAGGTCAGGTGGGGGTTTATATGGACCTACATTAGACACACACACACACACACAGTAGTAGTACATGCAGCAGTGTAGTACACGTAGTATAGTATAGGGTAGACCAGGTAAATCTTAGTCAGGCAGCCCTATCTGCCTTCAAAATCTATGTTTCTATGTGCAGTAATTATTTTGTGCTACAGTATACACACATATATTTATTTTACCCCGATTATGACAGATGCTGGACTCACAACTCAGGTTAAAATGAGTGGGAGTCCTCCAGACCAGATGGGTTCATCAATTCAGTCTCAGATTGTGGCAAAGTTGTGGTGGGATTGGGAACAAGGGCAAACCCACATTGCTCAACAAGCAGAGAAGCGAACCCTTACTTTTTTCCTCAATCTTATATAGCTGCTCTTTGCCCAGGCTGGCTGTGAGCAAATAGGCTAGTGGGTTAGCGATGAGAACCCCGTAATTGCTTTGCTATTTCAAGACAGAATTCCTTTTGACCCTTTAGATTAGAAAATAAACAGCAACTGCCCTTGGCCCTTTGCTTAGGCTGCAGCCACCGACACTGAAAGGCAGTCTTTGCTCAAATTTATTTTTTTTCACACACTCACTCTCACTCAATCACACAAGTATTTTTTTTCAATTTTTTTATGATTTCCAGGCTTTTTTCCCCACACACACTAAGAAGAAACTGGACTGGGACTCTGGGAGGGACTGATTGTCTCACACACAGACACACACACTCTGTGAGGGATTTGACTGCTGCTGTAGCTCCTGCTATATTTAAGAGCTTTGTTCACAGCTACCCTGCTGCCCCCACAAGCAAAAGCAAAGAACCACCACTATGTCCACAAAAAAATCAGGATCAAAGGTTGAGGTAAAATTAAGTCCTATGAAATCACAGGACAGAAAAAAACCTTTATTTCGGGGTGGTGTGGTGAAGCCCTGATTTACTTTGGTTCTGAACTTCTGCCACTTAGTTTCCCCCAGATAAGTTTTTTTTTTTTTTTTCTTAAATTGCAACCTTTATCTTGCTAAACACTTTGTCCTGCCTGCAAACAGCTAAATGTGCTTTTTTGTTGGCCCAGAAAAAATACGTGACACTAGTCTGATTCCTTCATGGAGCTTCCCGCCTAGCGACTGCTCTCCAAGAAAGTCTCTCACAACTGCGTAGTTCAAACAGATGCATATGGCTATGTGAACCTTATTGTACCACGTGTGTGACAGAAAGAGAGACGTGGTACAACAGAGTTAACATAGCAGTAGATAGCATGCTGCCAGATGCCAGTCAAGCCTAAATTAATGCTCATCGAGTGACCATCCCGATTCCCACCCCCGGCCCTACTGGCGCAACTCCAGTTGCTTGCTGCAGCCCTCCTGCCCCACCCCTGTGCTGTACCCACGCTCCCAACCCTTCTACCCAGCCCAATCACCCAAAGCATCCCGTGGGTCATTAATATTAATAGCCAATGCGCCATCATACTGCACACAATGCACTGCCAGCAGCCAGCCCACTTTCAAATTCGCATTCGATAACTCCTGCTGCCGCGCCGCGTCCCACCTCCTTCCTGTGGCACTCCTCCAAGCCTTGGCTTACGTTGCAGCAGCTGCTGTTCGGGAGGCGGGCTCTTAGTCACCACTGCTCGCTCCCGCTCACTCCCGAGTCTTCCTCACAGTAGCGCGCGCGATCACCATGACGTCCAGACGTCATCTTCCAAAAAAAAAGTCTGCCTGTGTTTGATGCTGCGCCCCTAGTGGCACCTCTTGGAACTGCAGCCCGAGAAAGTAAAACACACCACATGCACTATGGTGCAGGCAAGAAATAAAACTACTTGCACCAGCCTGTTCCTACTTGCATTTGGAACAGGCTGGGTATGTTAATTTCGACCCCTGGGCACAACATGAAGTTGGGGGGAGTGCGATTCAGAGGCAACACACGTAGATTCTTCTTTACTGAGAGGGTGGTGGATTTCTGGAACTCACTTCCATAGGAAGTGGTGGAGGCTAAGACAGTGAGATCCTTCAAAAACACATGGGATCTGTTCAGGGGCATCATAATGCTGAATAGCAGCTAACGGGTGGGGGAGGGTATACTCATGGGCAGACTAGATGGGCCAGATGGACCCCTTCCACCATCACTTTCTATGCTTCTATGTTTTTGCTGGCAATCTAAAGTGCCAAAATGTAACTTTAAAATAAGGACCCATTAAAATATATGGAGTGCGCCCCCAGTGCTCTACAAACAGTGATGTCAGAAATGACGTGGGGCGGATCGGTGGCGGACTGCAGACTACAGTGGTACTAGTTCCAAAGGTTACCTCTGCGCACTCAGAACACCTGGGGATGCAACCAAGGGATAACCAGTCCCAAGAACTCAATAAACTTCAAAAAATGGTTGCACTCCTGAAGAACGAACAAGCAGTCTCTGGTATAGTTCAAACTATTTATTGGACTAGTAGCAAACGGCAGCTAGCCAGTCACCTCAAGTGAATAAGTCCTCATCGAGCGCTTTGCCTCCAAGACAGAGGCTTCGTCAGGGGTCTGACCACAGAAACAAAGTGCAATACATTTATAGTGTCAGGACTGCTACAATTTTATGAAGCTTACAGTGGTACCAGGAAGTGGAAGGGATCAGCACAGTTCAGTTCCATGGAGCCAAATTACGATCCCTTCCCTTCCTAAATGGGGCACAGAAAAACTGAAATTTTACCACCAGTGGACTTGGAGCCCAATAAGGGTTTTTTATATTTCTGGGGGAGGTACCGAAAGAGTTGCTCTTTAAGGGGCAGCCCCAGAGACCTCGCCCGGGGTGGGGGCAGGGGGAATTCATTTGGGGAGGCCTCGGGTTGCCGTGAACAACGCAAGGACAATGGGACTGATGGAGGGGCACCATCGGGACAACTAAAGTGCAGTCAGTTAAAAAAATAAACACCCACATTAATAACCTCAAGAGGATTAGGGTTTGAAAATGGGATGCACGTGATCTGAAACTTGGGGCACCACCACCAACAGGGTATACTGCATTACCTGCAATGAATTTCCTGTCCAGAACTGGCCTACTTACTCCTAGGAAGAAATCCAGGCATTGGATCAAACTATTGACTATATTTTGACACTCCGTTGGGGGAAATATTGACAATGATTTGCAAATTTTACCATAAAATATATCTGCCACCCAAAAGGGCACTTTTTTATTTTTTGGAAGAGATTCAAGCAACAGAGCAGACTGTTGACACTAGTTTGATTATTCAGCCATGGGGGAGGCTACTGGGGATAATTTAACATTCCAACAAACTATTAACAGTGCTTTGGGGGAGCAAAGTGCTGCTGCTGGACCACTTATTGAAAATAAGCTGAAAGAATATTAATGAAATTAATACTGTATTCTGTTAACTGCATTCTGCTTTCATTGTAACGCAAGAAGTATAATATATGACACAGATATTTTAGCTACTATGTAGAGTGCATCTTTAAGATAAACAAGGCTTTGTAACCAAGCTATTTACATAGATACATAGACAGTGTCGGCAGATAACGGCCTATGGCCCACCCAGTCTGCCCATTTGAGCTTGTAAGTTCAGTTTATGTTTTCCAAGAAGTCTGTTGCCCCTTACCCCTGACCTCCAGAATTCCTTTATGTCTATCCCATGCATTCTTAAATCCCGTAATTGTTTCAGCCCCCACCACTTCCTCTGGCAGGGTGTTCCACTTGTCCACCACCCGTTCTGTGAAGAAATTCTTCCTCACGTTTCCTCTGAATCGTCCTCCCTCCAACTTCATCCCATGCCCTCTAGTCCTGCTATATTTTTACTGTATTTCGCTTCTGAGTGCATCTTTAAGATGGATAAGGTTTTTAACCAAGTTATTATTTTTTGTTGAGCTAATAACTTTAGAAGGTGAAGCTTAGACCTCTTATCTATGAAAAAACATAGCACTGCTTCCTGCACTTCATAGTATTGCTTACTCTACTCCCTAGGCATCAACTGTCTGCTAACTTAAGAGTTAAAAGCCACCTGATAAGACAGGTGTTGTGACTTCAAGGTCATGACTTCATTAAAACACATAAATAACGGGGCTAAGTCTTAGTTTGTCAGCTTGTAATAGTATAAAAAAAAAAAAACATCAAATTGCAGTGGGTGCACCTTTAACGTACAGAAGAAGCATTGCTAGGGACTTGGATTGACGAGACAGAAGCTGAACTTCTCTTATAAATATCACTTTCCAGACGGTGAGGTAAGGAGTCTTTTCTTCAGTTAGTGGGCTCAGCATATGGACCAGCTGCAGAGAAGTACCCTCAGGTTGTTTTTTTAATCTGAAAACTGGTTTGAACTAAAGGTGGTAAGCTAACTGCATGTTTCCTGGTTTTATTAAAAAGCAAGGACAGGGTGACTTGTTTAAAAATTATTTCTCTATTTTTCTATTTATAAAGGAATACATTACTATTCGTGATTATTTGCTTGTTTATTCATTCTGCATGAGTTGTCAGTAAAATTTGTTTTAATAAAAATTAATTGCTTAGAAATGAATATGACTAATCATTTTAGAGTTTTAGAGAATAAATTATCTGTCAGGTGAAAGACAGCAGATTTTTACGATTACTGCTATACTGAGCACTTGGGGACACTAAAGTTAACCATAGAGGCTTATAAACATTTACTGATTTGTACAGATCCTGATTGTCCTGTTCCAATTCACAGAATAGTTGGTTGGCGTAAACTAAATTCTGGGTTAGATGACGCTGGGACATGTAAAATTTATAATTGTCCCAGACATGGCAATTCATGTTTAAACTGTGTGGTTGTCAGAATCTTCGCTCAATTGGGAAAGACCATTGTCCCTCTCCCTTAACCTACAAGCACAAAAACCAGAGAGACTGATGAGTTCAGTGCATACTCACACAAGAATAAAATACTTCTAATCAGTAAACAAGATCAGGACATAATAGAGGCAGAAGATATTACAGGCTCAGAACATCATGAATTGCCAGCCCTGTGTATAGCCACATCAATAAGGTTATACCCTAGCATAAATCAATTACTGGCTCTGTCTGCTTCTCCCGACGGTCATGAGAATCAGGAAACTGACTGTCACGTACACGGAGAAAGCTTAAAAAGCCATGTCCTAGAAACAGCTCCAAACCTGGGCAAAAACAATACCATACCACTGCAAGACTTGGGGCCAATATTGTGCAACTAAAAACAGCATATGAAACAGGTTAAAATGGAGAACATGTAACAAGTAGTGGAAATTGGCTTCCAGGGTAGGAGAATCAAACAAGGGACCCTCTCGGTAGGGCTTTTGAGATTAAGGCCCCGCAGCTTTGGAATGCCCTTCTGATCAGGTTATGATAGGTGTAAGGCAAGTAAATTTGTTAGTTTTAAATCTGCCCTGAAAACTTGGCTTTTTTCTCAAGCCTTTGAGTGTTTGTGATCATATATCTTTATCTCGACAGTATTTCTCTCCCTGCGGCTCGGTCTGCCATCGTCCAGTCGCACTCCTCTGCACTCCACACGGTCCTCAGAAGCTCACCCGTACAGGGCCAGCACACAGTGCCTGCGGCGGGGACCCCAATCCCAGGCCACCGGGCCTGGATCTAATACCCAAACATGATTCCACTCTGGTCCATGGATGAGCAGAGGTATGGCCATGAAGCTACCATGACAGACCGACATTTTCTGCTGAAATTTTCTCCCCTTAGCAGTACAGACGTGCAATGACGTCTATGCACATGCCGTCTGCCGTATTTCTCCCTCTAGATGCATCTCAACTGTAGTGCCCCCAATCTCCATTGGGCGGCGCTAGCCCAGAACCCACCCCACCCCAGGGAGAGGAGAGCAGTCTACAGATGCTCAATCCACTCCTTCCCCTGCCGACCCCCGACGACCCAGGCTCGGTCGCCAGTGTTGCACGAGGTGTGGCATCCAGCACCTCAACCCTCAGCACCACCGGGCCGGCAAGTGTTTGTGATTTTAAACTGTTCAAGAGGTTTTCTCTTAAAACTTGTTTTTAGCATTGTACTGTTTTTGTATTATATATGCAATGTATGGTATCGATGATATACTTGTACGTATGTACATTTTTTTATGTTTCTACTCTGTACAGTGCTCAGACCTATTTTGCATGGTTGCTTTATAAATAATTATGAACTAGAAAGCTGGGCAGGAATAGCCAGATAGTTTCCCCATTCAGCTCACACAGAATGTGACTCCCAAATGTCACTCAGGTCTCCAGGTACCCAATTGGCACGGAGCAGTACTGTGCAGTGGTTTAAGGCTCTGAGCTGCAAACCTGGAAACCTGGGTTTGAATCCCACAGCCCCCCTTGCATACTGTGTGACGCTGAGCAAGTCACTTAACTTCCTTGTGCTCCCAGGTTGCACCTGTAAACAAGCTTCAGCTTAGTGTCTCTCCCCTTGTAAAAGAAAACAAAAAAAAACAATAAGAAGGTGGGAATTTGGGACAGGACAGTCGTCAGGAGCCAAAAAGTAGTTATGCAAGAAGTTACCGTAACGGTAGATCTTCGAGAGAGGCTCTTGCAGTAGATAATTACATATAGGACTGAAGCCAGCAGGTGTCAGGACCCCACGGAAAAATTTCTAGCTAGCAGTCTCTGGCGGGGGACCGCCCCATGTCAGCTGACCGCTGTCAGTATAAAGGGGTGGTCCCCCACGCCCGCCTTCCAGTTCTTTCCTGCCAAAGGCCAAAAAAGGCAAGACAAGAGAAAGAAGCGATGAGTCCCTTCCTGGAAAAGGAGCTGAAAAGGCTAAGGGGGGTGGAGGGCGGGCAGACATTCTCCTCAGAAGAGTATCTCTCAAGATCTACTGTTACAGTAAGTTCTTACGTAACTGTACAGTCTTACTTCGAGAGGGCTCTTGCAGTAGGTAATTACATATAGGACTGAGTCCCAAGCAGTCTGGAAAAAGGAAAAGCACTCGGGAGAAGGAAAACTAACCAACCAATGTAACCTCCAGCTGCTCTGGTCTTAAGAAAGAAGACCTTGCAGTACAGCCAACTCAAAGCCTGCTCTACTGCAAGAGGCAATATCCAAACTGTAGTGTTTCGTAAAGGTATGGACAGAAGTCCAAGTTGCGGCTGCACACATTTTTGAAACAAGCCGCAGAGGCAGCTACCCCTCTAGTGGAGTGACCTCTGACTTGACCCGGCAGGGTCTTGTGGTACTTGTCATAACAGAAGGTGATACAACGGTTCAACCACTTTGATACGCGTTGCTTGGAAACTGAATTGCCTCCTCTTTTGTGAGCAAAAGAGACAAAAAGCTGATCCATTTTCCTGAGATCCTTAGTCCTAGAGGTATATCTCAGTATCCTATGAACATCCAAGGTATGGAAGAGGTACTCCCTTTGATTGGAGTGTTGGGTAAAGAAAGCAGGTAGCTCAATGGATTGATTCAGCATAGATTCCACTACCACCTTAGGGAGAAACTTAGGGTTGGTGCACAGAGCCACACGTTCCTTGTGAAAAATCAAATAAGGGATTCTGCATATCAGGGCCTGAAGCTCGCAAATTCGTTGAGCTGAAGTAATGGCCATTAGGAAGAGAGTTTTCCAAGAGAGGAACTTCAAGTCTGCTGAGGCTGCCAGTTCGAAAGGACGCAGAGTAAACTTCCCGAGAATAAAATTCAGATCCCAAGGAGGAGCAGGAATGCAGACAGGGGGTCTCAAATAGAGAACCCCTCTGAGGAAAGTCTTAGAGACTTCCAACTGCGCGATGTCCTGTCTCCAAAAGGGACATGGTAGGCCGAGATAGCCGCCATGTGAACCTTTAAAGAGGAATGGCTGAGACCCAGGTCAAAGAGATGACGCATGTAGTCCAGGACTCTCTCAACAGGGCAAGAGAAAGGCTCCAAGTCCTTTGAAGAGGCCCAAATCGAAAAACGTTTCCACTTCATAGCATAGGTGGATCTAGTGGAAGGCTTCCTGGCCTCCACCAGAATAGCTGCTATGAGTGGAGAAACCCCAACTCGGGCTTGAGCTACGTCTGCCGGAGCCACGCATGCAAATGAAGGGATTTGAGACCTTGATGAACCAGGGTCCCCTGATCCTGGGTCAGCAAGTGTTGTGACAGAGGCAGAGGAAGCGGAGGTTCCTCTGAAAATTGCTGCAGAAGACAGAACCAAATGTGCCTGGGCCAGAATGGAGCAATGAGGATCATCCAGGCTCCTTCTGTACCGAGTTTGT
Source organism: Neoceratodus forsteri (assembly GCA_016271365.2). Classification (NCBI taxonomy): domain Eukaryota; kingdom Metazoa; phylum Chordata; order Ceratodontiformes; family Ceratodontidae; genus Neoceratodus; species Neoceratodus forsteri. The sequence goes on from CM028136.1 coordinate 863,981,631, forward strand.
GTAAGACCCTCGGAATTAAGGGAACTGGAGGGAAGTCATAGACGAATCTGTCCCTCCAGTCCAGAGACAGACGTCCCGCCAGAAAATGCCTCACCCTGGAACAAGTGAGAAGGCAGGAAGTTTTGCATTTTGAGTACACGCGAACATGTCTACCCGAGGGGTTCCCCAGTGCAGGAAAATGTCGTCTACTACCCCTTGATCCAGTTCCCACTCGTGGACTTCGGCAGAAGACCGGCTGAGGTGGTCTGCCAGCGTATTGTCTACTCCCAGAACATGAACTGCCGTCAGGTGAAGGTTGTGCTGAACCGCCTAACTCCAAACTCTCACTGCTTCCCTTCACAGAGGGCAGGAACGAGTTCCTCCCTGATTGCTAAGATACCAGACTACACACACATGTTGTCCGTCTGGATGGTTAGATAACTGGGAAGAATGTAGGAGTGCAGAGCCTGGAGAGCATACAAGACGGCTCTGAGCATCAGCACATTTATGTGTAAAGTCTGCTAGAGTCTGGACCAGGAGCCTTGAGTCCTGTGAGACCCCAGATGGGCTCCCCGGCCCTCTCCTGAGGCATCCGTTGTCAATGTTTGGGAGTGGGGTTCGATATTGAAGGAAACTCCCCAGCAAAGGTTCTCTTGCACCATCCACCATTGCAAGTCCCTGACCATGAGATCGGAAGCTAGAACCTCCTGGTCTACGTCGCCCAGTGTCTGGTCCCATTGAGACTGGAGCGTCCATTGAGAGATCCTCATATGGAACCGAGCGTGAGGGACTGTCGGAAAAGCAGCCGCCATGAGCCCGAGAAGGCGAAGAACTGACCTGGCACCGACCCTTCTGAGACTGGACAACAGATGTGCCTGAGCCTGGAGGGTGTCCACCCTGTCTGGAGTCAGAAAGGCCTTGCCGATGGTCGTGTCCAGGATCGCCCCTATGAACTTGAGTCTTTAGCAAGGAACCAGATGGGACTTAGCCTGGCTGATGGCGATACCCAGGCTGGTGAAAACCTGCAGGGTAAAGGAAAGGGAGCACAGAAGTTCCTCCCTGGATGGGGCCGCCAAGAGCCAGTCATCCAGGTACAGGAATACCTGTACTCCCTGGCTACACAGGTGGGCCGCTACCACTGACAGGCATTTGGTAAAGACTCGGGGAGCCGAGGAAAGACCAAATGGGAGGGCCTTGAACTGGCAGTGGTCTCCCTGAAAGGAAAACCGAAGGAATTTGCAGTGGGAAGGATGGATGGGGATGCGCAGGTAGGCATCCTGCATATTCAAAGCGCACAGCCACTGTCTCTGCCAAAGAAGCGGCAGAAGGCTCATCAGAGAGAGCATTCTGAAGCGCTTGTACTCCATGAACAGGTTCAGGAAGCTGAGGTCTAAAATGGGCTTCACGTCTCCTGTCTTCTTTGGAACTAGGGAGAAATGGGAATAGTAATCAGTCCCCCAAAGAAGGGTGGGGACTGGCTCTATCGCCTCCTTCAAGAGAAGGGAGGAAATTTCTCCCAGGACCAGAGGAAGATGTTCCAGGGAGTGAGACAACTTAGGGGTGGTCTTCTGGGTGGTTTCTAAAGAAACTCGATTGAGTGTCCTGCTGCTATCAGTTGGAGCACCCAAGCATCTGATGTGATCCTCTCCCAACCCTGGTAGATGAAAGGAGAACCTCCCTCCTACCGGTTCCTCTGGGCAGTCCAGAGGCTGTGGGAGAGGGGAGGAGTCAGGAGGTGTGGGGTAGCACAGCAGGCGAGGCTCCCGCAGCTTTTTTTTTAGGTGGAGGAGTCTTGGTTGCTGGAGGAGCCTGATGTTTATTGGCCCTGCTTGCCATGTGGTTTCGCTTTAGGGCAGGAACGTCTGCAAAAAGGGTGACGCTGTCCCTGAAGGGGCCTGTACAGAGAATCCACAGACTTTAGTGCAGTACCCATCTCCTGCAGGTCGGTGATGATGTCCTTGACATCGCCACCGAACCCCTGAAGGGCGCATCCTGAATAGCGGATTGCACTTCAGAGACCAATCCTGACACCCAGAGCCAGGCTTGACGCCGAAGACCTACGGCGAAATCCGAACTCTGACCAGCTGCGTCCACTGCATCGTATGTGGCACGAAGCATGTGCAGACCGGCCAAACGAGCAGAGCGGACAAGATCAGCCACTTCCTGTTTGGTCTGGGACTCAGGAAGGGAGTCCAATTTGGACTGCACCAGACTCAGATCATCTTCTGGTAGTCCCCCATGTGAGCGACACAGTTTACGGCCCTAATCCCTAGGGTAGAAGAAGCGTACATCTTCTTCCCATACTGGTCAAGAAGACAGGACTCCTTGTCAGGTGGAGATGAGCTGAGACATTTTGGGATTGGCAGAACGGCTGTGAGCGGCACTAATCATGACAGAGTCTGCCCTGGGGTGTACACTCAAGGAATCTACACCTTCAGGAGCCTGACATAGCCTATCCGCCATCCTCAGAAGGGGGGCTAACACGGACAGTTGCTTACAAATAGTGAAAACAAGGTCCACGTGAGGCTCAATCCAGGGTAGAATCAATGTCGGCGCAGTCTCGGGCAGATCCAAGTGGGCAGCGAGCTTCTTACGCTGTGGGTCTGGCTCCAGAGATTGCCACTGATGAACTTCCTGGATCTTTCTCAGTAACTCCAAAAATGAAGGATCCTCCGGAGGAGACTTCGGACTGGGTCGATCTGGAGTACGTGGCTCGTCATTCAGATCGGAGCATCCTCCCCACCCCCGAGGGTTCACCTCTGGTGTCAGGTAAGGGGGAGGGAGTCTCCCGTCTCCGGCGTAGGGGATCCTGTGCAGGGTCCGGTGCTGGGAGACGGCTCTCCACCTCCCAAGTGAGCTGAGCCTTGGCCTCGGCCCACCAAGCAGCCAGAGTCTCCTTCAAATCCACCAGCGTCTGTGGAGTGGGCGGTGGAGGAGGAGGAAGGGGATACGGATACTGAGGATATCCGAAGGGTGAGTATCCGTAACCCGACAGTGGGTACCGAGGTGCCAGATACTGCGGCGGATAAAGAAGCGCCGGGTATTGTGGCGTCTGATACTGCGGTACCGGGTAGGCCAGCACCGGATTAAACGGTGTCGGATACCCAGGTGCCAGGGGCTCTGGTGGCGCAGAAGACCCTGGAAGAGGCCCAGCAGGTAGCCCAGGTAATGGTGGCCCTGCGGGCACTGGGCCCAGCATTGGAGTGATGTCCGGTAAAGGGACGTCGTCTGGCGTCGGGTAGGCCGGTGTCGGAGCCGGCGCCTGTGGATCCAGCGTCAGGGGATCCGCCCTACAGGACGGAGGCCTGACGACAGCTATCTACGTTCTCCATGACATCCAGGGATGGAGGATTAAAATCCCTGGGATCCAGCAAAGGAGACACGGGAGCCTCGGTCAGCAACGGCAGGCGTTGTGGTGAGCCTGGGACAATGGACTGGTCCAAAGGGTCAGACGTAGGCTCTTTCACTAGGCGTTCGTCGGAGGGGCCGACGTCTGTCTTACCAGCAGGATCCGAGGAGGCGTCGGAGGAGCCGGCATCAGATTTATCAGAACCCTGACTCGACAAGGGTCGGCGGAAAGACAACCTTGACGGGTGTGTGTGAGGGACCGTGCACCCCCCCAAGAAGGGGCTGGTGTCTTATCAGCCCTGTCCGGGAGGACGTCGGTGGCACTGGCGTCCGGTTTAACGGACCCGCCGACCCAGAGGGCCGCATGGAAGCGGCCTTCCCAGGAGTGGTAGCCTCCTTTGCCCCAGAGGCACCCGAGGGGCCCAAGCGCGAGCCCAAAGGGAGGGGTGACACAGTCTTGGACACGGCCAAGACGGCCATCAAGGAGCGATCCCCCAGAGGGGATGTTATCTTTAGAACTGTGACTCTGAGGAGTCCCAGTCCTGGTGCGTCTCCTTTTTCTTCTTGTGGCCTTCGGGGGAAGTGGAAGCCTGCCTGAGTTTCTTCAGCTCCTTCTCCATGGAAGCCATCTTTTTCTTCAGAACATGGGCCTCCAGGGATTGCTGCCTCTGTTTTCGGGTAGCTGCACTGAACTGCTGGCAGTGCTGACACTTCTCCATGGGATGGTCCGGGCCTAGGCAGAAGAGGCACAGGGAGTCACAGTCCTTATGCGGCAGCTGGGAACCGCACGAGTCGCACTTATTTTTATGCAATTCGGAAGGTGTCGGGAACGACATACATGGCCGTTAAAAGTTGAAATAAAAAAATGTAAAATAATTCGGTAAACTAGACCGACGTCAGACAGACGAGCGAAGGAACTTCACCGCGAGGAACTTTCACAAGTCGACGGCAGGAAAGAACTGGAAGACAGGTGTGGGGGACCGCCCCTTTATACTGACGTCGCATGATGTTGGTCACCTGACATGGGGATGGTCCCCCGCCAGAGACTGCTAACTAGAAATATTTCCATGGGGTCCTGACGCCGGACGGCTTCAGTTCTATATGTAATTACCTACTGCAAGAGCCCTCTTGAAGTAAGATCTACAGTTGGGTAAGGCAAACTCACAACTGGGGCATATAGGGAGCAAAAAGGTGAGTTGCACATGGTATTCATTGTCAAATGATATCCAAAACTGCCCACTGTGAGAAAAAAAAAAACTCAATGTGAGAGGGGCAGGAGAACAAACAAGTATGACAATCTGCCCCAGCAAATAAACCCCCTATTGCATTGCACTATTTTTCGTGTTATATATTCAATGTATGGTATCTATGATATACTTGTACAGTATATAAAGTATGTAAGGTATGTATGTAAAGGAAAGACAGCAGCCTTAAGAAAATATAAGAGATCCTACTGGGAAGATGACAGGGAGGAATATGTGATGAAATCCAGTGAGGTGAGCAAAGTAGTGAGGGCAGCCAGGGCTAAGCACTAAGGCTGGCCGCAGGGGATCAGGGAAGGGGAAAGGATTTCTTTAGGTATACGAGAGAGAGAGAGAGAGAGAGAGAGAGAGAAGGAATTGCAGGGACCGGATTGTAAGGATTAGAAAAGGGAGGGAGGGAGGTGGGTAGAGCAGTGGGTAGAGCAGGCAGAAGTACTAAAGGAGTACTTCTGCTCAGTGTTTACCAGGGAGAGGGATGGGCGTATACCACGGAGGAGAGGGGGAGGCGGGGGTGACGGATGTGGAGATCCCAGTCTAAAGGGTGTTGGGGGGCCCAAGATCCCCAAGGGTGGATAAGGTGCCTGGTCCAGACAGAGTGCATCCTAGGATACTCAGGGAGTTGGCACGGGTCCTGGCAGGACCACTTGCAGATTTGTTAAACACTTTCCTGAATACTGGATGCATGCTCAGGGACTGGAGGATGGCACATGTGGTGCCAATCCATAAGAGTGGGCCCAGAGATAAACCTGGTAACTACAGGCTGGTGAGCCTTACAGTCAATATGGGGAAGCTAATGGCGTCTATACTTAAGGAAAGGCTGGTGAGTTTCCTGGAGGAGAATGGCTTACAGGATGACAGGCAGCAAGAGTTTGTGTCAGACCACACTTGTTGACTTTTTTGACTGAGTGACAAGGTCAATGGATGGGGGGGCCATGCAATGGATGTCCTGTACCTGGACTTCAGTAAGGTGTCCATGCCCCACGAAAGGCTGCCCAGCAAGTTAAATAGCCTGGGAGCAGGGAGGAAGCTGACTGGGTGAATCAAGAGCTGGTTGCAGGGCAGGCAGCAGAGGGTGGTAGTTAGGAGACAGCTCTCGGCATCCAGGGCGGTTACCAGCAGGGTCCCGCAATGGTCAGTGCTAAGACCAGTACTATTTAATGTATTCATAGCAAACATATCAAATGGGATAAGGAACAAGAGCAACCCCTTTGCAGAGGACACCAAGATCTGTGCGGAGGTGGATAGTGAGGAAGGGGTAAGGCACTGCAAGAGGATTTGGCGACACTTGAGCATGGTCAACCACATGGCAGCTGGGGTTCAATGACAAAAAATGCAAGGTCTTGCACTTGGGGGCAAAGAACAGCTACTGGCTGGGGGAGCACAGTTGGCCACTTCGGAGGAGAAGAAAGATCTGGGAGTGCTGGTGGCAGGGGACATGAAACACTCAGCGCAGTGCAGGAAGGCTGCTGAAAAGGCAAACAGAATGCTGGGATGCATCGCCAGGGGAATTGCCTCTAGGAGGGAACAAGTCATTTTGCCCCTGTGCAGGTCTCTTGTGAAGTCACACTTGTAGTAGTGTGTGCAGTTTTGGTGTCCCATTTGAAAAGGGACATCAAGCTACTAGACGGGGTCCGGCATAGGGTGACGAAGATGAGACTGGGGATGGGGAGCAAGTCATATGAGGAGAGACTGAGGGAGCTCAATATGTACACCCTGGAGGATAGAAGGGAGAGGGGGGACATGATTGAGACATTCAAGTACATGAAGAGTATAAACAGAGTTATTTCAGAGGGCTTATTTAATTTAAAAGGTGGGAGGGACACAGAGAACACGGTCTGAAACTGGAGGGAGGAAAGTTCAAGAGAGAGATGAGGAGGCATTATTTCACAGAGAGAGTGGTAGCTGGTTGGAATGCACTGTCAGAAGTGGTAGCACTACAGAAAGTGGGCAGTTTCAAGAGAGGTGAAATAGGCCAAAGGAGGGTCAAAACTGGGGTGGGTGGGTGGAGGAAGAGAAGTCGGAATTGGGGGGTCACTAAGTTAGAGGGGGATCAGCTGCAGCTTAATACACAGCATGCTGCACACTCAAGCACACCAAGACAGATTGAATGGCCTGCATCTGCTGGCAATTTCGTATACCCGTATGTTCACATGTTTGTACTGAGGTATCTAAAAAGTGGTACTGTAGATCCTTCACAAAGGTCTGGACCCCCAAACCAGGAGGGCACCCGTAGTGGCAGAACACCCCTAAAACGCTGGCACTGGTTCTTCTGCCACTTTAAAGTAGGCATACAATTATTATTTTTTTTTTTTTTTTTTAATTAACTTTTCCATCACATTATAATACATTGAACATACAACAATCATATACATACACATAAACAAAATTATAAATAACTAAAAGCTGGTGCAATTAAAATCCATCCACAATTCAAGTATCATCTGTTTGCTCATCTAGGTCCATTTCCATCGCTACAATATATGAAAATGCATTCATTCTTGAGGGGTCAAAATAAAACAAATACTTAATTGATTAAGACATTTGGCTAGATTGCTACTCCCTTTATTCATCTCAATCACCATTCCTACCTTATTAAGGAATGTGTGAAGGGTGTATATCAAAATTATTTAATGTACCCTATATTCGTATTTGTGGCTCCCTATTATTTTCCTTTCTCAGATAATGTCCCAGTGTTTGTACTTCCATCCCTGGATATATATACCCCTTTAGATCTCCTCTCTCCCCACATTCTCTCCCCCTAGGGTCTTGACCCTTGTTCGGCCAAAATCTCAACCACATTTCTCTGGTCCCTTTCGGCCAAACAGTGGAAGAAAGGAAGCCATCTAGCCATATATCTTTCTTTTTGGAGCCTAAGCCTTGCTGTCAGGTGCTCCATCTCTGTCAGTTTATCAATATTATCCCACCAGGCCTTTTTATCTGGAATTCGTGGTGTCAACCATCTTTGAGTTATCGCTTTCAGTGCCGCTGCAATTAAGATACTGAATAAATATCTAACTGCTTTAGTTCTCACCTCTGCTGGTGGCAACCCCAATACCCATATGGAAGGTGCAAATGGCAACACCACCTCCAGAATCCGACCACTTTCTTTAGTGATCTCCACCCAGTATGAATACAATTTCGGGCATGACCAAAAAATGCGAGTATGATCACCCACTTCTCCACATCCCCTCCAGCACAGATTCGTGAAATGATCCCTGAAATTTTGAGTTATGACTGGGGTTCTAAAGCGGCGCTGCACCACTCCACCTGAAGTCCCTCCAGGTAGGAGATGCTGTGGTCGTGAAAATTCCCTTCCAGATCTGGCCCCACTCATCCTCAGTTAGTTCTATTCCAATTTCTTTTATGCCAGTTTGTTTTAATCTTACTTATGGGTTCTGTTTGTAGTGTTGAAAGTAAGCGTACTATCTGGCCCACTCTCCCTCTAGATTGTGCTGAAGCTGCCAGGTCCACTAGCAACTGTGATATCGGGTTCTCATTTGGTTGCAATTGAGTTCTGCCCACTTTGCTAAGCAAATAATGCTTGAATTGTAAAAATCTAAAATGTTCCCTTTGATGCAGTTTAAATTCCTGGGCTATGTCTTGAAATGAATTCGAGATCCCTCCTTAAAAAATTGTCCTATTTTAGTTAAGCCTAACCTTTCCCATATTCTAAGCCCCCCCCCCCCCCAATTTAAAAGGCATGAAATCTAGACGTGCTCTTAAAGGGGTATCCAGAGACTGTTTCATATGAAGTTTATACTTTCTACATTATCTCCGTCCAGGCCTGAATCAAATTATGCGCCCAAACATTGCTATAAATGGAATCTTTGAATATTTTGATGATCCATCACCAATAGTCCTCCATCAAAGACAAGTTCCCACCAATCTCTATCCATGCTGGAGTTTCTGCCTTATTCATGTATGAAACAAAATTTTGTACCTGGGCTGCCCAAAATATCTTCTAAATTCAGGCAGAGCCAAACCCTTTTTCTTTTGAGGCCACCGAGGTCTTCTGCCATTCCAAATAAACTTGGATATCATATTATGTATTAGTTTCCAAAATTTTTCTGGAGGCCTTACTGGCAAAACTGTAAATAAAAATAAAAACCTTGGTAGTACATTCTTGTAGACTGTTTCAATTTTGCCCATCAAAGTTAGAGACAGATCCTTCCATCTCATACAGTCTTTCTGTGCTTCTAATAATAATCTATAATGATTTTTAATATATAGTAAATCTAGATCTCTGGGTATCCAAACACCCAAATATTTTAATCCATTTGAGGCCCATTTCAGGCCATGTGGAAGCAGTGGGAGTGGGTCTCTAGATCTGCCAATGGGTAATAACTCTGTCTTTAGTTCATTTACTTTGTAGCCAGAGAAAGAGCCAAACATCTTGAGCTTATTTATTATCTTCTGCACATCCTTTACTGGGTCATTTATATATATTAAGGTATCATCCGCATATAATGATATACGAATATCTTCCCCACCCAATCTAATCCCATGAAAATCTGGCGCTTGCCTAAAGTACGCTGCCAGAGGTTCTATACTTAATGCGAATAATAATGGTGATGGAGGGCACCCTTCTCGTGTGGCCCTACCGATCTCCAGGAAATCTGAAACCAGGCCATTCGCCTTAATCTGTGCCCTAGGATTCTCATATAAATTAGCTATCCAAGCTCTAAAGTGGGAACCAAAACCAAAGCCCACCAATACCCTTTGTAAACATTTCCAGTTTAGCCTGTCGAATGCCTTTTCCGCATCGACAGACATTACTGCTTGTAATGTTTTCTTTGGGAGTTTCTCTGCCTTTGCTATTGTGTTTAAAAGTAAATGGATATTATCCTGTATATGCCGCCCTGGCATGAACCCTGTTTGGTCCGGATGTATCAAATCACAAATTAGGGACTGTAATCTTACACTGATGGCCTTGGTAAAGATCTTGGCATCCACATTAAGCAATGATATTGGGCGGTAGTTCGAGCACATAGCTGGGTCTCTGTCTGGTTTGGGCAGAATAGTTATTAGGGCTCTACTCCATGATTCAGGCATCTGCCCCTTCTCATGGACTATATTTGCATACCCTAGTCAAAACTGGGGTGAACTCCTTGGCAAACTTTCTGTAGAACTCGACTGGAAGACCATCCAGTCCTGGTGTCTTACCACTTTTAAATGATCTTAAGGCTGCATTTATTTGTGTATTTGAAAAAGGGGCTTCTAACTGTTCCCTGCGATCCACAGATAAATAGGGAAGTTTCAGCTCTTTAAAGAATGTCTCCATTAAACCACTTTGGTCTAAACTGTTTTCCTCTCTATACAACTCAGTGTAGAATTTTTGGAATTCGGGTAGAATTTCTTCTGGAAGAACTGTTGCGTTCCCCGGGTTAGAGCCTTTATTTATTTTAATGTTTTTCTGCTTCTTGTTTCTTAAGGTGCATAGCTAAGAGGCTCCCCACCGTTTCCCCTCCCTCATAGTATCTTTGTCGTGTAAAACGTAGTGTATTCTCCACCTGCCGTAATGACAAAGCGTTAACCCTCTCTCTGGCTTGTTTTATTTTAGGTTGTAAATCTGCTCTTCTAGTTGCTTTATGTTCTGTTTCCAGTTGTTTTAAAGCTTCCTCCACTTTAAGATAGGCTTCCCTATGCTTTTTTTTTTTTTTTTTTAGGATGCATAGGATATTACATGACCTCTAATAACTGCTTTTAAGCAGTCCCATATATATTTTAGTTGTGTTTCTGTCTTATTGTCTTGTAGGAAGTTTTTTATCACCTCTTTAGTTTTGTCAACAAATTCTTTGTCGTTCAATAGACTTAGATTCAACCTCCTTATCCCTTTCGTTTTGGGGCTCCCCACTGTAGATGATATACCACCAGAGAGTGGTCTAAGAGGGCTATGGGGTAAAAGCTTATATCTTTAACTATATGTACCCACTTCCTTGTACATATATTCTGTCCAGCCTTGAGTATGAGTTGTTGGCAGATGAAAAGAATGTATATTCTTTACCTGAGGGGTTAAACAATCTCCACGGGTCGGTCAACCCCATCTCCTCCCTCAATGTGGACAGTAGTTTGGAGCACGTCCCATGACCCCTCTTACGTGGTGGCGTACAATCAAACAGCCCATCCTCTACACAATTCCAGTCCCCTGCACATATTACCTGTCCTTCTGGTAGTTTAGCTATTATTTGGAATACCCTTCTTACAAATTCCCCTGTAGGGGGTGTTGGAGCATAAATTGAAAGAATATGCACAGTCTTGCCCTGAAATTGGCCTGTGATCTGTACTAACCTTCCGGAAGCCTCGGAAAAAGTGCTGGTGACTGAGAAAGGGGTTTCTCTTCTAATCAATATCGACACCCCTGCTTTTTTGGCCTGTGGGTTAGAATCTCCAACTGTCCGACCCACCCAAGAGCGTCTTAATTTCATATGCTCCACATTGGACAACCTGGTTTCCGGGAGACATATTATATCACATTTGGCTTTGTGGATCTCTTGTAATACTCTGGCCCTTTTAATTACACTGTTTATGCCCTTCACATTCCAAGTTCCTATTTTTAAACTACCCATTTTCTTTTCCATTGAAACCTCTTCCACCTCTTTTACCTTCTGTCCACAATCTCCCCATCACACCTTGTACATTTGCACCAGATAACAAAAAAATAACAACAAACAGTTCAGAACATTAAACATCAACGTACAAACTTTTTCAACATTATTTGAACACTCCTCCCCTCTCAACCAATCAGAGGGTGGAGCGTAGTACACATATTTTATAACAGTGATCAGAAAGAACCTAACAATATAGAAGACAAATATCTTCTGGCAGTGTGGAGTCTGTAGCTCCACTAATGGGAGTGAGGCTACACCCATATCAGGGTAAGGAGAGCTCGTTCACTGGACTCGCTTCTCCTCCCTCACTTATTTGTGAGCTCCCGGGATTCCCACTGCTCCCGTCCCCAGCGATCCCTTTATCATAAAAAAATAAAAGGAGGAAAAAATCCCATTTGACCAGCTCTTTGTTTCCTCTCCGGTTATTTCTTATTGCAGGAGAGTTACCCTTTTTGCAATATCTTCCCTATTAAGCTGCAGTGTGATTACCCCTTTTTTATTACTCTAAACCTTACATATGTACACCTTTCCCCTTCTACATTCAACCTCTGAAGCTTCAGTATTGATTTTCGGTTCCTGTTATTGGACCTCGCCCATCTGTTCTCTTTAATCTTTTCAACTGCCCTTATACTACCCCCTTCTCTTTTACCACCTTTTATTTATATGTTATTCAAATACTACACTATGCATCTGCTGTAACTCTCATATTTTCTGTTTGTCTGGGCCAGCCATTGGGGAAGAACTTCATTCATATATCTTTACTGTTTATCTGACCTGCCCCCACTTATTCCTTTAAAGCTTTACCCACCTTGATATTTTCTCTCGAAAAAACTGCAACGAAGATACTTGCTCCTCCACACAGATACTCCGGGAAAGATTTATTTTTCCCATCCCTCAGCATAATGCTGCTCGACCACTTCCTCGCGCATTAAAAAATTAGTTGTGCATAGGAACCTATTTCTTGTTGGACCGGTTTCCTTTCCTTTCCCTCCCTTGGAAACCCCACCCCATTCCTCGGTTCCCCCTTTATTAACAAATATTCTCTCCGATCAGCAACCAAAAAAATATTATTCCTCCTTTATCTGTCCCTTACTGGACAGCACTCAGTCATTTTTAGTGTTCACTTCTGCAGTTTCTCTCCTGGGATACCCCATCTCTATATTCCCGGATCCTTGTCTCCCATTACTGCATCATTTGTTCGGTTCTGCTGTCTTCAGCCACTTAGAGAGCTCTTCATGCAGCAAAATCAGGTCCTTTGGTTTGCGTTTGCCCCCCGATAGAGGGCCTGGAACCACCCTCCACAGGAGACCTTCGATCTGAGCTTCTGCCTCCTCTTCTCGCATGTCTGGGATTGGTAAATCCATTGACTTCAGGAATGGAATTGCCACCAGTAGATTATCGAATCTTTTGATGTCATCTTTCATCTGGATCCAGAGGCGTGCTGGGTATCTAATCTGTGATTTGAAACCTTTACCCTTCAGCAATTTGACTATCTGCAAAACGTTCTTCCTTTTGGCTAGCAGCATCGGTGGATAGTCTTGATCCACATAAACTCAATGGCCAACTAAATTCAATTTTGTTTTTGTCCATGCCATTCTGAGTCCTCTCCGTTTCACTGCATAGCTCAGAAATTTTATAATTATTGACCTCGGAGGTGCATCCGGTGGTGGTTTCGGGACTAGGGCTCTATGTGCCCTCTCAATCCCCAACTCTGAATCCGCAGATAGATCCAGTTCTTTCTGTAGCTATACTGACATAAATGCCGCAGTGTCTGCTTGTTCGGTGCCCTCCGGGACCCCAAACACTCGTATATTATTTTGTCTTGATCTTGCTTCTGAATCCTCAGCTTTATTTGTAAGATATCTTTCTCTTCTGTACAAGTAAATCAGGGATCTCCCGAAGGCCATATGCTCCATTTGTAAGCTTTCTAGATGTCCCTCGATTTCTGTAGTAAGTCTTTCCAATTTTTGGAGGTCTTGTTTGATACCGGTTACTCTGGTATCTATCCTATGCAGCATATGCATAATTGCTCATGAGTCAGCCCTTCCCAGCTGTTGTTGCCCACTCTCTGAGCCATACTCGTCCTCATCTTCTCCAGAGCCCGCCGTCTGGACTGAGGGAATCGAGCTGGCTGGACTAGGATCTCTAGGCCTCTGGGGAGTGTTGCCTTTATTCTTTTTAGAAGATGCATTGTTCATCGACATTTTCACATTTGCCAACACTCCAACACTTGCTAATTACGCTGGTCTCCCACGATATGTCTTTATATAGAATTTCTTGACTGATTAACACCGATTAAATCGCCGGGGCCTATAAGCAACAGAATCAGGCTGTCATGCCGACGCGGACGTCACCGGAAGTCAGGCATACAATTATAAAGTAAATGTCATCATCAACAGAGCAAAAATCTAACTGTGGCTCCATAAGGCCCTGTCAAGCATGTTATAGCTATAGCGCAATGGACCACAGCCAAATACTGCAGGCACCAATACAGTTCAGACATTGGGATGCTTGGAGATGCTCCTAGGTCTGATCGCTCTTTGGACTGACGGAGGACTAAGGAATGCCCCTCTTGGGAATAACACCTGCAAAAAGATTTAGAAACTAAGTCATTACCTGTAAAGCAGTCTTTTTATTATCCATCCATGATTGAGTTTTAAGCCACAAGTTTATGTTCTTATACCTGTCTCAGATCATCTCTTATAATAAAATTTACAAGTTACCAAAAAAAAAAAATAATAAATAGTGCAGGCCCAATAGAGTAAAGAAAGCCAGCAGGATGCCCTCAAGGGAAATACTGTCCGGCAGCCCCCCAACCCCTGAGGGCCAGACGTCTCCTCCCCATAAGGGGAGTAAACAGATTACAACAGAACACATGCTTAGAGGAGTGCCATCAACCAACAATGGTAAATTTGTCTGAAAACTAAAAAGTCAGTAAACGAACAACAGAGTGTCCCTGTTCCACCCTAATCAGGCAGGATGCAGTCTGAGGAGGTCAAGGTCAAAACCAGGATAATTAGGACAAAAGCCCATGTGGAAACAATGGAAGAGTCTCAACAACAGTCCCTCAGGTTGGCATTGAAGTATGCTGGGTACTTTGGGCACGGTCTGCTCCAAAGGATTTCAGGCTAGCATGCATGTCCTGCACTGTGGTGTGAGCTGCGTTTTTACCAGTGTTACAAAGACGGTGAAGCTGGCCAGCATGCCATTCTAGTCTAGGAGGAAACAGGGCTGCTGCCGTTACTCCTTGCTTTGAACTGACCAGCCTTTGTCAGGGGGCACCTGGAGTGCTTTCTCCAGTGTGGTGTATAATACAGTTCCAGTCTCCCAGAACATCCTCAGTTTTTCTGGGTATAGGGTTTAAAACCATATTTGATGGGCTTTTAGAGTTTTCATTATCCCTGCACATGCTAGTCTACACTTTCAAATGTCCGGTGGGTAGTTCTGATCATAGAACAATTTAGAGACACTGCAAGAAAAGCTCCTGCAGCCCCTGGCTATTCTAAGGATTTCTTCTTTATCCTTATAGCTAGAAAATTTCATAACCATGGAACATGGTCTAGGATTAGAGTCCGAGGGTTTTGGAGTCAGTGCTCTATTGGCACGCTCAGTACGAAAACAGAAAGTGGAGGGGAGTGCCAGAACATCTTTCAGTAAATCCTCAAAAAAGTTAGTCATTCTCCTAATCTTCGCATTTTCAGGTGGCCCATATGTCCTGAGATTATCCCTACAGGATTGTGATTCTAGATCCTGGCATTTGTCCCTCAGCTCAACATTCTGATAAAGGAATTTGACCGCTGTACGCAGCTGCATAGCGCTGTCCTCCACCCAACTCACTCTCTCCTCTGTCTGTCCCATCTGCTTTTCCACCACAGTTAATTCTGAGTTTAGTCTTTTGAATTCCTTCTGATTTTCAATGCAAAAGCTCCGGATTTCAGCTAGCAACATTTCAAAAAGAGAATGGGTTAGATGCTCCATCTCAGCGTCTGTATCTCTGTCGGGGCCTACTGTGCTGGCTGGGGAAGACCTTCTGCTAAGCACACCACCATCGGGGTTGGATCCCCTGCTATCTGCCTTCAACCACTGCTGGGTTTTAGAACTCATCAAGCTGTCTCCTCTCTCACTGCCTGAAGCCACTGGAGGTTATCTGAAAGTAAAAACTGCCCTACTGGAAGAGTTATGAATCACAGGGCTGACAGAGCTCAAGATTCAGTGGCTCATCAAGCTGATCACATCCCAGAAGTCCCTCCACCCCCAATCCCCCTTTAAGTAGTACATTTTTTAGGGCAAAAAAAGACAAGCATTCCTTCTAACTACACATGGTAGGCCTGATTTATTGAGGGGAGTAGCCTAATTACTCCTGTGCCCATGTGCATTCTAGTCACCCAAAGGACAGAAGAAAACATCCCCAGAACAGGGAGGACAGGGTAACCAACAAAAGTCATAAGGGATGACGTTAGGAGGGTGTGAAACCCCCCTGTGGTTACACAACATACTGTACCAATAGTAAAGCATACGTGCATTCCGCTAACGAGAGGAGGTCTTCCATGAGCCATGAACACGCTCACCCCATTCCATAAGGAAATGAGCGGAGATGGGTGCAGTATAGGAGAATGGGGTGAACATTAGGGCCAAAGACCCCAAGGCATACACTGATGCCTGTCAGTGGGTGAAGGGCGGGGGTGGAAGGGCGTGAGCATTACGGACAACCCCGAGTCACACACCGACACCTGTCAGTCCGTACAGGGTGGGCGTTACGGTTGAAAACCCTAACACCCAGGGCATTTGTTGGTATTTCTGCTCCAAATTTTCAACAAGGGCTTTTTAGGATCCCACATCATGAACAGTGGCAGTATCATTTCGCTACTCAATCCCAAAAAGTGATTTCACACAGTAAGTGTGCCATTCAGCATCACAGGTGAGAAAACACATTTATTTATTTAGTTTTTGTTGACCCGGTAAGTGCACTAGACAAATCCTGCCTAGTTTCAGGCACGACCCGGGGGAAGGGGATACAGATGAATGCCAACTGACCTTGAACCAGATTAAGCTGTTGGTGGTATTTTTAGTGAATGGAGGAAATTTGGCCATTGCACCAGGGAAATTATTTTCGAGAAGTGCCATGGGATCTTTAACATCCACCTGAACTACCACCAGAACAGGCAGATGTGACTTCGGCTTAACGTCTCTTCCGAAAGATGGCACCTCAGGAGTGCAGCACCCCCCCTCATACTGCACTACAGTGTCAGTATTGGGATATTAACCTAAGTGCCTGATGTGAGGATAGAACCCACAGCCTACTTATCTCCCGGCCTCAGAGGTGAGTGTGCTACCTGCTGAGCCACTGACACTGCTAAAATTTTAGGCAAGATGTGAAAAATGACAGCTGTACTGTTCATGAGGAAGCGTAAAGAAATTGCAATGTTGAAAATATGGAGTGAAAATATGAAAAAGTGGCAAACTTACAGGTGTGCGTAGAAACTGTGCAACGCACGCTCGTAACACAGTAATTATTTGGAATGTTTTCATCAAATTTTCAACATGGCCTTTCTGGGACATCCCCTCATGAACAGTGGCAGTGTGATTTTGTTAATCTGTCCCGAAAGTTGATTTTGCACAGCGACTGTGCCATTCTGCACCAAAGGTGCAAACAGTTTTGGAAAGGATGGGAAAAATGAAAGCTATACTGTTCATAAGGGGTAAGGAAAATGGAATGTTGGAAATTTGGAGGAAAATATTAAAAGTGAAAAAGTTACTGCAGCTGTGTGTAGAAACTGCAACTGACACTGTGATCAAGTCATTTTTTTGATTTTTTCAACATTGCAACAAGGGCTTTTTGAGACCCCATCTCATTAACAGTAGCATGGTTATTTCATTAATTGGTCCCGAAAGGTGATTCTGCGCAGCTACCACGAAATCACCTTTCTGGACCAAGAAACAAAATAACAGTGCCAGTGTTCATGAGGTGGGGTCCCAAGAACCCCACGTCGAAAATTTGGGACCAAAACTCCAAAAATTGGGTGAGATATCAACCTAAATTAAAAACCCTCCATTGACTGCCATTATAGGGCTTACCATCATTTCTTTAGTTCCCGGTTAGTCTTTGAAGACTGCAGATGTGTTTGAGTCCACAAAAGATCACAGCTCCAGACCTCCGGAGGGAAGTATGGGTGAGGGGGAGGTGGGGTGCAAGAGGGAGGGTGCAGGTTGGGGAAGGGTGGCCGGAGGGAATGACAAGGGACCATTTTCTATTTTTTCAGGTTTAAAAAAATAAAAATAAAAAAGATGTTGTGGGACTGTTTTCTTTTTTACAGGTGAAATATTAACAAAACAGATTTTGGCACATTGGGTGAGCTCCCAGAGTGCCAGAGTACTGGGAGGGGGTCAATGCCAACCCAGGGATTGGGCACCTCGAGGTTGGCTGAGAACGTAGGGGGTGGGGCGGCACATTTGACACCGGGAGTGGCATCCCAGTGTTGAAAACATCAAATAAGTATTTTTGGCACACTGAGGTGGGCTCCCAATGTGCCACATTAATGGGAGGGGGATCATGCCGACATGGGGATCGAGCACCTTAATATCGGCAGGGGACTGAGAAGGGAGGGTATGGAGCAGGCAGCTGCAGTGGGAGGGAGCCAACATTTAAATTAGTTGTCCTGCTGTGTGCCTGGTTGGGAGGGAGGACTGCCACAGCAATGACAAAACTGCCCCTAACTGCAGCAGCAGATTTCTTTCAAGTGAGGCACTCGCCCTGAAACTGCCATCGGCAGCTTCAGCATTAATTGGTGGCTGAGGGACATGCCCATTAAAGCATCTGCTGCAATGGCCACAACACTGCCACATCTCTGCAATGCTCTACTATTTCAATACGTTTCTTGTGCCCTGCGCGCGCAAGCAAATATAAAAAGGAGGGAGAGAAAATCATGGCCTGCTGCAAGAGCTCCTCTCTAAAATCTACTGTTAAAGTAAGTTCTTACGTAACTGTACTATCTTACGTTGAGAAAGCTCTTGCAGCAGGCCAAAACTGGAAGGACAGAATCCCAAGCAGTTCCAGTAACTTAAAGAAAGCAGCACCGAGAGGAGGACAGACTGTAGCAGACGGCCTAAGAAGGAAGGCTATGCAGAACGTGAAGGCCAAAGTAGCCCTACGCCTAGAAGCAATGTCCAGACTGTAATGCTTGGTGAAGGTGTGGACAGAACTATGTCCGCAGCAGACACATTTCAAAAACAAGCCGTGGAGCTGGCCACACCCCTGGTGGAATGGCCCTTAAGCATACCCAGAAGGTCTTTGTTGTACTTACGGTAACAATAAACAATGCAACTGGCTACCCACTTGGACAAACACTATCTGGACACTGAACCACCCTCTCTCATGGGGGCGAAAGAAACAATTAACTGATCAGACTTCCGAAAAGTCTTGATCTGGTGTGTACAGTAACGTAAGATTCTATGTTCATCCAAAGTATGGAGCACAACCTCCCCAATTAGAATATTCAGGAAAGTGAACAGGAAGGTGGATGGTTTAATTCAAGGTAAACTCAGACACCACCTTGTGAAGAAGAAAAGTACAGTTACGCAAGAACTTTCTGTAACAGTAGATCTTTGAGATGAGCTCTTGCAGCAGGTAATACCATTAGAACTAAGGCCACCAGACATTAGGACCCCACAGAAAAATCTTCTAGCCAGCAGTCTGTGGCGGGGGACCGCCCCCGATGTTGGCTCCACCCGACGTCAGGCGTGGTATAAAGGGGGCAGTCGCCTGGCACCACCTCAGTTCTCCCGCCAGAGACCTGGCTGACAAAAAAGACAGAGAACCGAGGAGGAGGATCTCCCATCCCCAAAGAGAAAATAATGAAATTTGTCCCCTGAGGCAGGTGGGTGGGAAAGCCACCTGCTGCAAGAGTTCCTCTCAAAGATCTACTGTTACGGTAAGTTCTTACGTAACTGTACTATCTCACTTCGAGGGAGAGCTCTTGCAGCAGGTAATACCATTAGGACTCAGTCCCAAGCAGTACCTAAAAAGAGACCCAGGTCAGAAAGGTGGAGGACACGATGGTGGCTGTAGGAAATTAGGAGAGGAGTCCCTTAAGGACCACTAGGCCAAAACCTGCTCTCTTCCTGGAAGCAATGTCCAGACTGTAGCGCCTAACAAAAGTGTGCACTGAACTCCAAGTAGCAGCCGCACAAAGGTCCGCTGAAGATACGTTTCTGAGGGAAGCGAATGATGTCGCTATTCCCCTGGTGGAGTGACCCTTTACTGGTCCCGGTAAGGGTTTGTTGTGCTGCTGGTAGCAGAAAGTAATGCAATGCACTATTCATTTGTTTAGTGTTTGCTTAGTCACAGGTGCCCCAGTCTTTCTGTGGAAAAAGGAGACAAACAATTAGTCTGTC
Organism: Neoceratodus forsteri; assembly: GCA_016271365.2. NCBI lineage: Eukaryota > Metazoa > Chordata > Ceratodontiformes > Ceratodontidae > Neoceratodus > Neoceratodus forsteri. The sequence goes on from CM028136.1 coordinate 864,001,219, forward strand.
TTTCTAGTGGAACTAGTTCTTGCCAGGTAGTAACGCAGGATTCTCTGTACGTCCAGAGCATGCAACAAAGCCTCCCCTTTATTAGAGTACTCTCGGTAATAAACTGGTAGTTGAATGTCCTGGTTCAAAGTGACCTCAGACACTACCTTTGTAAGAAACTTAGGATTTCTAAGCAAGGCTACCCTGTCCCTGGGAAAAATATGATCGGGCTCTTTACACATCAGAGCATGTAGCTTGGAAACCCTCAAAGCTGAGGTAATCGCAACTAAAAATAACGCCTTTCAAGAGAGAAGGATATAGCTCTCAACGTACGTCTGTCTCAAAGAGAGGCAAAACAAACAGGAGATCCCAAGGCGGCACTGGGTCTCTCCTGGGGGGTTTGATATGCAAGATACCTCTTAAAAAGGTATTGCAGATGTCTAACTGTGCCAGAGTTTTCTCCTTTTTTTAATTCTCCTCCCACACACTGGAGCCCCACTCTGTCGGAAGACACCTATGAACCAGCCCCTCTTCACTGCCTTACCTATATCCCCGGTGGACCCCCATGGAGCCGTGGCTATACCCCCCTGGGCGGGTACAAGGTGGTGCCCATACACCCAGAGACATTCTTGTTTCACCGGGTCCCTCTGGTGGTCAGGAAGGCAGGAGTAATTAGGGTCTGTGCTGGCGCTCCTTTCACTCGGCGCTCCAGCATCAGTTTCCCTGTTCTGAGGAAGTGGTGTGCTCCCTGACGTCAAGGCAAATCCGCCGACGTCCACCACTCCCCAACCCTCTCTCTGTGTGATCTGCACTTGTTGTGCTTCCAGCTTTCGCCAGAGGCCAATCAAGTGCCCAGCCTGTAACCCCCCCCCCAAGGAGAGGAGAGCTATCCTCCGGACGCTCAATCCTCTCCCTTCCCTGCCAACCCCTAACAGCCTGGGCTCGATCCCGAACCCAGGTCGCCGGTGTGGCGTCCAGCGCCTCAACCCTCAGTGCCACCGGGCCGGCCTAAGTTTTCTCCTTTATTGGTGCATGGTAAACTGATAGAGCGCAGAGATGCACCTTGATGGATGAGTAGCTGAGGTCCAAGTCCGATAGGTAGAGAAGATACTCCAGCACAGATTCCATCAGACAACCTAGGGGATCTATTGAATGTGGAATCGCCCACAAACAGAAACACTTCCATTTCAGAGCATATGTGGCCCTGGTGGAGGGTTTTCTCATTGCCACGAGCACCTCTGACACTCTGAGGGATACTCCAAATCTCTCCTTAGCCAAGTCCTCAGGAGCCAAGCATGCAGATGCAGGGATTGGCGGGCCGGATGGACCAATGTTCCTCGCTCTTGTGAGAGCAACTGAGTGGAGAGGGGCAACGGAATCGGCTGTTCTGATGCCAGTTGTTGCAACATGGGAAACAAAATCTGTTGCGGCCAGAATGGTGCTACCAGTATCTTCTGGGCCCTTCTGCCTGCAACTTGATCAGGACCTTCTGAAGAAGAGGGAAGGCATACAGAAACCTCCCTGTCCAAGAGAAGGACAACGTGTCTCACCAAAAAACACCAGCCTCTGGATCTAGCGAGCAGAAACTGGGCAGTTTGGCGTTGTGTGGGGAAGCAAAAAGGTCCAGTTCTGGCCGACCCCACATTTCGAAGAGATTGTTTACGACCTCCTGCTGTAGTTCCCACTCATGGTTCTGAGACCGAGAGCAACTCAGGCTGTCTGCGAGGATGTTCTGGATCCCTGGAACATGGACTGCCATCAGATCCAGGCTGTGATCCACTGCCCAAGTCCATACTCTCATGGCCTCTCTGCATAGGGGATAGGAGAATGTGAACCCTTGCTTGTTGAGATGGAAGACTACTGGGGTATTGTCTGACTGGACCTGAAGTGGTGCAGAAAGTACCCCTTGGAATGCCTGAAGAGCGTACAGTACGGCTCTCATCTCCAAAATGTTTATGTGTAGAGACAGTTCCTTGGTGTTCCAAGAACCCCTCGTCTGGTGAGCAGCAAGGTGTGCTCCCCATCCGAACCCGAGGCATCCGTGGTAAGGATTTGCTGTGGGCTTGGTCGCTGGAAGGGGACTCCGATGCTCAGATGGGCTGGGTTGATCCACCAAGTCAGGGACTGATGGACAGCGCCCAAGGCCCGAATGGGCTGTTCTAGTTCATCTGTGACCTGGTCCTACTGAACTCTGAGGTGCCACTGCAGTATCCTCATGTTCAACCGTGCAAAGGGAACTGTGGCTAAGGCTGCAGCCATGTGACAGCGTAGTAGCAGAAACAATCTCGCAGTGACCAAATTTGAATCTTGTACCCCGTGAGTGACCTCTCTTAGCCTGTACGCCCTGTCTGCGGGCAGGAAGGCTTTTCCTTGAACTGTGTCCAGGACTGCTCCTATGTATTGCAGCCTTTGAGCAGGCCATGGGTGTGACTTGGGCAAGTTTAAAGTGATGCCCAGAGACTGAAATTGACAGTCTCCTCCAAGGTCCTGTTTAATTGGTCTTCTGCCAGAGCTATAAGAAGCCAATCGTCCAGATAAAGGTAAACAAAGAGACCCCTTCTCCTGAGGGCTGCCGCCACTACTGCCAGTCACTTGGTAAAAACCCTTGGTGCTGATAGGCTGAATGGTAGCACCCTGAACTGGTAGTGCCCACCTTGGAAGGTGAAGTGGAGGAACTTCCTGTGGAATGGCAGGATTTTTATATGCACATACGCATCCTCCATGTCCAGGGAGCAATGCCAGTCTCCTTGATGGAGCATGGGCAACAGGCTTGCCAGAGTCACCATTCTGAACCTCTTGCAGTCGATGAAATTATTCAGTTGGCTCAGATCCAGAGTGGGATGGAGGTCTCCCTTTTCTTTGGAATAAGGAAGCAGTGAGTAGAAACCTTTGCCCCTTTGAGCAAAGGAGACCTCCTGGATGGCTCTCTTGTCTAACAAGGCCTGTATTTCTGCCCTCAGGAGGAGTGCATGGCAGGGTGAGCAGTGGAAGGAGACTGGTGGGTTGTCCGGTGGAATCGGAATGAACTCTAGGGAGTATCCTCTCTCCACTATCTGTAGGACCCATTGGTACGACGTGACATTGGACCATCTGGACAGGTAGAGGGAGAATCTCCCTCCTACCACCTCCCCCTGCACTTCCTGTGGAGGAGGAAGGGTCAGTACGGAGTCATGCCGTATTGGAGGGGGTGGGCAGGGGAGGCCTGGGAGCTTTGGGATTTTTGGGGCCCTGGGCGCCTGAAGGGACAGGGTGGCCTCATCTCTTAAAGCCTCCCTTTTGATGAGGTTGGCGTCTTCCCTGCTGTCCTTGATTTTTACGAAAAGGACGGTGACGGTTAGCTTGCGGCTATGATCTATACATCTTGTGGACCTCAGACACTGCTTTCCCCGAATCCTGTGGACCAGTGATGAGTTTCTCTGTTTCCTGGTCGAACAGGACAGGTCCTTGAAAAGGAGCATCCAGAATGGCACCCTGAAGGTCTTGCTGGAAACTTGAAACTCTTAGCCAAGCATGCCTCCTCATGCAGACACTTGTGGCTTCTGTATCTGCTGAATCGTAAGAGCTCCTGAGAACAGGTTTATCTACATCCATTCCTGATTGAATGACTGCCAGGAGCTCTGCTTTGCCCTCCGACTCTGATTGAGCCATAGCTTGATACACTGCCTTAGCCCATAGTGACTTTTGATAGGTCACCATGTGAGCCAGGAAAGGTCAATGACCAGATCGTGCAGGTGGCCAAGGAATATACTTTTCGTCCCATTTGATCCAACTTCTTGGACTCTGGGTCTGAAGGTTGGGCACTTGTATGTCTGGGTTGTTGTGCCTTACCATGTGCTGCCGTTAGCACCATGAAGTCAGCTTTTGGGTGCTCCCCAGGAAAGGCTCCTCTTTTGGAGTTTTACATAGCCTGTCCACTTTTCTTGGCACCGCATTTGTAGTAGTCAGGTGTTTCCAGGTTAGCCTGGTAACATCTAGGAAAGGCTCCGCTAATGAGGGAATGACCAGTGGTTTAGAGTTGGTGGCCCCCCAAAATTTAGCCAGACGTCATCTCTCTGAATCCAGCTCTTCCGTGTTCCATTGGCAGAGAGCTTGGCTGTGACGCAATATGTCCAGGAAAGATGGGTCGTCCGGTGTGGACCTAAGAGAACTTCTTGGGTCTGGAGAAGGAATAGGGAGCTTGTCCTCTGACAGATAATCTGAGGAGCAGTCTCCGGCGTCATCTCCCGAGGTCAATGGCGGTCATCCGCTGGAGAATGGGACGGAAGGGTGCCTTTTTCTGCCACTTGGACCAGGCATCCGCCTGTCCTCATTCTCTAGTGTCCAATGATCACTCGGTCCTTGTCCAACTCAGAGTCGGAAGGGTCGGTAGTATGCCTACCATCGGAGGCAGACGTTTCCCTGTGTTCAGGTAGAGGAGGCATCCGGTACTGGGCGACCTCCAGGCATCTGCTGGTATCGTCCGGTCGTTTGTGTTTTTCAGACGAACCAGCACACTTTCGGGCGGCATCCAAGGATTTGCGCGAAGTAAATGCCTGACCCTCTTGGGTCGACCCATGGGAGAACTTATGGGGTCGGTGGGCCAAGGGAACCTGGGTGAACAAACACCCTGATGAAGAACACTCCTTACCTTTTGTTCGTGAAGAGGAGGATGACTTCTTGTGGGTAGCCCCTGAAACAGCAGTGGTACCTGGGGGAACCAATTCTGACCTCCCGCCAGAGGTAGAAGAAGCAGAAGTCCTCTGTGGGGACTGTGGGCGAGATTCTGACCTCGCCCTTTCTTTCTCCCGGTGATGGTGCTTCCTCTCAATCTTTTCTCCGGGGAGGGGAGAGACTCCCTGGGTGAAAGAAGAACTATGCCCTGACTGGGACTTCTGCATGGCCTTGTTTCTCCAAGAGATATGCTTTAAGCGTGTTGGCGTGTCAAATTCTGGTTTTGCTATTACATTTCTGGCCATCGTCAGGCCAGTGGTTCAGACCTAGGCAGATCAGGCAGGTAGAGTGGTAGTCTCTTTCTGGGATCTGCTTCCCATACAGACACTTCGACTTTTGTTGAAAGGAAAACTAAGACGACATGCAAGATCGTCAAAAAATGCTGAAAATAAGTGATTTCCGACTAAATGCGTGACCGCGGGGAAAAAAGGTGGTAGACTGCCAACTGTGGCATCCGTAGATCTGATGTAAACAGGTCAACAGTGGGAAAAGAAGTGAGGTGGTTCCGGGAGACCACCCCCTTATACCATGCTTGACGTCAGGCGGAGTCAACGTTGGGGTGGTCCCCTGACACAGACTGCTAGCTAGATTTTTTCCATGGGGTCCCAACGCCTGGCGATCTTAGTCCTAATGGTATTACCTAACATAGAAACATAGAAGTTGATGGCAGATAAGGACCGTAAGGCCCATCCAGTCTGACCATTTCTTTTTCTACCTTATGACTGTGCCATAGGCTCTTGCTCTGTCAATGGCCTATCTATTCATACTCATCTGTATTGCTCCCTTGTGCCTATCCCATGCCTGTTTGAAGCCCTGCACTGTATTCATATCCACCACTTCCTGAGGTAGGCCGTTCCATGCATCCACCACCCTTTCTGTGAAAAAGAACTTCCTCACATTACCCCTTAATCGGCTTCCCTCTAATCTCATGCTCTGCCCTATTGTCCTGCCATTTTTCTTATATTGAAACATGTTAGACTCTTTTCACTTTGTTAATGCCCTTAAGGTGTTTGAATGTTTCGATCATATCACCTCTCTTCCCTCCTTTGCTCTAGGGTATACATATTGAGTTCAGTTAATCTGCCCTCATAAGTTTTCTGATGCAGTCCCTGCACCATTTTGGTTGCCCCTTCTCTGGACTGCCTCAGTTTGGTTAATGCCCTAATGAAGGTGTGGCCTCCAGTACTGCACGCAGTACTCCAGATGGGGCCTAACCAGTGTCTAGTAAAGAGGGATCATTACCTCCCTCTTCCGACTTGTGATACCACTACTAATACACCCCAACATCCCCCTAGCCTTACCTACTGCTTTAGAGGTCTGCTTGGATAATTTCAGGTCATCGGTGATGACGACGCCCAAGTCTCTTTCTTCCCTTGTGACTGCCAGCAACTCCCCTCCCAGCCTATAAGTGGCCTCAGGGTTTCACTTCCCTGTGTGCATGATCTTGCACTTCTTTGCGTTAAACCCCAGTTGCCACTCTTCCAACCATTTTGTTAGTTTATCCAGATCTCTTCTCATTCTGCCCACACCATCTGGATCATCTCTCTGTTGCAGATCTTGGTGTCATCTGCAAACAGACAAACCTTACCCTCCAGTCCATCTGCAATGTCACTGATGAAGATATTGAAGAGGACTGATCCCTGAGGTACCCCACTTGTGACTTGCATCTCTTCTGACTGTATTTCATTTACCACCACTCTCTGTTTTCAACCCGTCAACCAGTTTGCCACCCAGTTGATCAACGTCTGACCCACCCTGAGCCTACCCAGCTTATTAATCAATCTTCTATGTGGAACAGTATCAAAAGCTTTGATGACGTCAAGGTAGGCGACATCAACTGCTCCCCCTTGGTCCACCACTCTGGTTAGCCAATCAAAGAAATCTATGAGATTAGTTTGACAGGACCTTCCTTTTGTAAACCCATGCTGTCTTGGATCCTGTGCTCCTATGGATTCCAGGTGTTGCACTATCCTTTCCTTAAGGAGTGTCTCCATAATCTTGCCCACTACTGAGGTAAGACTGACTGGTCTGTAGTTCCCTGCCTCCTCCCTGCTACCACTCTTGTGGAGCGGGATCACATGAGCCCTTCTCCAGTCTTCTGGGACCTCTTCTGTGCTCACAGACTCACTAAACAGTTCGGATAATGGCTCTGCTAGTTCCACCCTTAGCTCCTTTAGTACCCTGGGATGTATGCAATCAGGTTCCATTGCCTTGTCCACCCTGAGCTTATCGAGCTCTTGTAGGACCCTATCTTTTGTGAAGGGACTAGTGCATACCTCCCTCCCCCCGTGTCCATGGTGCAGAGCTGTGGGCCCTGCTCTACCTTCTCTTCAGTAGATACTGAGCAGAAGTATCTATTTAGGATAGATGCTTTTACATGGTCCTCCTCACACGCCCCCTTATCCCCTTTGACCTTAGCAATACCCCCTCTGGACCTTCTCCTTTCACTAATATATCTATAGAAAGTCTTGTCACCTTCTTTTACTGTTCATACTAGTGTTTCCTCAGTCTGGGCCTTTGCCTGCGCCCTACTGCCTTCCCTGCTTCCCTTAGGGAAGTTTGCTATGCCTCCCTATCTTCATCCCGCTGTGTTCCCTTATATTTCCTGAAGGCCAGTCTTTTGGTTCTGACCTTTTCTGCTACTGTGTTTGAGAACCAAAGTGGTTTCCTTCTTCTTTTGCACGTCCTTTTCTCACTAACACAATGGGATGTTGCTTCAGTATTGCATCTTTAATGCTTGCCCACTTTGCCTGTACCCCCTCACCTGTATTTCTTTTTGCCAGGGCTAGCTTAACTCTGTTGGCCATCTTATCAAAGTCGGCTCCTCTGAAGTTCCATATTTTTGCCTTGGAATGGGATGATTTTGTTCTAGTGGCCAAATTGAACCATACCATGTGATGGTCACTGGCCCCCAGGTGACCTTCTACCTGGAGATCTGTGATCCTTTCCCTGTTAGTCAGTACTAGATCTAGGATAGCCCTGTCTCTAGTGGGTTGTTGTACCAGTTGTTTGAGGCCCTCCCTCTGCAGGGAATCCACAATGTGTCTAGTTCTGGCAGATGTCCCTGCTGGTATTGACCAATCTGTATCTGGCAAGTTGAAGTCTCCCATTATCAGAACCTCCCCTTTAGCTGTCATGTTTTGTATATCTTCTAACAGTAACGTGTCTATGTCCTCCCATGGTCTGGAGGCCTGTACACAACCCCAGTTCGTATGGCTGTCCCATTTCCTGTTTCCAGGGTGACCCACAGTTCTTCTGGCTCCTTATGTGTATTCTGAATTTCTGTAGCTTTGATATTTTCATTGACATAAAGGGCCACTCCACCCCCCGCCTTTTTGCATCTAGGTCTCTTCTGAACAGTACATAGCCAGGTACTGAAGTCTCCCAAGTGTGGTTACTGGTAAAACATGACTCGCTAATGACTACTATATCCAGTTTAGCCTCTGTCATTACTGCCTGCAGGTCTGGGACCCTTCCCCTGCTGAAAAGAAGAAACACGGACGAAAGAAACAAGGAGGTAAGAGCATAAACAATCAGCCAGCAACAAATGCAGTAGCCCTGAAAGCTTATCCTAATGCCAGATAAAACTGTGAAACCTGTAAAGTACCACCTGTAATAATTTCACTGAAGATATGTAAGAAACACTTTGCGACAAAGAAAAGTAAAGCAGTAACATACAGTAAGATATACCTTGCAAAACACAATTTGAATCAGAATATTACAGCAGTAATCTGTACGCACACACCTGTAGGCACACCCTGTAATAATGCAGCAGAATGTATACCCAGCAACAATTTGAATCCGAGAAAAATTAAGCAATAAAATGTTAGCAACAAACAGTAACAATCCCTTGTGAGTACAAAATAAAAATAACAGAGTAAACCTGCCTAGCCTAAAGAAACCTTAATCCTTATTGTTGCTCTGTCCTTTCAAGCAACCTAGAAGAAAAGAGCTCAGGTGAAGCTAGATGCCTTGGCCAGGAAACCTAGTCTTCCACCTTACCTGCTGAAAGAGCTCCCCCTCGAAGTGATACACAAAGACACCCTGTCTTTGTGAAAAAACAAATAAGGCTCTTTTCACGAGAACCTGAAGCTCAGAAATCTGTCAAGCAGAAGTAACATCAACTAAAAAGAGTGCCTTCCATGACAGAACGCGCAACTCAACTTCCGGCCAGTTCAGACCGCCTGGCCCATCTAGTCTGCCCGTAAGCCCTTGTACTGGATTACTGCTTCCAACCCACCCACTGCTGTACCTCTATGGGTCCCCTATGCCTGTTCCAAGCATGCTTGAATCCATCCACAGTGCTCGTTCCCACCACCTCCTGAGGCAGATCCATGCGTCCACCACCCTCTCTATGAAGAACTCCCTCACATTCCCTCTTAACCTCCCACCTTCCAATTTCATGTCATGACCCCTCATTCTTGTGCTCCTCCTGTATTGTAAAATGTCTCCCCCCTGCACCTTATTTATACCCTTGAGGTGCTTAAATGTTTCTATCATGTCCCCTCTTTCCTTCCTCTCTTCCAGCGAGCACTGTAACATCTTAGTCGCCCTTCTCGGGACCATCTCTAGTCTGTTAATATGCTTACAAAGATGTGGCCTCTAGAACTGCACACAGTATTGCATGTGAGACCTGACCATGGTTATATATAATGGTATCACTACCTTCTTCTGCTGGTGATACCTCTGCCTATGCACCACAGCATGCCACTGGCCCTTCCAGCTGCCTTAGCACTCTGCTTTGATATTTTCAGGTCGTCTGAAATAATAACCCCCAGGTCTCTTTCCTCCTTTGTGACAGTCAGTAACTCCTCCCCAATCCTGTAGCTTTCCCCATGGTTTTTGTGTCCCAGGTGCTTAATTCTGCATTTTTTTTTAATTCAACTTCAGTTGCCAGTCCTCAGACCATTTTTCAAGCTTCCCCAGGTCCCTCCTCATTTTCTCCCCCCCCCCTCCCCTGGGGTATCCACTCTGTTACAGATTTTGGTGTAATCTGCAAACAGGTAGACCTTTCCCTCCAGCCCTTCTACAATGTCGCTAATGAGGACATTTAACAGGACTAGCCCCAGGACCGATCTTCGAGGCACACCACTGGTCACCCCCTCTCCCCAAAGTGCACCCCATTTACCACCACCCGCTACCTCCTGTCTGTTAGCAAGTTTCAAACCCAGTTTACCACCCTGTCCCCCATGCCCAGCCTACCAAGCTTGTTCATCAGCCTCCTATGTGGGATGGTGGCAAAGGCTTTGCTGAAATCGTCCAGCCCGTTGTCGCAGAGGCAGGGTGCCAACCTGCGACGCCGGCGACCCGGGTTCAGGAACAGACCTGGTTTGTCAGAAGGGCCAGCCGGTGGGAGAAGGATTGAGTGTCCAAAGACTGCTCTCCTTCTCCAGGAGGAGGGTGGGGAGTGTGTCGGCGCTATACTGACACCCAGCGGAGGCCGAGTATACTGCTTGCGCCAGCGCCAACGCCAACACGTTCGGAAGGTAGGGCAGACTCTGGTAGTCACTGCACGTCCACACCCTCACAAAACACCAGGGAGAAAAACCTGCCACCCTCCGCTTAGATGACGCCGCCTCTGACTAATTAACTCCCAGGTTGACTTCCTATCTCTGTCTATTGCGGCACCCTTAAGAGGGGTTTGGGTGCCACGACCCCACCCAGGGGGGTAAGCCAGGAGGTATCGGGATAGCGGCTGATGTGGGAGTGGCAGCCGGGGGTCTGATCGAGCTGAGGGTAACAGCAGGGGTGGCATCAGAAAAACAAAAAGAACAGGTTACTCACCTCTAACAGTAGTTCTAGGAGTGGTATATGTTGTTCATCCACACTTCTTGGCATGTCCCTTTCCCCTTTAAATTTTTCCGGAAAGTCTTCAAGCTGGCTCCTCCCACCCACCCGAGTGGTAAATACCTCGGCTCCGCCTCATGACACCAGATCTTAGCCCGCTGGAAGCAAGGTTGTGCGCCTAAAACCGGGGAGTGGTCAGGTGTGTGTGTGGATGAACAACATGTACCACTCCTAGAACTACTGTTACAGGTGAGTAACCTGTTCTTCTAGGAGCGTGGATATGTTATTCATCCACACTTCTTGGCAGACTCCAAGCAGTTCTCCGGGAGGAGGGAGGCAAGGCGCACACCCCCTACTAGGGAAATAAAGATTGGAGAACCGAGACCCCAAAACCAGCATCCTGACATGACTCAAGGTCGATGTGGTACTGAGTAATGAAGGTGTTTGCTGACTTCCAGGTAGCAGCCCAACAGATTTCCTGGATAGGGATGTCCCTGGAAGCAGCCACTGATGCAGCAGTATGGCAGGTAGAATGAGCTCTTATCCCTCTGGGAGGCTCCTTGCCCAGCAACTCATAGCATAGACCTATGCATGATGTAATCCACCTTTCAATGGTCCGTTTGGCTGCAGGCCTGCCAGAAGCGGCTTCAGCGTAGGTGACAAACAGCTGGCGAACCTCTCCACGAATTTCCACCATTCTCTCCTTATAATAGGAGACAGCACGTCTCAAGTCCAGAGTATGGAGCCTGTACTCGGCATCCGAGGTGTAATTCGGCTAATACACCAGCAGAATCAACACCTGGTTAAGGTGAAACTCTGATACCACCTTCAGAAGGAATTTCGGTTGAGGGCACAGGACAACTTTGTCCCTGTGAAAGACCAGATAAGGGGAGTCCACCGAAAGCACCTGGAGCTCCCCTGTCCTTCTGGCTGACGTGACAGCCTCCAGGAAGGCTGTCTTCCATGACAAGTGTGAGAGCTCACACTTGTGCATGGGTTTGAATAGCTTGCCCATGAACTTTGCCAAACCAGCAACAGATCCCACGGAGGTGGAGGTTCACGCACCAGAGGGGATACGTGATCCAGGCCTTTGAAGAAGCGCCCGACCACTGTCTCCTGTGCCAATGTCGGTTGACTGGCCCGCACCCGATAAGCAGAAATGGCTGCCAGGTGCACCCTAAGGGTCAATGACCGTAGACCCCTCCTTTGGAGAGAGACCAAAGGTAGTCTAGAATGTTAGCCACGGAGCAGGATAAGGGGTCCAGACTCTTACTCTGGCACCAAATGGAAAAGGCATAACATTTCCTGGTCGATTCCTTACAAGATGCCTCCACCATGGTGTAGACATCCTCGGAAAGACCCAGAGCCTGGAACTCTAGCCACTCAGGTACCAGGCTGTGAGGTGCAGGGATTGAAGGTCCAGATGGAATACCTTTCCCTGGTTCAATGATATCAAGTCCGGGCATATACAAAGCCGCTCCGGGAGCCTGCAACTGAGGAGATCTGGGTACCAGAACTGGCATGGCCAATCTGGGGTTACCAGGATCACCTTCGCCTTGTCCCTCCTCACTTTGAGTAACACCTTGTGGATCAAGGGAAATGGAGGGAGGGCGTAGAGGAGGCCTGGGGCCCACGGCCTCGAGAAGGCATCCCCCTGCAGCAAGCCCTGCTGAGGGGGGCGGGCATGGGACAGCCTCAGCTTGGTGTTTTCCCTGGAGGCAAACAGGTCCACCAATGGCTGGTCCCAACGGGAGAACAGACTGTAAGCCACCTCTGGATGGAGAGACCACTCGTGGGATTTCTGGCCTATACGGCTAAGAGCATCTGCCAGCTGGTTCGAGACTCCTGCCACATGAATGGCTAGGAGATCCGCCTCCAACCGGCTTAAGAGGGTCCAGATGCGGAGCGCCTTCTTGCACAGCAGACAGGAGTGCATGCCACCCTGTTTGTTGAGGTAGTACATGGTCGTGGTATTGTCCATCTGGACTTGAACGACTTGACCCCGGAGCTGAGGAGCGAAAGCTGACAGTACCAGTCTGACTGCCTGAGCTCCAACAGGTTGATGCGCATCGACCTCGGGGTCCAGAACCCGGCCCCATTGTCCCCATGTGGGCTCCCCAGCCCATGAGAGAAGCATCGGCTGTAAGGACGACCGTCGGCTCGGGGCGGACAAACAGGATCCCTTCCTGCAACTGTTCTGGGGTGGTCCACCATTGGAGAGCGTCCCACATCTTCTGGGTTTCAGTGATCAGCTGGTCGAAATGACTGTGGCGCCGAATCCACTGGGCGGCCAGCTCCCATTGGAGTGGGCACATGTGTCACCTGGCCCAACGGACCACTGAAGTGCACGCCACCATGTAACCGAGAAGGCGCCGAAAGTCCCGGGCAGGGCACAAGTGCCCAACCAGAAATGATCAGACAAAGGAGGAGAGAACATCCTCCCTGTTCGCCGGGAGCCGAGCTCTGGCTTGACAAGAGTCGAGCTCTGCCCTGATGAAGCCCTTCACCTGAGAGGGCACGAGTTCTGACTTAGCCTCGTTCACCAGGACGCCGAGTTGGGAGCAGGGTCGGAGGGCCAGATCCCTGGACCTCTCCACCTCCTGAAGGGAGGAACCTGCCAAGAGCCAGTCATCAAGATAAGGGTAGATTCATACTCCTGGACACCGAAGATGGGCTGCCACCACTGCAATGCACTTGGTGAAGACCTGTGGGGCCGATGACCGGCCGAACAGCATGGCTCGGAACTCGTACAGGGTCCACTTGACCCTGAAGCGGAGGATCCGCCGATGAGACGGACGGATTGGGACGTGAAAGAGCGTGTCCTGCAGATCCAGTGAACAGAACCACGTTTCACTCCACGGATGGTATGATCTGGTTCGGAGTTACCATCTAGAAGGTGAGAGACCTGAGATATTGATTCAGGTTGTGGAGATCTAGGATGGGGCGCCAACTCCCCTGTCCGCTTGGGCACCAGGAAGTACCTGGACACGAAGCCTGGGTCTGTAGCAGGATCCGGCACTGGAGCTACCGCCACCTTGTGGAGGAGCTGAGCTATGTCATCTCGGAGAGCCGACTGGGTGCAAGCTGAGATCCTTTCCTCCCAAGGGGCACGGGCTCAGCTGGGAGGGTACTGCTCGAACTCTAGAGGCAGTCCCTGACCGACCACTTCAAGAACACACCTGTCCAAGGTGATATCGGACCAGGCGGAAAGAAAGTGGCGGAGCCGGCCCCCAACGGGAGGACCCACAGCTGGCGTGACGGGTGTAGGGGTGGCAACCCCCAACCCATCACTGAGCAGGCTTAGAGGAAGAGGAGGCTCCTGGACCTGCGCCTCGGCCTCCTTTATGGGGCTGTTGTGGACCCTGTTTGGGCCTTGGGCGCCAAGTTTGAGCCTGCTGCTGTTACTGCTGGCCTCCTTGATAGGAGGGTTGCCTGACCGCAGGGGAAGAGTGCCAAAAAGGCTTATTCTTACGCTTCTGCTGGTTCTTGCCCGAAGAATCCTTCACAGAAGTAGCATCCAAGGTGGCACTGGACTGCTCTATGCGCTGAAGGTGACCAGCCACTCCTGGACCGAACAAGTCGGTGCCTAGGAAGGGCACGTCAGCTAACTTGTGCTGAGTATCCACTGGGAAGGAGGAAAGCCTCAGCCAAGCCCTGCGGCAAGTGGCCACTGCGACTGCTAAAGAGCAGGCACAAGAATCCCCAATGTCCAGGGCCGTCTGGAGCTGCTGTTTTGTGACAGCATGGCCCTAATCACGGATTTGCTTCACAGTGGTCTGCATGTGCACCGGGAGATGAGGGAGGAATTCATCTAATGACCCCAGGAGAGCATGAGAGAAGTGTGCCATTATAACAGCCAAGCTGGCCTGACGAAGGCCTAAGGAAGAGGCCGTATAAACCTTACAGGCGGAATGGTCCATATTTTTAAAATCCTTGTCCGGGGGTTGGTCAGTGTCTGCTGAGCTACCAGTACGCCTGAACACAGAAGCGGTCACCAGGCTCTCGGCTAAAGGATGTTCTATGAACCTCGCCAGGGACTCCATGGGCACCGCGTACTTGCGAGAATGCAGGCAGACGGTGCTGGGCAGGAAGCTGGGCGCTGCCAAAGCTCAAGGGCCGGGCCAACAATAGCTTCGGCCACTGGAAAGGCCTCCGTCGGGGTATCCCCCCTATTGAGGATATCCATAAGGGGGTACTCTGCCTTCTTCTGGATGGACTCCAGGGGCATGCCAGTGGATTTGGAAATCAGGCAGAGAATGACCTGAAAAGATTAAGGGCCTTCCTCCAAACCCACCATGGACGACTCAACATCCCCAGGATGGGAGTGCAATCCGGTGGCGTCCGATTCCGAAGAGTCGGGATACAACGGCCTCCTGCCTAGATCTCCCCCGATACGCCATGGGCGATCGAGGATGACCATACTCAGACATCGGGGAAGCCCGGTGTCTGTTCGGTCCTCTTTCAAGGGAGCCCCTCCCTGAGGCTGCTTAGGCGATGGTTCCTCCAAAAATCGGTGGAGAGACCGAGGCAGGCCGAACCGGGATACGAGCCGGCCCCACGGGCAGGGGAACCAAAGACTTCGGTTCCGGAGGGGTCGGCATCGACCTAAGAGGCGGAAGCCAAGTGATGGCCGGGGTGGCTGGCGGGGCCGACTTCTGCCTGGTCAAAATCAGCTGTTCCACATGAGATCTTCATAGCATCGACGGAGTTTCCGCCCAAGCCTCTCCTTTCCTCTCCTCGTCCCAGGAGGATGAAGATCTGTGGCAACGCCTCCTCTTATAGTGTTTATGACTCTTTTTCGGCCATTCGGTCAAAGGGGTTCTGGATCTTGATAGAGACCGAGGGAGTCGACCCGATCAATCCGGAACTATTTCCTCGATGGGGACACCAGCGGGCTGGGTCTCCTCATCCAGAAAAACAAGGACTGGAGTCCTTTCCAAAGAGTCGTCAACCGGGGTCGATTGGGTCGAGAGTAATCTCAGCCTCATTGGCCATTTCCTTGGTCCCCTGGCCAGATGGGATGTCCAAATAGCCGGCGGCAGAGGATGCGATCTCGACCGAGGCCGAGACTGCGTGTTCTTGGGACTCAGACCTTTCTCGGTCCCAAGAACGTCTTCGCTTAGACGAAGACTTCAGATCCTTATCCCTCTTACGAGGGCGGGAGGAGTGCGAGCCCGAGGGCGCCTCACCCCTGGTGGGGAGAGACTGGCACAACTCCTTGAAGGAGCCCAAAAAGGTGGAGCCAAGGTTGAGCGGAAAAAAAAGCTTCAGTTGGCTGAAGCTTGAGCTGCTTCCTCCTCGACTGCCTTCATTTGCTCCAGCTGCTCGGCGGATCCCACGGCTGTGGAAACCGCCCACCTCGCCTCCTTCGCTTTCACTGGCAGGTTTTTTTATCCAGTCTCCCCAGTTTTAGGCACGCCTTGCGGTCGTCCAGGACATTGGGATGGAAGGCCAGGCAGAAAGTGCAAGATAAGGTATCATGTCCGACACCTAGGCAATACATGCACATTGGGTGGGGATCAGTGCTCGACATCTTCTGGCCGCAGGTACACCAGTGAAATCCGGGGGACGATTTATCCTCCATGTTCGATGTGCTACAATCGGAATCGCTAACTCGAACGAGTTTTAAGGTTAGTTTGAGTAAAAAAACGACGCTTTGAATCCAGGGCCTACGAATTGCTGTGAGAGCACGAGGGAACCTGTATCTTCCAGCGGAAAGGAAGATCTGGGGTAATGGGGCGGAGCCAAGGTATTTACCACCCAGGTGGGTGGGAGAAGCCAGCTTGAAGACTTTCCGGCAAGATTTAAAGGGGAAAGGGACATGCCAAGAAGTGTGGATGAACAACACATCCACGCTCTTAGAAAAAATGCTTTGCTGAAATCAAGGTAAGCGACGTCCACTAACCCACCCTGATTTACTTCCTTTGTCACCCAGTTGAAGAAATCAACCAGATTTGTCTGGCATGAACTCCCCACTGTGAATTTGTGTTGCCTATTGTCCTGGGCTCCAATGAGTTCTAGGTGCCTCACTATCCCTTCTTTAAGTAATGTCTCCATGATCTTCCCCACTACTGAGGTGAGGCTGACCGGCCTATAGTTCCCCATCTCCTCCTTGCTGCCGGATTTGTGTAGAGGGACCACATGTGCCCTTCTCCAATCCTCTGGTGCCACCCCTGTGTTGAATGACTCGGTGAACATGGCTGCCAGAGATTCTGCTATCTCCCTTCGTAGTTCTCTTAATATCCTTGGGTATATGCCATATGGTCCCATCGCTTTGTTCACCTTCAATTTAGTGAGCTCCTGCAGTACTCTCTCCCCTGTGAATGGACTATTATCCACCTCTTCACCCCTTGGCAACTGCTGTACTGATGTGGCCCCTGCCCTTCCCCCTCTTATGAACATATGAAGCCAGCAGAAGGACATTTAGTCTATCAAGTCTGCCCATGTTGCAGGGTTCACCGCTTGAGCTACTGTCCCTGCCCCCTCTCCCCACTCCTTATATCCTTCCTAGCAATAGTGAATACTGAACATAAATATTTATTCAGTATTTCTGCCTTTTGCATGTCAGCTTCCTTGCATTCCCTCTCTCTCTCTCCCCCTTGAGCCTTACAATCCCCCCCCTTGTTTTTCCTCCCTTAGCTGATGTACCTGTAGAATGTCGTCCCCTTTCTTAACTGACACTGCTAAACCTTCCTCAGTCCATGCTTTTTGCTCTCCTTACTGCCTTTCCCACTTCCCTCAGACACTAAGTACTGTCCTCCTCCTTTTGGGTCTCCTTATATTTCCTGAACCCTTTCCTTTTTGCCCTGACCTTTGCCACCACCTTTCTCGAGAACCACAGTGGCTTTCTCCTTCTCTTGCCTTTGGATACCAATCTGATGCATTAGTTTGTTACTTCTAGTAAGGCTTCCTTTAGATGCTTCCACTGTTTTTACACTTCCTCTGCTCCTGTTCTCTCTAGGGCTCTTTTGATACTCCTCCCCATTTCAGCGAAGTCAGCATTTTGAAATCCAAAAACCTTTGTCCTAGTATGACTTCAGTGAGTCTCTGTCCCTATGCTGAACCACACAATGTTGTGATTGCTGGATCCCAGTTGCCCTTCTACCTGGACATCTGCGATTCGATCCCAGTTTGTCATTACTACATCTAGAATTGCCCTGTCTCTGGTGGGATCAAGCACAAGCTGCCAGAGCCCAGCCTCCTGGAGTGCACCAAGGATGCTTCTGCTTCTGACTGAAGCAGCTACACTGGTGTTCTAATCCACGTCTAGCATATTGAAATCCACCATCAGTAGAATTTCACCTTTCACTGCCATCTCATGTATTTCTTCCACTAGCTCCCTGTCCAGTTCCTCTCCCTGTCTTGGAGACCTGTACATCACCCCTGTGCGTTTTGCTGTGCCATTTCCAGGTTGAAGGGCGACCTACAGTGCCTCAGCCTCCCCTTGCTTACCCTGTACCTGTGTTGCTATTATACCCTCTCTGACATACAGGGCTACTCCCCCTCCCAATCCCTCCTGAACAGAACATATCCTGGTACATTTGTTTCCCACTCATGATTAGCTGTGTACCAGGTTTCAGTTACTGCTACTATGTCCAGATCTCCTTCAATTATTAAGGCCTCCATGTCTGTGACTATTTGCCAGACTGCATGCATTGGTCAACATGACCTTCCAAGTTTTCTGCTTGACCTCTCTCTCTTCCTGTTTTTTGGTCCCCTGTATCTTCCCCCTTTCCTGATATTTTTCTCGTGTTCCCAATTCCTTTCCAACTCCATTTCAGCCCAACTCCGATGACCTTGATATCAACTCCTCTTCCTGCTCCATATTTCTGCTTTCTCTACCAAGTGGGGGTGGGCCGCCTGAGTAGCCCTGCTCCTGTTTCCCTCCCCCCCCGGCTAGTTTAAACCCTCATCAACAAAGCATTTAAATGGTCCACTGAGGGCTGCCTTCCCCTTGCTGGACAGATACAGTCCATCCTAACTGTACAGGGATGCACCATTCCAGGTGGGTCCCCAGTCCCCAATGAAGCCATACCCCTTCTCGTTGCAACAGCCTTACTAATGCGGAGATTCCCCAACCCCCCCCCGGACTGGCAGCACATCCGAAAATGTCACAGAGTGTGCTACCTTCCCCAGGTGCCTTGCCAACATTGTAAAGTCCTCCTTCACCTCCTCTAAGCTTGCCTTATCCTTGGACAGGTCAATTGTCCCCAAATGGATAATTACCTCCCTTTCCTCTCTACTATCTGTGCCCAAATCCATTCCCCAGACAACTGAGTCCCCCAACAGGAGCAACTTCTTTCTGTGGTGTTCTCTTCCTCCCGCCACTGGGTCTACCCTGCGGGAGGACCCTCACCTCTTCCCCTGGTCTCAGCCTCTGGTTCCTTTGCAGGGCTGTCCCGTTCCTCCAACACTGTGTAGGGGTTCATGAGCTGGACTGGATGGGGGATGCGTCTCTCTGCCCCCCCCCGAACCTTGGGTCTACGTCAATTAGCTCCCAACAATTCATTCTGCGACAACTCACTCCCAACAATCGGCTCCCTGGGCCACTCACTCCCGCGCCGCACCAATTCGCTCCCGCTCATTCATTGCCATGAAGTATGCAGTTTACAAATCATCTCAATTATCTCGAAATGTCTCAAGTCCTACTCATATAGCCGATTCTAATGATAATGCCATTCAGTGCACCAAGGGGTTGCTCAAATACAGATAACTTGCAATTTAAAATTTTTAACTTCAATAAAGATGTGTTCGCTCACCATTGGCCATCTACATGCAGGCTGGTGTTGGGTACCGCTGATAGTACTGACATTACCCAAACTGTTATTATAACGCGCTTGGCATGAGTTGGGACCACCATGTACTTGGCCTTGAGAGGGTGGACCACTGCTATGTACCACTCCATGGCTGAAGGCAGTGACATCCAGTATAGAGTCGAAGCAGACAATCTCAAACAGGAGAACCTTGAGCAGCAGCCACCCAGCCCGATTTCATAAAAGTTCCAGGGGTTTTTTAATGGATTGTGAATAAGAAGATATCATCTAAGACCCCCTGATCCAGTTCCCACTCGTGAGCTTGAGCAAATAAGCGAATGAATTTGTCTGCCAAGGTGTTCTTGACCCCCGGGACGTGAACTGCCATGAGGTGGAGGTTGTGCTGTGTTGCCCAATCCCAAACTCGCATCGCTTCTCTGCAAAGAGGGTAGGAACGAGTCCCACCCTGTTTGTTGATGTACCATACCACACACATGTTGTCCGTCTGTACAGCTAAGTGGCCGGGAAGGAGATGCATATGCAGGGCTTGAAGGGCATAAAGCACTGCTCAAAGCTCGAGAACACTGATGTGAAGCGTTTTCTCGTTCTTGGACAAGGAGCCCTGGGTCCTGTGAGGTCAGAGATTGGCTCCCCAACCTTCGCCCGAGGCGTCTGTGGTCAGAGTCCGGGGAGACAGATGGGAACTCCCCGACAAAGGTTCTCCTGAACCATCCACCACTGCAAGTCCCGAACCATGGGGGAGGAGACTAGGACAAGCTGGTCCAGGTCGTCCACCAACTGATCCCACTGAGACCAAAGCATCCACTGAGAGATTCTCATGTGGAGCCAAGAGCGAGTGACTGTTGGGATTGCAGCCACCATAAGCCCAAGGAGGCGAAAGACCGACCTGGTACTGACCCACCTGTGGCCGGATAACAGGCTGACCTGAGCTTGGAGTGTGGCCGCCCTGTCCGGTGGCAGGAAGGCCCTGCCAGAGGTTGTGTCCAGGTACTGAGAATTCATAAACTAGGTGACATGTGTACGTCACAGAACATTTTTCTGCAACATATCATGAACTGTATTCCAAATTTGCAGCTGTGCAGCCATGACAGTGTTGAAAAAGTTTGACCCAGGTTGTGTTATTTGACAAGATGTGGTTTTGAAATGTAACCTGAGTTGAGATGCAGGGACACTGACAGTGTATTTGTTACGCAGCCTGGTACTAAATTAAGTTATCTGCTGGTTGCAGTGAGACAGCTTGCTATCTGTGTTAATCCAGATACCCGTGGAACAGCTACGACTTAAACATAGTGTGTTACTGCTATAATCAAGTTGTAATAAGTCTTTCATTTCTTTTTTTAGGAAACTTCCAGATGCTTTGTTGTGTCAGTTGCCTTATCCAAAGAAGTTCTTCAACATCAGGCCCCTTCCCCCTCCCCCGGGCAGATATGCAACACGCAGAAGTCGTTTCAATCGATGACCAAGCCCATCATTACCAACCAGACATGAGAAGGATGCAGATGAAATCTGTGAAGGAGTAACCAAATAAGAAACCATTAATGAGACCCATCTCCAAATATGTCCCAAAAAAAAAAAAAAATATTTGCCTTCATTGGCTACAGAGTATTCCATTTCCAATGCAAACATTTCTCATCAAGCACTGGAATGTGCACACCAACAGTATCTGTGACCTGTGATACAAAACAATACAATGAGTTCATGTCTATATACATCAACCCCCCACCTAGAAAATACATACATATACATATTTACATATATATATATACACATATATATATATATATATATACATATATATATATATATATATATATATAGAGAGAGAGAGAAGAGATATATCTATCTCAACTCACCAAGACTACTAGTAGTGTACAAACAAAGGGCACCCTTCCACCCGGTTGAGGTGATCGCATTGCATTTGCAGGAATCGCAGCACACTTTGGACCAGCAATGGTTCTCTCATGGTCATCATTTCTGACGGAACTCTGAATGGATTCATGTCATGTTATCCCTCCTTCACACGGTTTGGCAAGACACTGTGCATCATGAGTACATCATCACAGAGTATGTAAACTTTCTGGACACAAGACAGTTGCATTTTGGGGATGCAGAAAAATTCTGGGGACTGTGTGAACACTGCGCACATGAGTGACTGTGCAATAAATTCTAGGGGACTTTGCGTGTGATGTAAGGCTCCCATTTCACTTCCTCAGCACTTGCCAATTTTCTGGACACAAGACAGATGCATTTTATGTGTTGTGAATGTGAGCACATATCATACTTAAATTATAAATTAAAGCAGCAATGCAACAATGTGGTGAAAATTCTGACCTACACTTTTTTATGCTATTTTACATTGCCAGCCACTAGTTACCTCCTGACTTCTATGATACCCTTTTCACAATTTGTGTCTGTTTTACTACTTTTTCTCATGTCTGAGGAAAAAAAAAGAAAAAGGAGCACGCCTTTTAATATGACTCTGACCACGTTTTCATCACTATTTGCAGCTGTTTTTGAATAAATATTGTTATGCGAGATCATAAAACACTGCCTGCTGCATAACTGTTAATTTTACAACAAAAGTAATATATAACAACTAATGGAGAAAAACAAGAAAATACTGACGAAGACCTGTTCCGCACTGTATTAAAAGAAGTGCTCCTTTTATTATTTCAGACATAAAAAAAGTACTAAAGCAGACTCAAATACTGGAAAGAATAGCATCATACAAATCAGGATGTAAGTAAAGTGGCAATGTAAAATAGCATAAAAAAGTATAGGTCAAAATGTTCAACAGATTGTTGCACTGCTGCTTTAAAGAGATTCACCAAGTTACATAGTTATGGTATTGCACCCAATATATGGGTGCCTAACCTCAAGGGGAATCTTTGTTGCTCCACATGTCCTTACATAGTGCAATAGTTTTCTGGCAAAAATGTTCCTAATGCATTTACGGGTCCCGGAGGACTTCCCGTTCTGAAGAGCTCACCCAAGTTCTGCCTCAGCTCCAGCAACGTTATGACGGATGTCAGGAAAGCGCTGGGGCGCCCATTATACTGAATGGCCGCAGCTTTCCGAATGTTTTTATGTGATAATGGTCAGTTTGTGGTGAAACGTGGGCATGTTTCAAAACATTCAGAAAGCTGCCAGCCATTCACTATAATGGAGCATGCCCCTGCAATCTCCCTAGCATCACATCATAATGTTGCTGAGTACGGGGGTGGAACTTGGGCGGCTCTTCAGAAAGGGAAGTCCTCCGGGACTCGGTTTTCCGAACTTACGAGCGTTTTTGCCGGAAAAGTATTGCACTATGTAAGGACATGTAGAGCAAGAAAGATTCCCTTGGAGGTAAGGCACTCATATATCGGGTGCAATACTGTAACTTGATGAATCTCTTTAATGCCCATTTCAAAAAATAAATATTTGTGGAGCCTCATTAATGTTTACTTTGTGTCGGGACTCATGATTTGAAGTGTTTCGCAAAAAGCATGACTGAGCAGTGCAAGTATGTTGTGCTAAACTGCATGTGTGCAGTCAGTGTTCTTTCCTGTGTGCGTGCAGACATTGTCCAGCTTTGTGCAAACATGTATATGGTGTGATTTGTTGCAGTATCTCAAGAATAAAGATAAAAAAGAATATATGATGTACATTTTATTTGTACCATCAGCACCAGCGGAGTAAATTATGAGATATTTTTGCAGAGTTACCGTGTCACTGTACACCTCAATCACTCACAGTGCACACATGACTTTGCGGAGATCATAGCACAAAAAACACATGCTCTCCTAAAAGTCATGTGTGCAGTATGTGACTAAGGTGCACTCTGGCCAGACACCTCTGAAAAAGTATTGTATCACTTAGTCCGCTGAGGATGATGGTGACAACAAAATACACGTTATTCTGCTCGCTATTCTTTATACCATAAACACTGCAACAAGTCAGCAATATAATATATAAACTCAATGGTTCAATTCTCTCAATAAAGAACACTTTCCCCTACTACACTTGGACCCTTCAAAAGGAATCTCAAACTTTACCTCACCTCTACCACTCAATGTGACTGCTTCTCTGAACAGAGATCTCTCTAAACACCTCCCAGCTCTCTCATGTCTCACAGCCTGCCCTTTCCCAATCTCATTCCTTCTGGCACTGGGCCTTCCTTGTGACTCCTTTCCTGCTTCACATCTCCATTGGTACAAGACATTTTCCACCACCATCGGACAGTGGCCCATTAGCCTGCCAACTTCCTCTCCCGGTCGCATGCCTGCAATACTAACTGCCTATGGTGCTCTCTATCTCTTATTGTTACCGCAGCCAGCTGCCTACTCAAGCTGCTCGTTTTATGAATATTATCTCAAGGTATGTTATAACTGAGTATCTTTATTTTTTCTTTTAGTTGTTTTGGTTGTTTATTGTGCATTCTTTTACTACCTCTGTATGTATGTTGACCCGCATCCTTTGACGTGGAACCTTTGTAAACGAGCAGTTTCTGCTCAAAGGTATTTGTAATCCGAGAATTTAATAAATAAAAAAAATATATATATGTTTGCAAGAAGCTGCACAATGTCGGATGTCACACATGCACACACACACACACACACACACGAAACAACACTGACTGCACGCATGCAATTTAGCACATCATACTTGCACTGCTCACACCAGCTTTTCCACAACCACTCCAGAACAGAATGTAAACATTACTGAGGCACTGTATTATAGCAACAGGGCAATAAAGAGCACGTATGACTGTATGTGTATGTATATATTTAAAGGGAAGCAGGTCAGCAACAGGAGCTCCTGCCCCCTGGAAGGCTTACCCTCTGGTTAAGCCTTTTAAGTATGCTGCTGCATTTTTCCCGTGTCGCAACATACTTTAATATAGAAAAGTCAGCAACCCGGAAGTATGGCGAATGCTATGGGGGCTCCATTATGTGTAAAGGAAAGGTGCGGCGGAGACGCACCATGCGCTTCAATACTTTTGTATTGAAGCGCATGGTGAGTCGCCGTTGCACCTTTACACATAATGGAGCGTCCTATATACATCTGGGTCGCTGACATTTCTTTATTAAAATAAAGTATGTTATGGCGCGAGAAAAACACTGCAACATACTTAAAAGGCTTAACCGGAGGGTAAACCCTGCAGGGTGTGGGACCTCCTGTTGCTGACTGCTTCCCTTTAAACTAATACTGTGTGGCATTTCCTCTGTCTATTATTAAACATAAACAAAACACAAAATACTACAGCAGTGGGGGGGGGTGTGTGCAGAAAAAAAAAAGCTAATCAGGGATCCCATGATGTTCCAGCAGCAGATGGAGCATCGACACTATCTGTAGCTGGTGTTACTCGAGCTGCTCCACCTGCTGCTGGACAGCACCCACCCTCTCAGTTTCCTCCACCGCAGCCCACAAAAGTGCTATGTCTGCCTGGGTTGCAGGCATTGTGGCGGGGTCCACTGGTGCGGGGGGGGGGACCAGACAGTGGTAGTGGTGAGGGTTGTGCTGGTGACAGTGGTGAGGGTAGTGGTGGAGCAGCTGGTGCTGTGGCCCTCCTCCTGCTGCGGCGATGTACAAACAGCAGCACCCTCTGCCACTGCCACAGAAGCGCCAGCAGGTGGAGGCCTGGCCAGTTCCATAACAGCCTGCCACTCCACCTTGTGGTGGTTCAGTAAATGTGTGCGCTGGCCCCCTGTCCCCAGATGTGTCCCCCAGGGACCACGGCGCACCTGCACACCACAAAGCAGACACTACAATGGTGCTGCTCCCCCCGACACAGTTGAAAAACTGCCAAACTGTGGAGCTGCGGGGGGGGGGGTGACCAGGCACAGGAGGGGCAGATGTAGTGCCTGCAGCACTGTCACGCACCTGGGGTTCCACCTGCTGCTGTGGAGGTGGTGCTGCTGCTGGAGCTCCTGCAGCAGCTACTGGTGGTGTTGGTAGCAGACTTGGTGGATGTGGTGGTGGCACGGGTGGTGCTGCTGCTTCCGGAGGTGGGGAGGCAGGACCAAACAGTCTGGAGCAATCCAATGACACCCGGCTATGACCCCCATGCGTGCGCACTCCCCTCTGGCCAGGGGCCACAGACTGTCCCTGGTCCACTGCACAAAATACTCCTTCCCTCTCAGACGCGTCACGTGATGAGTGACTTCACGCACACACACAGTCACACACACACACACACACACAAAACAAAACTTATAAAACAAAGAAATCTGTCACCAAAAAGAACTGACAAAACAGTACAAAAAAAAAAAAACAATAGAATTAGCTTTTAAAAAAGCTTTTGGGTTTTCTGAAATTTGTTCAAGAAAGAAACTAATAACAAACTCTCCTCTCCTACACAAAATGCTTCCTCCTTCTACCTCTGCAAAGGAGAAAGTGAAAGTATCTGCTTGTATGACTAGCTTCCTTCCTGCCTGGCTAAAGCATGTGACTTACAGTACTGTAAGCCATGTGATGTGTGTGTGTGTGTGTGTGTGTGTGTGGGGGGGTGCCTAAAGTGCCTACTGTATATTGTTGTCATTCTGCCTTACTTCACGTTAAGGCGGAATAACAACGCGAAGTCAAAACAACAAAGCGAAGTGAGCACTTTTCAATGGTCACTTCGCATAACGTTATGATAACGTGAAGTGGCTATTTCGTGTTCACTTCGCCTGCGGATTTTAAATTCGCTGCATCTCTACTTGGTATAGACTGGTTAGGAGAGCGCCGGTGTCCAAAGTGTTTAGAGGGTGAGTGTTTATGTACTTGGGGGCAGATTTGGGCAGTTATGTTTTCCAGATCTAGTAAGTAATACAGTGGATGCTTAGTGTGTTAGAGAGAGGACACCAGAGGAGCTTATTCTGTGAGGGTGGGATGTAAGGATCCAGTCTAATAAAGAATGGTTTGAGGAGTGGGGTTTGTAGCGGGTGGGTTCATTGATCAATTGGGTGAGATTTTTTTCCTTCTCTCCCTGTCTTTCTCGCCTTCTGTAGCGACTTACAGTGTCTCTTTTCCTGCTGTATGTACCCCTTGTGTACTTAGCTGCTAGCTACACCCTTTGTAATTCTGCCTACCAGCTAGGCTATTGCTTGTGCTGTGCTGCCCAACTGTTCCTGTGTCTTTAAGTAGGTGTGGTCTGGCCATCCACTATAAAGGCAGAGCACCCGGGGTAGTTGGGGAACAGGAGTAGGTGGTTGGCGGGTGGGGTTGTTCCTTTGGTACTGTGCCTACAAAAAACAAAAATCAGACCAAAAAAAAAAAGAATACCTCCCTTGCAAATTAAAGTTACACTAAGTAAAGACAACCCCCAAAACAGAGAACCAAAACACGGACTTCTACTTACTATTTCAGGCCCCTGAATTTAGAATTCTGCATACTCAGTGTCACGACAATAGCATCTGCTTGGTATTATTTGTATTACATTTGTGATATAAATATGTTTCTTTGAATGTCTGCTTGGGAAATATGGCAGGCCAGGCAGAAGAGCACCATGGGAGCTGGGATTTTAAAAGTGTGGTAAGGAGAGATTGCACTCTCCATGACCTAGTGGATAATCTAAGACCAGTGGATAATCTAATTAAGAGCTTCCTTTACATCAGGTTATAAAACCAGCCACTTATATCAAATATTGCATTTTATGACCTATCAAGAGGAAAGCAACTTCTGACAGATACCTGTTACATTTCTCATCACCAGGAGAAACATAGTGATCAGGAAGTTACTCTGAAGATCCAAGGGGTAATTCTGACCTACCAAAAGCAGGCTCATGAATTAAAAAAAATATATATATATATATTTTACATGCAGATGCCTATGACTACAATTCAGTATCCATGTTTGAGTGACCTCACAGCCAGCATCACTGTGAGCTGTGACCTCACAAGCTGGGTGGTACCCTTGTTCTCTATAGAGGGTCAAAGATCAGATAAAAGTGTGCTTTTTATCTCTGGACTCCTAACAGTACACACTCTCAAGGGCACTTCTACTGAAGTAGGTAATCAACCATCACTATTTATTACTTGAAACCAGAGTAGGATTAAATATTCAGTAATAAGGCGGTTTTGTTTAAACTGTCCATTTAATTTATACGACTGTACACCCAATGTTATGTTATATGTTCTATGTTTTATATTTCATTTACAATTTTTAATTTTAGCAAACATTTTTCTTGAAATCCTGCTGGAGTCTTTTTCTCATTTTGAATGTGAATGCTGGGACAGTGTTGACAAGTCTGACAGAACTGTTAAGCGCTTACAGTGTGTTACCATATGCACCAAAGTAAGCAAAATACCTAGATCTCAAATAAGCCAAAAGGGGGATTGTGAACCAGGATGGGTGCCCACTGGGTTAAGTATTGCACTGTATTTCCCCAAAATGGGTGTGATATTTGAATCTGTTAACTGGGCGTGCTAGTGAAAAAGGGTTCATATTTGACCCCAGGACTATTTGTTTGCATAGTGTGAAATTATTTGGTAACACAAGCATTAACAGTCCAGTGTGCCAGATTGATACTGTAACAGTTCACACACAAAATAAGGCAGTGATACGAGGAAAAAAAAAAAAAAAAGAAATATATCGTGTTTACAGTCTAAGTTCGCTACCTGTTTTATTTTTTCGGGTGTAAATTAGTGTAGCCATAGATTAGGTAGCAAGATGGCGTCCAACTACAGAAAGTACACTGCAGAATATCTGAGGCAGTTGTGCCAGGAGAGAGGAGTCCATTGTGAGGGGCGAAACAAGCAGCACCTTATGGGGGCTCTTGTGGCAGCCGATGCGCAAGACCTTGAGTCACAGTCGGGGACTGAAAGGGACCAGACCTTGGGTGTGGAGAAGCCAGGGTCCATCGCAGTGCCCAGACCCAGTGAGCAGGACAGCAGAATCAGTGTGAACAGAAAGCCACAGCCACGGGGGAGAATCACCACCATTCTGGAGCCAGAAGGGAATCAGGCTGCAGATGGAGTTACGGAGGATGGAGCTGGAATTCAAACAAAAAAGGTTTGAAGCCCAGTAACACAGGCAGCTTGAACAGAGAAAGCTGGAGATGGGGAGAGAGGAGAAGCGAGAGGAAAGAGAGCGACAGCTTCAGAGAGAAGCCGAGCAAGAAGATAGAGAACATCAGAGGACATCTGAACTGAAGAGGCTACAACTCCAAAGACCAGCACCAGAGCAGGTAATTGGCATGGGTGAACCTGGGACTCCAGGACTGGGTTACAAATGAAATACTAAACTGATAGCTGAATTTAAAGAAGGAGAAGATATGGATGCATTTTTAGATTCATTTGAAAAGGTATGTATTCAGGCAAAAATTCCCCAGAGAGTCCTGGAGCTTCCAGTTACCCCCGCTGCTTACTGGGAAAGCTTGTGACGCACTGGGTCAAATGGACAATCAGGACAGTAATGATCATGGCAAACTTTAAGCTACACTGTTAAAGTATGACTTGACAGCAGAAGCACACAGAGTTAAGTTCCGTAAGCTCAGGAGAAGCCCTGATATGAGCTACGAAGAGCTAGCCACTAAACAACGTCAGTTTTTAAAACGTTGGTGGGAAGGGATACAAGCAGACTCTGTAGAGAAAACTGAAAATGTTGTACCTTTGGCGCAGTTCTTTTGGGCTTGCCCAGCAGAGCTGAAAACCTGGCTAGAGGACCAAGATCCAAAAACAGTGCAGGAGGCTGCCGAGCTCTTGGACTGCTATGCCAGAAGCAGACCTGCTCTGAGACGGACTGGGCAGGCGTGGGCAGGGCAGCGCAGAAAGGGAAAAGCGCGCCTTCAGGGCAGCTAAAACCCTATCTGCCTCCGCAAAAAGCAGGCAGCCCCAGGTTACAAAGAAAAGATTTGCCTGAGAAAAGAAATGAATGTTGGGTTTGCAAACAACCTGGACATCTTGTAAGACAATGTCCTAAAAAGGGAAGAAGTGCACAAAGTGGCACTGGGAAAGAGGTTGGTGTTTTGTGTATCTCAGAAAGCATGCCAGTAAACATGAGGGAGCACATACACCCAGTTATTGTGCATGGGGTGCAAACCCATGGGTTAAGGGATACGGGGGCATCCCTTACTTTGGTAAAACGGGATCTGGTTGAGCCTGAACAGCTTATACCCAATCAGTGTGTTACAGTACAGGGATTCACTGGGGAGGAGAAAACTCTGCTCTTCTCTTGGACTGAGGTGAGACAGGAGAGACTGTGCAGAAAGTTGCAGTGGCAGAAAATCTTGCCCTGGATGTGATTATCAGGAACAAACTCCGAAGAGGATGGTGTATGCAGTTATCCGCAGTCAAGCAGCAAAGGCAAACTGTAGTTCCCTGGACCCCATAGAAGCCCCTGTGGAAAACACTGGGAGGTTAGTTTCCCAGCCTGTGTCTCCCGATATGGAGAACAGTGAAGGGGGGGGTAGAAATTCCCCAGGTAGCAGTTAACAGAACAGCTACAGATGGTTGCTCTGAGGAGGGAGGGTAGCTAATTGTCAGAGGGTTAGGGATGACAGTGACCCTGAATGCCCTGATGCTAGAGCTAGGGACCCTATTTTAGGAACTGGAGGGGACCTGTCGCATGCCTTGGGAATGTGTAAAGATTCTGCAACTGCTCAGAAAAATTACCCCAGTTTAGAAAGGCTGAAGGCTTGGGCAGATTATGACGGAGCACTGGGAGGTGAAGGGAAAGGGTGTTTACTGGAACAATGGACTGCTGTATATGCAGGATGTAAGGACACAGGGAGGGGGTGATGGGCAGGGCAAGCTTGTCGTTCCATGGGGGACCGTGAGGGGTTGCTCAAGATTGCTCACAATACCTCCATGTCTGGACATCTGGGAATTGCGCGCACGTCGCAGCGATTGGCCCAGAATTTCTAGTGGTCCAATTTTCACCCAACAGGTGAAGGAATATTGCAGGTCTTGTCACCGGTGCCAAGAAATCGGGAAGGCGGGTAGGAAAATCCAAGCCACCCTAATTCCCTTACCCATAGTGGAGAAGCCATTCCAGAAGGTAGGAATGGATATTGTGGGGCCTTTGAATACCCCCAGCTCCTCCGGGAAGAGGTTTATCCTAACAGTGGTGGATTATGCCACCCAGTACCCAGAGGCAGTCGCCCTATCCTCACCGATGGCAGACAAAGTGCCTTGCTAGGGGATTTTCTCCCGTGTTGGGTTCCCGCAGAGGTCATCACTGATCGAGGGGGTTCCTTCATGTCGGACCTGATTAAATGTTTGTGGGAGAAGTGTGGGGTGGTGTAGAGATGCACAACACCTTATCACCCGCAAGCCAATGGGGGTTGTGAAAAGATTCAATGGTACCCTTAAATTGATTCTTCAAGCATTTGCTGAACAGTATGGGAGGGACTGGGAGAAATACCTTCCCCACCTGTTGTTCGCATATAGGGAGGTTCCCCAAGAGTCAACAGGGTTCTCTCACTTCGAGCGCTTATATGGACGCAGGGCACGTGAGCCCCTAGACTTGATCCAGGAGGACTGGGAAGGCAAGCACGCCACCCAGGGAACTCTCATAGTGGATTACGTCCTTAAGTTCAGGGAAAAGCTGAAGAAGCTTATGGGAACAGCCCAAAGCAACCTGGCAGTTGCCCAGCAAAAGCAAACGGTATGGTATGATCGCAGAGCCAGAGCTCGCTCATACACTGTGGGTCAGGAGGTCATGGTCCTAATGCCAGTCCAGAAAGATCAGCTGCAGACCAAGTGACAGAACCATACAAAGTACTCAGACAGGTGAATGATGTAAATTACATTACAGAACTGCCTGACAAGAGACATACCCAAAGAATGAACCATGTCAACATGATGAAGCCATATGCAAATAGGGCTGACATGGTCTTTGCAGTGTGTAGTCCTGAGGAACAGACAGATGAGGAAGACCCCCTTCTGGACTTGCTGGAAGAAAGCAAGCGGGAGTTCTCTGTGGAGGCAATCAAAATGTCACCCCAGCTGACCCAGAACCAGATTCGGGAAGTAAAGTACAGTTACGTAAGAACTTACCGTAACAGTAGATCTTCGAGAGGAGCTCTTGCAGCAGGCTATAACAATTAGGACTAATGCCACAGGCATTAGGACCTACCAGAAAACTTCTCAGCCAGCAGTGCCCAGCAGGGACCGCGCCCCGACGTCAGCTCCACCTAGTCAGCCCTGGTACAAAAGGGGGGCAGACCCAGCTCCACCCCAGTTCCCCTGCCAAGACCTGCGAACAGGCCCTGGCAAGAGACGGAGGCGAAGCCTGAAGATGACGATCTGCACATGCTTTCCCGCCCTCCATCCCCCGGGTGAGATCGCCTGCTGCAAGAGCTCCTCTCGAAGATCTACTGTTATGGTAAGTTCTTATGTAACTGTACTATCTTACTTAAAGTGGAAGCTCTTGCAGCAGGCTAGAACAACTAGGACTGAATCCCAAGCAGTCCCACGCTAAGGAGGTGCCGCATCCCAGTAGGTGGAAGATAAAGCTGAAAACAGCAAGTTAAGACAAGAGTCCCTGAAGGACTGTCAGGCCAAAGCCAGCACGGCATCTGGACACTATGTCCAATCTATAGTGCTTCACGAAAGTGTGCACAGAGTTCCAGGTAGCAGCCGCTCATATGTCCCTAATGGAGACATTCCACAGAGTGGCAAAGGAAGCAGAGACTCCTCTGGTGGAGTGACCCCTAACCGGTCCCGGAAGGGGTTTAGTGTGCTTCTCATAGCAAAATACAATGCAGTGGACAAGCCACTTGGAGATAGTCTGCTTGGACACTGGTTTACCCAAGTGTTGTGGCACAAATGCCACAAATAGTTGCTCTGATTTGCAGTGAGTAGCTGTGCGCTTAAGGTAATACCTCCGAGCCCTGTGGACATCCAGAGTGTGAAGGAGAGCTTCTCTTCTATTGGAGGAGAAGAGAAATAAACTGGAAGGTCAACCGACTGGTTGAGGGTCAACTCCGAGACCACTTTAGGAAGGAACCTGGGATTCGTTCTTAGAGAAACCCTTTCCCTATGAAAAATTAAATACAGCTCTTTACACATCAGAGCCTGGAGCTCGGAAACTTTTCGAGCTGAAGTCACAGCAACTGAAAAACAAACCTTCCCGGAAAGGTAACGCAGCTCACAGTCCTCTGCGGGTTCAAACGGAGGAAGAGCAAGATTCTCCAACACAAACAGGAGGTCCCAGGGTGGGATAGGATCCCGAATGTGAGGTCTCATGTGCAAAATCCCCCATAAAAAGGTGCGGGCCACATCCAATTGGGCTAAGGTTTTGTCTCCCAAAAGGGTGTGATAAGCAGAAATGACCCACATGTGCACCTTTGTGGAGGAATAGCTCAAGCCTGGTTGATATAAGGAGAGGAGATACTGCAATGTTGAGTTTACCGGACAGGTAAGGGGGTCCAGACGGTGAGACGATGCCCATAAGCAGAAATGCTTCCACTTCATAGCACAAGTGGAGCAAGCAGAAGGCTTTCTCGCTGAAACGAGTACGTCCACCACCTCTTGGGATACCCCATACCTGGACTTGGCTACGTCCGAAGGAGCCAAGCATGAAGGTGCAAAGACCTGAGATCGGGATGGACCAGCGAGCCCTGATCCTGGGACAGCAACTGCGAGCACATTGGCAGCGGGACTGGAGGTTCTGTGGACAACCGCTGAAGTAGTGGGAACCAAATCTGCCGAGGCCACAGAGGGGCGATTAGAATCATCTGAGCCCCTTCAGCCTGTAACTTCAAGAGAACTCTCTGGACGAGAGGAAAGGGAGAGAAGGCATAAAGAAACCTCCCTGCCCAACAAAGGGACAATGCGTCTGGCCAGAAAACACCAGGCGCGGGTTCTCGTGAGCAGAAAACTGGTAGTTTGGTGTTGCATGGTGACGCAAAGAGGTCCAGCTCTGGATGACCCCATGTGTCGAAGAGCTAGTCCACTACCGACTGCAGTAGCCCCCACTCGTGCACCTTGGACTGAGACCTGCTTAGGCTGTCTGCCAAGTCATTTAGGACACCTGGAACGTGCACTGTGGACAGTGAGATGTGCTGCTCCAGTGCCCAGTACCAGACTCTCATCGCCTCCCTGCACAGGGGTTAAGAGTGAGCACCCCCTTCCTTGTTGATATAGAAGATACTGCCATGTTGTCTGTCTGAACAAGAAGAGAGCAGGAAATGAGGTCCTCCTGAAACGCATGTAGCGCACACAGGACCGCTCGCATCTCCAAGACACTGATGTAGAGTTCGCGTTCCATGGGGGGTCCAGGTACCCTAAGTTTGGTGGGTCCCCAGGTGCGCCCCCAACCCAAATCCGAGGCATCCGTTGTAAGAGTCTGATTTGGGGCCCCGGACGGAAAGGGACCCCTTTTTCCAAATTTAGCAGGTCCAACCACCAAAGAAGCGTTCTCTTTACTGGCTCTGTGACTCTGACTGTGTGGTCTAGGTCGTCTGAGCACTGATCCCACTGCACTTTGAGCATCCATTGTGGGGTTCTCATGTGGAGGCGGGCCAGAGGAGTGATGGGAATGGCCGCCTCTATGTGCCACAGAAGTCTGAGAAAGGTCCTGGCCTGGATCTGCGGGGTTACTAGGACCAATCCGGCAATCTCCCTCAAGCGATTGCCCCTCTCTGGGGGTAGAAAAGCCATGCCCTGGACTGAATCCAGGACCGCTCATATGAAAATGAGTCTTTGGCTGGGCTCTAGGGAAAACTTTGGAAGATTCAGGGTGATCCCCAGATCTCGAAACAGAATATAAGTGTCTCAGAGATCTTGAAGAAGGCGTGACCTTGAAGGGGCCACAAGCAGCCAATCATCCAGGTAAGGGAAGACGTAATGTCCCTAGCGTCTTAGAGTCGCAGCCACTACTGCCAAGCATTTTGTGAAGACTCGAGGAGTGGCCGAATGGGAGAACCCGAAACTGATAATGCTCCCCCTGCAAATGGAACATCAGGTACTTCCTGTGACGGGGAAAGACCCCTATGTGCATGTACGCATCTTGCATGTCTAGGGAGCAGAGCCAGTCTCCCTGATGCAGCAGAGGAAGCCGTCCTGGAAGAGTCACCATCCGGAACCTTCTGTACTCTACATAATAGTTTAATGAGCTGAGGTCCAGAATGGGACAAATACCCTTTCCCCGCTGCTGCAGAAGGATTGGCTCTATTGCCCTTTTCCACAAGAGGGCCTGAATCTTTCCTTCTATTGAGCCGGATGTGAGGAGGAAAATATTTCAAAGACCTTGGTGGAGTGTCTGGAGGGATCTCGGTGAACTCCAGCGTATGTCCCCTCCTTATAATATCAAGGACCCACTGGTCCGCAGTAATAGAGCTCCAGCCCTTCAGATGAAGGGAGAAGTGACCCCGTACTGCCTCCCCTGAAGCCTCCGCCAGAGATGGGGGGGTCGGGAAGGAGTCATTGGGCGGAGCCAGGAGTGGGCAGAGTGGCCTGGGACGACTTGGGACCATGAGAAGGAGCACCTCCAGGCTGCTGGCTGCCGGCTCTCCTTCGAAAGCCACCTCTCTGGCCTTGTTGGCTGCCACGGGCTTGGACACCTGAGGGCTTATGAAATGGCCGTTTCTTTGCTCTCCTCTGTACATCTGGTGGAAAGACCAGATGAATTTCCCAGACTCCTGGAGACGAGAGATGAGCGACTGTCTCCTGCTCAAACAAGATGGAACCCTGGAACAGAAGGTCCCGGATCCCAGACTGCAGGTCTTGGTGAAAGCCTGAGACCCTCAACCAAGCGTGGCGCCGAAGACAGACCCCTGATGCTGTCGCTCTGGCCGCTGTATCTGCAGTGTCGTACGAGGCACGTAGAACATGCGTGCCTGCATCCGAGCCCGACTTAAGGACATCCAGAATCTCCGTCTTCTGCGCAGAGTCTGGCAAGGCATTCACAAGCTCTTGTCCCCATTCTCAGAGCGCATTCTGGTACTGCACCATATGTGTCAGTATATTAAGGGACCTAATATAGCAGGTGGAGACAGAACAGACCTTCTTGCCCACCTGGTCCAAATAGCGAGACTCAGGGCCAGGAGGCTGTGATCTAAGGTGCTTCGGTTGCTTTGACTTGTCGTGGGCAGCCATAATCATGGAAGAGTCCACCTGAGGGTGCTCAGCCAGGAAAGGCTTATCCTTCGAAACTCTGTACAGCCTAGCAGACGTTTTAGGAACTGCCGGGACCGAAGCTGGACACTTCCAGGTAATCCTGGTGAGATTCTGGAAGGTGTCCACTAAAGGAGGCACAACGAGAGGTTTGGGCTCCTTTTGCCTCAGGTACCTGGCTAGTCGACGCGTTACGGATCCATGTCTTCTGTATCCCACTCAGAGGCCTGGATAAGCCTCATGACGTCCATAAAGGTTGGATCATCAGGAGGCGAGCGGGGCTGGTCCTTTTCTCCTGGGGAATCCCCAAGAGGGAAGAAGAAGAAAAGGGCGACAGACTACTAGGTGACGAGTAGCCGGACCTGTCCCTATGACTAGCCCCGCTCAAACGTCGGTGACTCACTGACCAATGTCTATCACGAGACAGACTGAGCGGTGACCGACTTCGGTCTGTGGACTGCCGTCCATCGGAATGGGAACGGCACCTGGTATGTGACTAACCCAGCATTGGCTACCCGACTACGGTGGCGCGGTATCAGTCTGCCGGACCCGGGAGCGAGCCTTGGAGGGTGGGCGGCTAACAACCTCTCGGGGGTCTTCTTTGGTGAAGGAACACCTCGGCAGAGGTTTACCGATGGATCCTGTACGGTGACTGGGCCGGCTCGGGGGCTGCTTTTGGACCTGGCCCCAACAAAAGGAAAAAAAGATCCTTGAGCTCCTCCTTGGTAAACACCAAAGCTGCTGTCCCCAGAAAGGGGACCTCTGAAGTGTCCGGCTGTGAGGGGGAGCCACTTGGAGAGCCCCAAGGGGAGGAGGACTTGGGGGATAGAGACACTGACCCTTCGCCGGCAGCGTCAGGATCCTTCGCCCCTTCTACTGGCGTCTGTTCCAGGACCAGTGACGGTTTGACATGGGGGGGGTGCTGGAGTGTCCCCAGACTCCAGGGGCTTGCCCTTATCAGGCAAAGCCGGGACTTTGGCAGGCAGGGTCGGGGGCTTGTGCCTCAGAGGTCTTAGGGGTAACTGAGCGGCGTCACCTTCGGCCTAGCAGGCTTCTCCCCAGACATACCTGCTTTGGCCTGTACTTTCTTTGCAGAATCCTTCTTAGAGTGCTCTCCTGAGCCCGGAAAATAGCTGGCTTTCTTAGGGGAGGACCGCAAGTGGGACCAGGACCTGGACCGGTGGCGGGACCGACTACGGTCCTTGTCTTGGGACCGTTTGGATTTCTCCTTGTGTTTGGCCTTCTCCCCGGAGGTGTGCAGGTCCAGCTTCTGCTCAAGAAGGAATGCCTTGAGAGCCTTTAAGCGATGGATCCTGGTCCTACTTGTGAAGCCCAGGCAGGTGGAACAGGCCGCGGTGTCGTGGTTTGGCCCCAGGCAAAAGACACACTTATGGTGGCCGTCCTTAGCTGGAATCTGACGGCCGCAGCTGCACTTGTTGCGATGGGGTGCCAATGAGGAGACTGATGACGGGGACGACATACATCGGTACTGGAAAAAAAGTCGAAGAAATAGAGAAAAAAGGCGAAAAGCGAAGTTTTTGCTGGTAGCTGGCAAGTCAAGAACTTTCCAACGTGTGCGGGTCGCAGCAGGAAAAGAACTGGGGTGGAGCTGGGTCCGCCCCCTTCTGTACCAGGGCTGACGGGGCGCAGCCATCAGGGGGGTGGTGTGGTCTCTGCTGGGTACTGCTGGCTGAGAAGTTTTCCGGTGGGTCCTAATGCCTGTGGTGTTAGTCCCAATTGTTATAGCCTGCTGCAAGAGCTCCCACTCTAAGTAAGATGGGAGGTTTTAGATTATTTTGCCCCATTGTTTAGCACCAAGCCTGGACCAACCCCCTTAGCGACGCGGAGGCAAGCGCCCATACGGCAGACAGCATATCGGGTGTGTGAGGCCGTCCAAAAGGACATTAGGAGGAAGGTGAAGGAAATGCTGGATTATGGGGTAATCCCGAAATCCCACTGCCCCTGGGCCTCACCCATAAGCCTTGTTCCCAAGCTGGATGGCGCTACTCATTTTTGCGTAGACTATCGTGGACTCGACGCAGTCACAAAGACACCCACCCAATGTCATGGACGGACAAACTACTGGACAATTTGAGAGGGGCAACATACCTTACCACTACTGACCTGATGAAAGGGTATTCGCAGCTGGAGATAACCGCCAGAGCTAGGGAGAGGTAGGCTTTCATCACTCCGATAGGGTTATTTGAGTTTAACGTAATGCCTTTCAGAATGAAGAACGCCCCAGCCACCTTCCAAAGGTTGGTGAACCAGGTGTTGAATGGTACTGAAGAGTATGTCGCAGCGTACCTGGATGATACTGCCATCTTCAGTGCCAGCTGGAAGGAACACGTGTCCCACCTTAGGGAGTGCTGGGCAGGATACAGAGGGCCGGGCTCACTGTAAAAGCTGAAAAGTGCCAGGTGGCCATGGCTGAGGTGGCATACCTCGGGCATGTAGTAGGCCAGAGACAGCTCCATCCTAATCAAGCGAGAATTGAGGCAATCAAGGCATGGCTCATACCTGAAACACAGAAGCAGGTTAGGAATTTTCTAGGGACCGCAGGGTACTATAAAAATTTGTATCAAACTACAGTGCCGTGGCAGCTCCCCTATCTGGCCTGTTGAAGAAAAGAATGTCTAAGAAGGTTAACTGGGAATCACCCTGTGAACAAGCCTTTACATGGCAAAAGGAGGCACTGTGCGGTGCTCCTGTATTAGCCAGTCCAGACTATAGTAAACCCTTTGTAGTCCAGACAGATTTCTCAGATGTGGGTACTGGAGCAGTACTTAGCCAGACTTCTAACCAAGGGAAAGATCACCCAATAGTGTACCTCAGTAAGAAGTTACTTCCCATGGAGCAGGCTTATTCTACAGTGGAGAAAGAATGCCTTGCAATGGTGTGGGCACTAAAGAAGTTAGAGCCATACCTATATGGGCAGCACTTCATGGTACAAACAGATGATAACCCCCTGATTTGGCTGATGCAGATGGGTAAAACAAACAGTAGGCTTTTAAGATGGAGTCTTGCCTTGCAGGAGTACGACATGACTGCTACTCACAGAGCAGAGGCAGCAAACACAAATGCAGATGGGCTATCGCGTCAGTTAGAGTAGTGAACCGAATTTGGGAAACTCATCCCATGCCTAGGAATAGATTCCCCAAAAGTAAGTCTAGTAGAGAGGAGTGTCACGATGACAGCATCTGCTTGTTATTATTTGTATTATATTTGTGATATAAATGTATGTTTCTCTGTATGTCTGCTTGGGTAATATGACAGGCCAGGCAGAAGAGCACCATGGGAGCTAGGATTTTAAAAAAGTGTGGTAAGGAGAGATTGCACTCTCCATGACCCAGTGGATAATCTAATTAAGAGCTTCCTTTATAACAGGTTGTAAAACCAGCCACTTGTATAAAGTACTGCATTTTATGACCTATTAAAAGGAAAGCAACTTCTGACAGATACCTGTTACATTTCTCGCCACTAGGAGAAAAACAGTGGTCAGGACGTTCCTCTAAAGATCAAAGGGATAATTCTGACCTGCCAAAAGCAGGCTCATGAATTAAAAAAAAAAATATATATATATATATATATATATACATACATACATACATACACACACACACACACACACACACACACACATATACACACACACACACAAAATTATATTTTTTTTTTGGTGAGGCTTAGCAAAACATGTAGATGCTTACGACTACAATTCAGTATCCAGGTTTGAGTGACCTCACAGTCAGCATCACTGTGACTCCTGACAGTGCACACTCTCAAGGGCACTTCTACTGAAGTAGGTAATCAACCACCACTATTTATTACTAGAAACTAGAGTAGGATTAAATATTCAGTAATAAGGCGGTTTTGTTTAAATTGTCCATTTAATTTATATGACTGTACACCCTATGTTATGTTATGTTATGTTATGTTATGTTATGTTATGTTATGTTATGTTATGTTATGTTATGTTATGTTATGTTATGTTATGTTATGTTATGTTATGTTATGTTATGTTATGTTATGTTATGTTATGTTATGTTATGTTATGTTATGTTATGTTATGTTATGTTATGTTATGTTATGTTATGTTATGTTATAAGTTCTATGTTTTGTATTTCATTTACAATTTTAAATTTTAGTAAACATTTTTCTTGAAATCCTGCCTGAGTCTTTTTCTCATTTTGAATGTGAATGCCGGGCACAGTATTGATAAGTCTGACAGAACTGTTGAGTGCTTACAGTGTGTTACCATATACACCAAGGTAAGAAAAATACCTAGGTCTCAATTGAGTCAAAAGGGGTATTGTGAACCAGGCTGGATGCCCGCTGAGTTAAGTATTGCACTGCATTTCCCCGAAGAGGGTGTGATATCTGAATCTGTTAACTGGGCGTGCTAGCAAAACAAGGGTTCATATTTGACCCCAGAACTCCAGACAGGTAGTTGTTCGGCCCCAAAAACAGAAAGGAGGGTTACCCTGTTT
The DNA here is from genome assembly GCA_016271365.2 of Neoceratodus forsteri. Classification (NCBI taxonomy): domain Eukaryota; kingdom Metazoa; phylum Chordata; order Ceratodontiformes; family Ceratodontidae; genus Neoceratodus; species Neoceratodus forsteri. Next base: position 864,040,984 of record CM028136.1, read on the forward strand.
GTCTCCTGTTCACATACTGCACTTCGAGGTTTGGCACTGTGGGAGCAGAGGGCCTGACCCGCGGAGTAAGTTTGTGACACTTAGTAAATCACCTCCTTGCTGTACGGTAGCTGTTAGCTGCACTCTCTCTTAGCTTCTGCAGCACACAGCTGGGAGGTAATGAGAGTTTCTCCAACATAAAATTAAAGTCCCACAGAGAGACCAGGTCCCTAATGGGAGGTTTCAGATGCAAAATTCCCTGCAGGAAAGCATGAGACGCTTCAAGCTGAGCCACGGCCTGCCCTTGATAGGTGCATGGTACGTAGAGACAGCAGAAAGATGCACCTTAAGGGAAGTGTACCCCAAGCCCAAGTCAGAGAGGCAGAGAGGGTACTCCAACACCTGATACACCAGACAAGTGAATGGGGTCCATCTGGCATGAAGCAGTCCGAAGGTTGAAGCGCCTTCCATTTCATGACATAAGTGGCCCTGGTGGAGGACTTCTTGGTGGCCTTCAGGACATCTGCAACTCTAGAGGAAACCCCTAAGAGGGCAATGGCTAAGTCCACAGAGGCGATGCATGATTTTAGATCTGGATGGACAAGAGTGCTTCGATCCTGGGAGAGTGAGCTGCTGCACAGGGATAAGGGCACTGGAGGTTCCACCACCAACTGCTGCAGTAAGGGGAACCAGATCTGGTATGGCCAGAAGGGGACTATGAGGATCATCTCCGCCCCTTCCATTTAAAGTTTAAGTAAAACACTCTGGAGGAGCAGAAAGGGACAAAAGGCATACAAAAACCTCTTCCAGGAGAGGGATATTATGTATCTCGCCAGAAAACTCCAGGCCCAGGATTGAGCAAGCACAAAAGCAGCAGTTTTGTGTTGAGTGGGGATGCAAAAAGGTCCAACTCTGGCTGACCCCATCTGCTGAAGAGATCTTCGACCACTGGAGTCTGAAGCTCCCACTTGTGAGCCCTGGATCGAGAGCAGCTTAGACTGTCCACCAGGAAGTTTTGGACGTCTGCAACACTGATGGCCGAGTGCTCCAGACCATGCTCCATGGCCAATATCAGACCCTCGCTGCCTCCATCCAAAGAGGATGGGTCCCCCCCCCCACTTGCTGATGCAATACGCCACACACATGTTGTCCGTCTGCACCAAGAGCAAACCGGGAAGGAGATGATTCTGGAAGGCCTGCAGAACATACAGAACTGCACACATCTCCAGAACATTGATGTGGAGACCCTGTTCCACGTCTGTCCATATACCTAGAGTCTGGTGAGTATCCAAGTGAGCTTCCCAGCCTAGACCCAAGGCATCCATTAAGAGGATCCGACGAGGGGCTGAAATTTGAAAGGGAACCCTCAGAAGCAGGTTGGTGAGCTCTAGCCACCACGACAGGACTTCACCAGATCGCAGACTAGGATCATCTGGTCCAGGTCGCCCGTGTGTTGTCCCAATGGACTCTCAATGTCCACTGAGGTACTCACATGTGCAGGCAGACGAAGGGACCATGGCAATGGCTGCTTCTATGTGGCCCAGGAGGCACAGTAATATCCTGGCAGGGATCTGTTGATAGGAGGAAATCAGGTGGGCCTGGCCCTTAGGATTCCATCCGGACCATGGACAAAAAGACCATGCCCTGGGAGGTATCTAGGACTGCCCCTACATACTGGAGGCATTGGCAGGGGGACAGGTAGGATTTCAGCCTGTTGATGGTGATCCCCAAGGCCTGGAAAAGATGAGAGGTATGCTCCAGAGTCTTGACAAGACAGTCCTGGGATGGGGCCGCTAGGAGCCAATCGTCCAGAAAGAGAAATGCGTAGAAGCTCTGCCACCAGAAGGTAACCACTACCACCAACAGGTACTTGGTAAAGACCCAGGGGGCTAAGGACAGGCCAAAATGGAGGAACCAGAATTGACAACGGTCTCCCTGGAAACGAAAGCAGAGAAAGCGCAGATGGGAAGAACATTCTGAGATGCTGATATGTATCCTGCATGCCCAGAGAACAGAGTCTCCCTGGTGCAGGAGGGGCAACAAAACCGGAAGGATTACCATCCTGAAGCGATTCTATTCTATGTATAAATTCAGATGACTCAGATCCAGGATGGTCCGAAGATCCCTTATCTTCTTGGAGACAAGGAAGAAGTGGGAGTAGAACCCCATGCCCCACTGAGCCAGAGGGACGGGCTCTATGGCCCTTTTTTGTAGAAGGCTCTGTATTTCCTCCTAGACGGGGGGCACATGAGCCGTAGGGTAGGAGGAGTTACCCAGATGAGTTTCTGGGGGCCACCTGAGAAGCTCTAGAGTGTGGCTGTGTTCTATGATCCGCAAAACCCAGCTGTCCAAGGTAACGCCTCACCACCCATTGAGGTGAAGGGAGAACCGACCCCTGACCGCCTTCCCCAGAACCCCTTCGGGGGGAGGGGATCTGCTAAGGAGTCAAAAGTAGGGGCTAGCACCGGGTGGGTGGCCACGGGCGCTTGAGGAGCTCTGGTGGCTGCGGAAGGGGCAGTCGCTGCCTTTTTTTTTTTTTTAGATATACTTGAATTTATTAATTTTCCTCATTTTCATTTCAGGTACAGTAGTACATAAACCACCATAATTTCATATATTGCTTTGCATATCAACACAAATATATAATGAAACGGGACTAAAATGTTGTACTAAACTAGCTACAAACTAAGTAGGCCTATAAGGGGAAAAAACAAGAAGGCGGTGGGGAAGACACTTCAATACATTATTGTATTCTAATAAGTCGAGGAAAGGCTACAGCAGTATATTTAATGCTTCCTACTTCATCATGTTACCTTTTCTGCTTTTATCTCACAAGTCTTACAGACCAAGGTTCCTTTGGTGTACTATGTCGTTATGGCTGTGACCATATCCATTCAACTATTGACTACTTTATGACCTGTTGAGTAGTATGGAGATCCCCCCTCTACACAGCTCACGAGGGGGGTGTCTCCCTATCCCCAGAGTATGGTCTGTAGAAATCAGACATGCTAGACAGGGATCCATACCTTTGAATCATCTAAGTCTACACGAGGGACCTACCACTCTTTCTTCCCAGGGTTTACCATTCTAGTTAGTCGGTGAGGTTTGTCTGATACAGTTCCCACCTGGTCCTCCTGTTAACAAATAACTCAGCTTTGTGTTGCAGGTCAAAGGTAAATTGTTCCATAGTCTGTATGCTTGTAATAACCTGTTTCCACTCTCTCAATGGGGGGGGGAATCTGTCTGTAGCCACCTCCGGGTTATGGTTTCATATACTGCAACTAGCATTATATCCCATAAATATAGGGCTCCTCTATCTCGAAGAGCCTGTGGAGGGGAGTTCAATAATAACTGTTCCAGGGTGAGGGGTTCTTCTAAACTGAAAATTTCCCATATGTGGTGCATCACTGAGGCCCAGTAATGGGTTAATATCGGGCACTGGGCAAAGATACAGGCATGTGAGGCTTGGTTCTCCCCACAATTTCGCCAGCATTTAGCGCTGGATTCTGGGGACCATTTAGCTAGGAAAGTGGGGGCTAGAAAAAAAAATCTCACCTTGATCTTCCATGTGCATTCCCTCCATAGAGGGGAAGAGGTGGTGCACCAAGTTCTTCTCCACATCTGAAACCACTGCTTGTCTGAGTGTGTCTTACCAAGCTCCCCCTCCCACCTTTCCTTCAGGAAATCTGCTTGTTGGTATCTGGGTAACAGTAACACCTGGTAAAGTAAAGAGATAGCTTTCTCCCCTCCACCTGAAAACCATATCTTTATGAAAGGGAGCCACTCTTCCTGTAAGTGGGGTTGTGTACTAACCTGTCTTGGGTGTATCTGGATATAATCCCTCATCTGTAAGTTCTGGAGCTGGTCAGTTGTTCTCCAACCATATTTCTGTTTAGCTTGTTCAAATATGATTATATTTAAACCATGTATCAATTGTAGGATTGACTGTGATACCATGGGTCTAAACTCGCCGGAGTGAAGGAGGGGTTATATATCCACCAGCTATATTTCCAAAAAAAATGTTTCATGTTTTTGGAAAAGGCTCCTCTTTGCCATCCCTCCAGTGTAACCCTTGTTACTTGTGGTATTGTTTGTTTTACTTTAGTGAAAGAGGATGGGACAAATAAAACTGCTGGGAGCGAAATAAGGGTGGGTCTGGCAAGGTCTCCATGGTTTTCCAGTGGGCTTCATAATTTTAGTTACCCCACTGTAATACTAGTTTCATCTGGGCAGCAGCCCAGTAAGTGGCCAGGCCAGGGAACACCAGCCCCCACCCACCCACCTCCGTGTCTTCAGCAGTATTAACTACTGTTGTTGGTATATTCTGGGGTGTTTATAATGCCAAACAAACACTGACAAAGAGGCCTGCCACTTTTCCAAGTCAGGGGTCGGGACAATGCATGGAACACACTGAAAGAGATAATCTAGGCAAGGTGTTCACCTTCACTGCTTGTACCATGGGGCTGTCGCTGCCTTGAGTTTGCCCTGACTTTGGAAGGTGGGCGGGCCTGTCTACAGGAGGAGTGGCAAAAGGACAACCCCTGGCCTGACAAAAGCTGGGTATGGTACAGCGAATGAACAGACCGAAGGGCCCAGACAGACTCCTGAAGGGAGGAAATTAGATCTTGGACATCCTTCCCAAAAAGGATAGAACCCCGAAAGAGGGTGTCCAAAATTCTAGATTGCACATCAGAGGCAAACCCAGACACCTGGAGCCAAGAGTGTCACTGGAAAGATGCCAGCGACTGCTCCTCTACCTAACGCATCAACAGCATCATAGGTGGCCCTAAGAATGCGAGTCCCTATGCCTGAGCCCACCTTAAGAACCTGGGTGAGCTGTTTCTTCGAAGGCTTATCGGGCAACGCCTGAATCAGTTCCCTGGCCTGGTCCCAAAGGACGTTCTGGTATTGGAGCATGTGGGTTAAACAGTTAATGGCCCCGATGGCTAGGGCGGAGGAAGCAAAGACTTGCTTGCTTAGGTGGTCTAGCCGTCTCTACTCCCTATTAGGGGGAAGAGAGCAGAGGTGATTGGGTTTCTTAGTGTAGTTGTGCTCCACGTTGATGACAGAGTCGGCTTTAGGCTGCCCCTTAAAAAGGGCTCACCAGCTGGTGCATGGTAGAGCTTAATAGACTTTCTTAGGCACTGTCGGGGCCAAGGAGGGGTGATTCCAAATCGCCCTGGTGACATCCTCAAAAGATTTAATAAACAGTGGCACCACCAAGGGGAGGGCATCAAGCTGCCACAAATAAATGGCTATCCAACGTCACTCAGATCTTGCTCCTCAGTTTCTCAACCCATGGTGGCCTAGTTGTGCCTCATGATGTCCATAAAGGAAGAATCATCAGAAGGGGACTTAGGGACCACCTTGGTGGGTTCTTCCGACATCAAATGAGTCCTCGAAATGGAGGAGGACTCAGAATAGTCCGAATCATCTTCATCCGGCTCACTATTAATGGCGATCACTAGAACCAGCACTGGGTCTGTGCCCCAGAGTGTATGTAGCACTGGGACCGGCCCGCACCCTATCCAGAGGTGTAAGATCCACATGCAGTCTCTGAGGGGAGGCAGGTGGCGGCCCTGAGGGGTAGGGGTCTGCTTCTGCATGAAAGACTACTATGCAGTGAAGACAGCACTGTAGTCAACCAATGCTGGGTAGTTATAGACCAGTGGACAGGAGTAGGCCAGCGCCGGGTAAGGAAAGGGTGGCACCGTGCCAGACAGGACCAGCAAAGAGTACCCTGGTGGAGGAATGGCACGTGCAGGCTGCGGAGCTAGTGCCAGGCCCATGGGCTGTGGCAGAGGCAATACCGGCACTGGTCCAGCAGACACCAGCTGAGGAAGCCTGGGAGTGGAATCCACCAGCACCGGGAGTGGAGAGACTGGCACCCGAGGGAGAAAGAGGCAACATCAGACATGGAAAGACGCCGGTAGCCTGCTGCAGACGCAGTCAAAAAGGACTGGCGACGGCCCCCATGGAGGGGACCGGCAAAGGAAGCGTCAGGGCCAGAGGGACGACGGCTGAAGGGTCTTTGCTGGTCACACCCACATCGACCAAGCCTCCTGGCTGAGAGCCTGCAGAAGTTAGGGGCCCAAGCATCAGAGGCAGAGGAGCAGGAGACAGAGTCCCCTGCCCCAAGGAGCCACTGCCCAATACTGAGATAAGGATGAGAGGCAGGGCCACCAGTAGCCCTACGGGAGTAAGGGCAGACAGGGCTATAGGGACCAACCCTCTTGGGAGGAAGACCCAAACACAGGCGAGGATTTATGAGGTGACTGCGAGCAGGAAGTAGACCAGGCCTGGTGCCAGTGTTTATGCTTCCCACTCAATTTTTCCCCAGACTTAAAGGAGGAGAAAGCCCCAGAGGACTGGGCTGGCGAAGCCAAAGAGCTCCTGGCCTGCAGCTCCTTTTCCATCGCAACAAGCTTCTGCTTGAACAGACGGCTCTCCAGGATTATTAGGAGATGTCTCAAGAATGACCCAGTTAAATTTCTGGCAGGCTTCGGTGTTGTAGCACAGGATGCAAGCAGAATAACCATTTTTTTCAGGAATTTGTTTGCTGCAGGGACACTTTGTGGAGCAGTCAAAGATGAGGCAGGTCGAGAAGACAAACCCAATGCTGGTAACACTGAAAAACTATGTAAAACTAAAAGCGGTAAAATTAAAAAAGCACGGCAAGTGCAAGTAATGGCGGTCGACTGTAGCTGTGGTAGCTTCAGTTGGGTCAAAGGGAAAGAACTGAGGAGGACGTGGGGGATGGCCCACCTTTATAGGACAGACCCACGTCAGATGGTGACGTTGACAGTGGGCGGTCCCCCATGGTAGACTGCTAGTTTGAAACTTTCTGTGTGGTCCTGGCGCCTGGTGGCTATGTCCTACAGTTGGTCCCTCTGCAAGAGCTTCCTCTAAGTAAGATCTGACTAGGAAAGAGGCAACAGAAGGCAGAAGTAAGCAATGCCAAAATAGGAGACACGGAGGTCCCAAGCCTGGTACCACAGGGATCAGTCCTGGGACCTGTCCTATTCTGTATGTTCTCTGATAACACAAGGGAGGGTATCCATAGCAAGATGTCTTTAGCAGTGTTGAGAATTACAGGGAGGCTTGCCAGGGCTCGGCCCATTTAGCTCTGAAGTGAGCCCCAGTAGCTCAAGCATCACTGTCATTGACTTATAATGGGAAAGGAGGCTCAATTTACAGATCAGGCCCTTAATGGCCCCACTAGCTCCCAAACCTCATAAAGTGCAATTCCAATACTGCTGACGACACAAATCTAAGAGGCAGGGTAGATAGCAATGAAAGGGTGCAAGAACTTTGAAAGATCTAAAGAAGCTGGAAATGGGGTCAAAGGTCTAGCATGCGAGATTTAACCCCAAGAAGTGCAGAGTGATGCACTTAACGAAAAAGAACCCACGCATGGAATATTGGATGGGAGGGGTTAGGCTGGCCAATGCAACAGAGGAGAGGGATCTGGAGGTCATCATCAGTGACTCCCCCAAGAAAACCAGCCAATGCAATAAGGCAAACAGTGAGGAAGGTTATCGCTACGTGCTGCTGCTTTTTACAGTACTTGCAAAGATGCAACTTGTGAATTTATCTCCTTTGCCACATCACTTATCTACCCACCTTTTTCAAACTTTCAGTGAAGTAGCTCGCATCTGACTTTTGCTGTACTTTTGTTTCCAGGGGCCTCGGTGCAGGAATAGTTTCCAAAGATTTTTCTAGGGGAGGTCTTTCAGGAGGCTCTTTAACTGGTGTAACCTGGAGCTTCACTGGTTTTCTCTCTACCGAGTAAGATGGCTTCTTAGCTGAAAAATAATAATATGCAGGTTCGTATTTAATTTTGTTCATTTATATATATATATTTTTTTTTAACTAAGAAGAGCAGGCTTTATGCGCCCTTGGTCTTTGTGGCAGCTGGGGGCACAGAGATAATGCAACTCATTAGTCTTTGAAATTTAATTTAGTCTCAGTTTTATCTCACTAGTTATATATGACCATACGAAACTGCCAGCAGATACAGGCCATTCGGTCTAGCTAGTCTGCTCGAGTGTGCAGCAATTCAGTCCATTACACTGCAGCTGCCTCCCTCCCTCAGATGCCCCCCTCCCCATCTCCTGCCCCCTCCCAGTTTGTACCCTCTCCCTGAATCTGTCCCAACCCCTCCTGAAGCCCCCAACACCCTGCCGCGATAAGACTTCCTCTGGCAGAGCGTCCCACCCTGCCAACACCCTTTCTGTGAAATAGTGCCTCCTCAGTTCCCTCTTGAACCTCCCCCCTTCCAACATCAGAGTGTCCTATGGTTTCCCCTTCCACCCTTCAGATTCAATACATACCTGGTGTCTGCTTTGTTCAAACCCTTCAGGTACTTGAAAGTCTCAATCATATTCCCGCTCTCACTTCTTTCCTCCAGGGTATACATATTGCGCGCTCTCAGTCTCTCCTAATATGACCTGTCCCCCAACCCCAGGCTCATTTTTGTTGCCCTGCACTGTACCCCTTCCAATAGTTTGATGTCCCTTTTCTAAGTAGGGGTGCCAGAATTGCACACAGTACTCTTGGTGTGGTCTTACCAGGGACCTGCGCAGGGCAAGATGACCTCCCCACTCCTAGAAGTAATCCCCTTGCTATGCACCCTAGCATCCTGTTTGCCTTCGCTGCTGCCTTCCTGCACTGAGCAGAGTGGTTCATCTCCCCGGTTTACAGCACTCCCAGATCCTTCTCCTCCTTGGATTTTGTTAACAGGACACCCTCCAGCCAGTAATTGTGTCCTGGGTTCTTGCCTCCTCAATGCATCACTTTGCACTTCTTGGTATTGAAACCAAGCTGCCAAGTGTGAGACCATTCCTCCAGTTTTCCCAAATCCTCCTGAAGTACTTTTGCTCCCTCCCCCACATCTACCTTGGCACAAATCTCTGTGTCACCTGCAAAGAGACTGATCTTGCTCTTAATCCCTACTGCAATGTCGGCTATGAAAATGTTAAAAAAAGAACTCATCCCAGCACAGAGCCCTGTGGTATACCACTTGTGACTGCCCTGGATTCAGATGCCTCCCTCCACTACTACCTACTGCTGTCTACCCTGCAGCCAGTTCTCGACCCATCTGACCAGTTTCCTCCCTGCTCCCAGACTCAACTTGCAGGTCAGCCTACCGTGTGGCACAAAGTCAAAGGCCTTGCTGAAATCCAGGTAGGACAAGAAATTGCACCAGTCTTTCCTTGAGTATTGTCTCCATCAGTTTTCCCACAATTACAGTAAGGCTCACCAGTCTGTAGTTCCCCAGTTCGTCCTTGGGCCCACTCTTATGGAGAGGTACCACATGTGCTTCACCTCCAGTCCCTGGGCACACACCCTGAGTTCAGAGAGGTATTGAACAGGTCCACCAATGGCCCTGCCACTACCTCTGCCAACTTTCTCAGCACCCTGGGGTGGACTCCGTCTGGGCTAGATGCCTTTGTCCACCTTCAGAAACTTAAGGCCCTCCCTCACCCTTTCCACTGCGATTTCCCCATCCGTGGTTGCTTCTCCCCCACCCTCTCCCACCTCGCCCTTCCTCTCAGGTATGGGCCCATATCCCTCTCCTTGGTGAAGACTGAACAGAAGTATTCATTAAGTACTTCTGCCTGTTCAGCCCCCTTTTCTACCCACCCACTTCCCCTCCTGATCCTAACAAATTGATCCTTGCTCTTGCTCTTCTCTCTGATATATCTAAAGAAATCCTTTTCTCCATCTTTGATCCCATGTGCTAACCTCCATTCCCTAGCTGCCTTTACCACTCTGCTCACTTCACGTCTCTGAATTTCTTCACATATTCTTCTCTGTCTTCTGCCCTGCTGGATTTCTTGCAGGGCCAAAATGCACTCCTCTTTTCCCTCACCTTGTTCTCCACTACCTCTCCACTCATCCAACTTGGTTTCTTGGTCCTGGCTTTCTTGTTCTGGCTCTTGACACAAGTCTTAGTGGCTTAAGCCAATCCTGCCATGACGACAGCCCATTTTTCTTCCGTGTCCATTTCTGGGCAGATGCTTGCCATATGGCTTTCCAGTATGTGTCCCATCCTGCCGAAGTCCACCCTTTTGAAGTCCAGGACCCTAGTTTTTGTAGTGGCTACTTCCCTACCCAGGTTGACTGAGAACCATACTGTGTGGTGGTCACTGCTTGCCAGAGGTTCCTTCACCCTCACATCCCTGACCTGTTCCCCATCTTCCAGTACCAGGTCTAGTATATTCCCCTCCCTTGTTGGCTCCATTACCTTCTGCGTAAGGAAGCCATCCTGGAATGCTTCCAGTAGGATCTTCTCTCTGGTGCAAGTGATTGCTGGGATGGTCCAATCCACCCTTGGTAGATTAAAGTCCTCCCCACCACCACCACTGTGCTCCCTTTGCCACTATGCCTCATCTGTTCCCCCAGTTCTCTGTCGGTGCCCTCATTCTGGGCTGGAGGTCTATAAACAACCCCCAGACAGATCGTGGTTCCTTTCTGGTTGTGTAGTTGCCACCAGATTACTTCCCACCTGCCCTCCTCCTCCTCTTCCTCCCCATTACATCTGATCCCTTCCCTTACGTAAATGGCAACCCCCACCCTTCCCTTAATCTCTATCTCTCTGGAATAGTTTGTACCCTGGGATGATTAGGCCCCAGTCATGGTGCCTGGTTGCCCACGTTTTAGTAATGGCAGCTATGTCCATCTCTCCCTCTGCCATCAATGCCTACATCTCTGCCAACTTGTTCACCAGGCTCCTAGCATTTAGTGAAATCATTCTCCATGCTGCTCCTATCTTTCCTGCTTCCTTACCCTTCAGTCCAACCCCTATTTCGCCTAAGTTCATATCTATCCCTGTGGTGGGGGGAGATTCATGGAACCCCCTCTCCTGGTGATAACCAGCTCCAATGCCTCCCCCCTTTCTAGTTTAAATGATACCTCTCATTGATGAAATCCTCCAGCTTCTGCTTCAACACCAGTGACCCTGCCCTGAGGTGAAACCTGTCCCCTGCACAAAGATCTATGTTATCCCATATGCTACCCCAGCCCCCCACCAATCCATACCCCATGGTCCCACACCATTCCCTCAGCCACTTGTTGAAGTCGCTGACTCTTCTCTTCCTGTCTGTACTAGCCCTTGGCACTGGCAGAACTTCTGAGAAGGCTACCGCTGTTCCCCCTTTGCTGCATAGTTTTCCCACTTCCCTGAAGCTGTCTTGTACCTCACCTATCCTTCTCCCTTCCAGATAATTCGTTCCCAGATGCACCACAATGTGTGGCTCCCCCCCCAAACCTTCCCCACATATCCGCCCATATGCTGCCCCACCCTACTCGCTGTCATGCCTGGCATGCTTTCACCCAGATTTTACTTTTTCTGGCACCCCCCCATTTTCCCATCTTATACACTTAAGCACTGAATCCCCCATAATTATGATCACACTTATCCTGCTCACCCTCTTGTTGCCCTCCACTCCCTGCCCCCAACTTGCGAGGCCCTCTCATCTCACCTCCCTTTGCCTCCCCCAACCTTTGTCCTATCCTCTCCCCCCCTTGCAAATGTAACCGGGTTACTGATCTCCACCTCCAAACTATTTTCCATCTGTGGAACATCCCCTTTGCACTCACGTGTTGCTTCGTCCACCACGCTACCACCTCTTCTATTACTTCCCCACGTCTTCCCTGAAATGTGGCCTTCCCCCACTCGAACCCCCCCTCCTTTCCCCATCCTTAGCTTTCCCCAGGCTGCCTGCCGCTTCCCCAGTCCTCCTGTCTCCTTCCTTCCCTCCCTCCCTCCTGAGAATTTGCATCACCATCACCTCACGCCACCCCCCCACCACTGTGTCTTCTTGGTGTACTGCCTACTGCCTCCCCACTGTGTACCTTTTCCCCTGTGGCATCCTCTCCCTGCTCCTTCACTGTAGCTTCCCTCCTCTCTGCTACCTGGGCTCCTGAAGTAGCCAACACTGAGAATATGTTTGCTGTGCTAATCTCCTTTCCTTGAATGAGTTCAATCCCCCTTCCCACAGGCTAATAACTTTGCTCCAACCCAGTCATAGTCATGACCCTGTGCATAACCCTCCTCTGGTCATCACTTTCTTCCCTTGGCTACACCCACTTGTGTGGCTCTCCTGCTGTCCCACCTAGTTCCCCTTTATTTTTGCCTGTTTTGAGCTCTTTTGGATGCCTCATTAGTTTCCCCTCCTGGTTGTATTCACCCCTATTCTGTCTCCATGCCTCCAGTTCCCTCATCAACCACCCTATTTCCTGCCTGAGCTAGCCCACCTACCAACACACCCTACAACCCCTTGCCTCCAAGCCACTACCAGGAATATGGCTGCTCCACATCCTTGGCAACATACAACCCTTCCCATCGCTCGCCCTACTTGACTACTTCTGTACATCCTCTCCTCCCTTAACCTGTTCCTACCCCCTCTATGGAACCCTTCTCCCACCTTAGACTCCCCATGTCTGTACAGGAAATAAGTGGCCCTCCCAGTTAGGCTCTTCCCTGTTTACCAGCATGGCCCACTGCCTGCTGTCCTCCTTGCAGACGCTACTCAAGATGCTACACTCCTGCTTTGTGGTGCTCAAGCTTCGGGGTCAATCAAGCTTCAGGGTCGCTTGGTCCATTTTGAAATATAATTGGATCCCAGCCCCGCTATTGGCTGGTCTGAGTCACATGACCACCCCTCCTGTGTATTTCCCAACCTCTCCCTCCCACACTAAGTTAAATGCCCCCTCCTCCCAGTCAAGACAAAAGCAGTTAGACTGTTTAAATCACACAGCACACAGTGCCATCTCATTAAATGCTACCTCAATCCTAAAAGAAAACACAGCACAGAAAAAGTACTTCTTCTAGCTCCAGCTGCCTGCCTCCCTACTTGAAAAGTACAGTAACGTAAGAACTTACCGTTACAGTAGATCTTTGAAAGATTTTATTTTATTTCTTTGTTAACCAGATGGGTGCACTGATCCCAGGGACCGTTTTCAGGCACGGTCCAGGCCATTAAGATGGCACATCAGACGTGATACAAGAAACATATTCAAGAAGGTACAAGTTGGCCAGCCGGTGGCACTGAGGGTTGAGGTGCTCAACGCCACGCCAGCAACCCGGGTTCAGGCCACTGGGGGAGAGGAGCGGAATGAGATGCGAGCTATCAGCTCTCCTCCTCAGGAGGGCTTTGAGGGTCTCCTCTGCGGTTGGCTGCCACCTGGTGGAGGCTGGGTGGCAGCATCACACCGAAGAGCCCTGGCATTAGGCCAGGGGTGGGCAGAAAGGCCATTACTAGAGCCGTGGTGCGTAGGTGTGCCTCCACGTGCATACACAACCACGTTCTGGGGCCTCAAGTAATGGGGCAGAAAAAGTGGAAATGCTGGGGGTCACGCAAGGATGACTACTCCGGGCTGGTTACGGGATCCGCTGGGCCACACACAGCATCCAAAAGTCCCCGGAGTTGGCGAAGGCAGGCCAACATAAGATGCGGCCCGCTGTGGAGCATAAAAACCTATATGGAAAAAAAAAAAGGTGGTAAAAGTACATGAGCACACTAGTAGTAACAGTACGATTAGTGCACAATTAGTGCATGAAGTGATAACAGCAGTGCTGACTCACAATAAGATGTCCAGTACAGTATCAATACTTTATGCAAGTACATATACAGCGAACAGTAAGTCTAGGTGGCAGAATAGGGGCCATCCAGAAGGTCCTGGGCAGGGGAAGCAGTCAGCCCTGAGAGCAGGAGCACATGGCTGATCCTGCAAGGAGGGACTTAAAGTGAGATTTGATGTGATCCCAATGCCCATACAGGGGCAGACAGGCTGTTCTGTAGGACTGGTGCAGCTCAGGAGAAGGCCTTTTGTCCCATCCATGTGGTAACCTGAGGGCACTCAAGCATAAGGCTAGATAAGTTCCGGAGGCTCCTGTAGCAAGGTTAGGCTTGAGTAGGAGGGGGATGCATCTTAAACCCCCAGAGATTTGTCCACAAGGCAACCCAAGAGGTAGTCGCAGGGGGCCTGAGGGGGGGGAACCACGCAATCATTTGGTAGAGAGTGCAGTGGCGAGCTGAGTAAGGTGCCAGCCAGAAAAACCTAAAAATGTCATTGTAGGCTGTGTTCAGACTGCTAAGCCCAGAGGATGTGGTCATAGTGTATATGGTGGAAAAGTAGTCCAGTAAGGGGAGTAAGGTGCCCTGGGCACCAGAGTTTTAAAACTGCATTAAAAACCTATCTCTTTGACCTGACTTTTGGTAACTGAAGGGTTTATTTTTTTATGTGGTTTTATATTGTTTTGTTGGAATTTACATAATGCATGTAATTTTTATTTTATGTATTTTATTGTACAGGAGCCTTGGTTTTGGAAAGGCGCCTTTTTATAAATAAAAAACTGATTGATTGATTGGGTGATGGCATGCATAGACTCTAGGGTCGGGCAATCTTTAAGCCTGTATCAGACTCCTAATGTCTAGTTTATGCACCATACTGTAAGTTCAATGTGGTCATCGAAGGTTAGAGCAGGATTGAGGGCGACTCCTGAGGCATCTGAGGTGGTCACTGTCTCAGGGGGGGGGGGGCACCATGAGGTGATAGGATTGTAAGAGGGTTTCCGCCTGGTCTGGTAAGCCTTGGTTTGGATCCAAAAAGCATGGCTTTGGTCTTTTTGGCACTTACCAGAAGCCGGTTTGTGAGGAACCACTGATGAATAGCACCATAGTGGTTTGTTAGAGTAATAGAGAGGTTGGCTGATGTTTTGTCACTGTGGAATAGGATTAAGTCATCAGCGTACAGAAGAGAATTGCAGGTGATGCTATTATCTTTTGGAAGGGAGTTTACAAATAGGAAGAACAGGATCAGTCCAGGGATTGAGTCTTGGGGGACCCCAGTGAGAACCTCCCAGGAGAGAATGCTATGACTGGAAAGGCAGTTTCAAAACCATGTGGTGGCTGGGGCAGAGAAGCCAAGGCAGCTCAGTTTGTTTAGGAGTATACCGTGATCCATCACTTTGAAAGCCTTGGTGAGGTTCACAAAAACAGCACCCATGAGCTTGGCTTCATCCACTTCGCTTAGGACACGGTTAGTAAAGCAAGACGGGGCTATGGTGGTACTATGGCCTTTAATGGCTCGAAATCATAAATGACATGTATGGAAAAGTTCACAGCAAGGATGCATGACAAGGAAGAGCAGTTCAGACGCAGATGGCAAAAATGGGTACTCACACTTCTGAATTCAGCCCAGAATTTGTACCGTAATAAGGAAAACAAAGCAAGAGAAGGTCTTTAAGCAGGACACAACAGAACCAAATACGGGTTGGGGGGAATCGCTGCGAGACTGGGAAAAATGCCAAGATCAAAGAGAGACAGGCATTGGAGTAGAATAAGGAGACAAAGGATTCCAGTGGTACTGGTGTAATAGCATTGCAGGGTGACAAGCCCCCTTCTTATGACAAACATGGATGGAGTCTATATAAGGTTTGGACAGTTGAGGTAAAAAAAAAAAACAAAAAACAAAGGGAGGTGGCAAAAAAAAAAAAAAAAAAAAAAACACGTTTTTCCTGAAATGGTAGTAAGGAATTATGGAAGTCTTCAAAATTAATGAACTGCCAGCAGAGAAATTTTGAGATAAGAAATGAAAGTCAGCAGTGTAAGGTACCAAGATTGTAAGCAATATATACATGTAGCTCTGGAACAAAAAGCTATAGGTATGCATTTTTTTACTGAATGGTCTCCAAAAAAAAAGTTTAAATACAAAAAATAAAAAAGGAGGCAGGGAGAGTTTCTCTAACACGAAATTTAAGTACCAAGCTGGGACATGATTGCGGATTGGAGGCTTCAAGAGCAGGATGCCTCCCAAAAATGTGTGAGATATGTCCAGTTGAGCCACAGTGCAGTCACTGACAGGTACATGGTAAGCAGAGATGGCCGAGAGATGTACCTTGATAGAGGAGCACTTCAGCCCAGAGTCTGAGAGGGAGAGCAAGTACTCCAAGATTTGGTTCACCAGACAGGTGAAGGGGTCTAAGTGGTGCAATACAGCCCACAAAGCAAAAACACTTCCACTTCATGGAACAGGTGGCCCTGGTTGATAGTTTCCTAGCCGCCACCAAATCATACCCCACCCTAGAGGATACCTCAAACCTCGCTATGGCTATGTCCTCAGGAGCCAAACGTGAAGATGGAGAAATTGGAGGTCCAGATGGACCAGGGTGCCCTGTTCCTGGGACAGCAAGCCTGTGCACAGGGGCAGGGGCACCTGAGGTTCCACTGCCAACTGCTGAAGCAAGGGGAACCACATTTGAGGAGGCCAGAAACAGCAATCAGGATCACAGTTGCCCCTTCCATCTGAAGTTTCATCAGAACCCTCTGAACGAGCGGGAAATGAGAGAAGGCATACAGGAATCAAGTGAAGTGGGGACGCAAAAAAGGTCCAATTCTGGACGACCCCACCGGTCAAACAGATCTTCTACCATCGAGGTCAGGATTTCCCACTCTTGAGCCCATGACTGAGACCAGCTTAGGCTGTCCACCAAGACGTTTTGGTCACCAGGAACGTGGATGGCTGAGAGCTTAAGGCCGTGATCTATTGTCCAATACCAGACCCTCATTACTTCCAGGCACAGAGGATATGAATGAGTCCCCGTTTGTTGATGTAATAAACCACACTGGTGTTGTCTGTCTGAAGCAGCAGTGTGCCATGGGAGAGTTGGGTCTGGAAGACCTGTGTTGGCATACAGAACTGCTCGCATCTCCAAGACATTTATGTTGAGTCCCGTCTCCACTGTGGACCACATCCCTTGGGTCTGGTGGTACCCAGGTGAGCCACCCAGTCGAGGCCACAGGCATCTGTTGTGACGATTGGCTGTGGGGGTGAAATGAAGAATGGTACCCCTCTCAGGAGGTTGTTGGGCTCTAGCTACCACAACACCTTCTTGACTGGGTCTGAGTCCAGGACTGGATGCTCCAAGTTCTTTGTATGCTGGTCCCACTGGACCCACAGCATCCACTGAGGGGAATTCTCATATGCAGACTGCTTAGGGGAATGGCCACAGACGCAAGTCTCAGGAGGCACAGAAAAACATGTGCTAGGACGTGGTGGCTGAAGTAGAGCCGTCAGGCTTGATCCATCAGGCGCTCCACCTGTCTTGTGGAAAAAAGGCCATCCCTAGTACAGCCCCAAAGTACTGAAGTCATTGGTGGGGTGGGGGTCAAAAAAAAGACATGGGCAGGTTGACTATGACCCCCAAATCCTGGAACAAGCCGCATGTATGACCAGGGTTTGGAGAAAGTGCTCTCTGGATGGCACTACTAGCAGCCAGTCGTCCAGGTCAGGAAACACACAGAACCCCTACTGTCCGAGCGAAGCTGCCACCACTGCCAGGCACTTGGTGAATACCTAGAGAGCTGAAGATAAGCCAAACAGCAGAGACCTGACCTGGAAATGGGCTCCCTGAAAGTGAAATCTGAGGAAGCTTCTGTGGGAGGCGCATATCTTGATGTGCAGATAGGCATCCTGCATGTCCAGGGAACGAATCCAGTCCCCTTGGTGTACCGGGCAGCACACTTCAAATGGTGACCATCCTCAACCATTTGTATTGTATGGGTAGGTTCAGCTCGTTGAAGTCTAGAAGGAGCCGGAGATCCCCCGTGCATTTGGGAACCAGGAAAAAGCGTGAGTAAAACCTTTTCCTTGCTGGGAAAGCGTAACAGATTCTATGGCCCTTTTGCAAAGCAGAGTATGGATCTTTTACCAGATTAGAGGGATGTGACCGGGAGGATACGAGGACAGAACTTTAGGTCTGTCCTGAGGCCGCTCCAGAATTTCTAGGGAGTGTCCATACTCTATGAGCTGCAGCACCCAACTGTCTGAAGTTATCTCCTGTCACCTGTCCAGATGCGACCCCCTATGGCCACCTCCTGAGTGCCTGGAGGGAAAGAGTCTGGCAAGAAGTCATGAAGTGGGGCAGCCACAGCCGGGGCTGTGGGACCTCCCCGAAGCCTTTGTCGGCAGAGGGGGCAGGGGTGGCAAGGCAGGGCACATACCGCTACTTTCCTTGAGATTTGTCAGGTGCTCGGGTTTTCTTGTGGGTAGCGTGATTTAAGGGCGTCTTCTGCTCAGACTTTGGTTGCGTGTGATACATGGAATGGACAGACCTCAGAGTGCATCCAGACGCCTGTATTTGGGACAGGACATCTTTAACATACCCTCCAAACACTTTGTACCATCCAAAAGGGGCATTTATGACAGACAACTAGATGTCCTGGAGAAACCCAGACACTGTAAGCCGAGTGCGGGCGCATGTATATGCCTGCCAGCACTGCCCAGGCCGACGCATCTACGGCATCATAAGCTGCTTGGATCAAATGGGTACCGACATCTCAGGCTGATTTGCGAGTACCCAGGGCTTGCTGCTTGGCAGGGTCATCAGGGAGGGATTGGACAGCATCCCTGGCCTGTTCCCACAGGGCATTTTGGTACTGGAGCATGTGCACCAAGTAATTGAGGATGCGACTGCCAAGGTGACCAAGGCAAATGCCCACTTGCCCAGCAGGTCCAACCTACAGGACTCCTTATCAGGTAGCAGGGAACTGAAATGCTTAGGCTATTTGGTAGAGTCATGAGCAGCATTTATTCTTTTATTTTTTAAATAGTATTTTTGGCTTTTTCCAAGTTTTCTCCCACCCCACTCATGCATGTCCCCGACGTGATGTACACATGTGGAGGCATGCGCATGCACATCTTGCAGGACGCCCCACCCTACCGGTCGCCTGGTACTGCCAGCAGTCATCACCGAACCTCCATTTGGTGATGGCAGGACTACAGGCAGGCGACCCCCTGTGGAGGAGAGAGCACTGCTCAATCCTGCTCCCACCCTCCCTCGCAGTGGCAGCCCGTGACCAGAGGTCGCTCCCAACCCGGGTCACCGGTGAAGCATTGGGCAAGGTGTCCAGTGCCAATGGGAAGGCCATGAGCAGCATTTATCACTGCAGAGTCTGCTTGTGCCTGCTCCCTGAGAAACTGTTTACTAGCCAAGGCATGATATATCCTATCAGCTTTTCTGGACATGACTGGGGCCAGACTGGCATCCTCGTAAGCATCTATGTGTGGAAGGACCACCAACAGAGGGGTCTCCATCTGGCAAAGATAAGTAGCAAGCCAGTGCCGCTCCAGGTCTTGCTCCTCCATCTCAAACACCATGGACTCCTAGATATGTCTCATGATGGCTATAAAGGAAAGGTCATATGGTGGGGATTTGGGGACATAGCTAAGGGTCCCTTCCACTTTAGAGGAGCCCGTGGAGGGTGTGAACGAGCCACTGATGTCACCTTCATCCTCATCAGGCCAAAGTAGGTCTGGACGATACTCATCCCCTTCATCTGTGGGCCTCCGGGGGGGTGTGAGAGTCTGTCTAGAAGGCAGCGTCTGTCATGGGAGCACAGAAGTGGATGGTTCCAGAGAAGGTCCCTGGGAAATGAGAGGTAATGGACTCTGAGGAGGGGAAATCTGCAATCGCATAAAGCCCCAAGGCGTCGGTCAAGCAGGTGCTGGGTAAGAGTACACCAGCATGGACACTGAGGTGCCGGCTGAGGGTAAACCGATGTTGGCCCTGCAGGTGCGGGCTGCAGATAAGATTGGTGCAGACTCAACGGGT
Source organism: Neoceratodus forsteri (assembly GCA_016271365.2). Lineage (NCBI taxonomy): Eukaryota > Metazoa > Chordata > Ceratodontiformes > Ceratodontidae > Neoceratodus > Neoceratodus forsteri. Next base: position 864,060,584 of record CM028136.1, read on the forward strand.
CCCAGTTGAGGCAAGATCGATGAAGGCCCAACAGGCACTGGTTGCGGTAAGGCCAGCGAAGGTCCCACAGGCACCGACTGAGGTAAGCCAGGCACCAGGGAAGGAGAAGCCCTGACAGGCAAAAGCGATGGAGGACTCGACCCTGGGGAGGTGTCAGTATCCTGCACCATCAGCCCCAAGGCTGGAGGATGGGCAGCGGACCCAAAAAGGAGACCATTGCCTGGTTTGCAGGTGATGGGCAGGCGTTAGAAGAGGGCCCAGCTTCCGCCAAACCCATGCTAGCTGAAGACATGCCAGCCAAGCCAGCATGCTGTGTGCCTAATGTAAGCAAGGGCCTGAGCAGCAGGGGTTGAGGGCATGGAGCGAGCCCTGACCTGAAAGGCCTCTGCCCGAAACTGTAATAGTGGCAGGAAGTGGTGCCATCAGTAGACCTGTGGGTGAGAGTGCATGCGCAGCAGGTGGGGTCGATGCCCCAGTAGGAGGAAGACCCCTTTGAGGTTAAAGAATGGTGGGGAGACCTCGACCAGGAGGAGGAGGAGGACAAGGATCTATTCCGGTTCTTGTCCCGGTGTTTGTGTGTCCCACTGGCCTTGTCCTTGGACTTTGAAGACTGAAAACCCGAAGACTGGGTCAGATACACAGAGGAGCTCCTGGACTGCAGCACCTGTTTCATGGAGGTGACCTTCCGCTACAGGAGAAAGTTCTCCCAGGTCTGCTGGTGGTGTCATCAGGTGGCCTGGTAAAATCCCTGGAAACCTTACAGGCTTGGACATCGTGGTCTGGGCCTAGGCAGCAGACAGGCAGAATGGCCGTGCTCCTCTGGAATTTGTTTTCTGCAGGCACACTTGGTTTTTGGAGCAATCCAAGGTTGAAGATGGTTCTGAAGACATGAAGGAAAAAAAAAGAAAAAGAACTACAGTGAGATTTTAGAAAGAAAAACGATGAAAGTGCATACAGTAGCGGTTGACTAAAGCTTCGGTGGTTTCCAGAAGTCCAACATGCGTTGGTCGACGACAGGAAAAGAACTGAGGCTATGGGGGCTGCCCACTCTTACAGGATAGGCTGATGTCAGAGGGGATTTTAGTAGTGGGTGGCCCCCACAGGTAGACTGCTAGCTAGAAAGAGTCCGTGTGGTCCTAGTACCTGGCAGCTTAAGTCCTACCAGTGTGGCCTGCTACAAGAGATGCCATCGAAGTAAGACAGTACAGTTAAGGAAGGACTTACTGTAACAGTAGATCTCAGAGAGAGGCTCTTGCAGTAGGTAATAACCATTAGGACTAGAGCCGTCAGGCACTAGGAACACAAGGAAACTTTAGCTAGTAGTGTCTGGCAGAGGACTGCCCACCCGGCGTCACATGACGGACGACAACGTAAAACTATATAGTGAGCGGTCCCCACGACTGCCCTCCAGTTCTCCAGGCGGTGACCTAAGAAGGTATGACAGGAGAAAGGCGTGGGCTCCTGAAGCCAAAGGAAAGGCTAGAAAGAAGCAGCCACAGAAGCAGGGGGAAGGTGGGAGGAAATAATTTACCTACTGCAAGAGCCTCTCTCGAAGATGTACTGTTACAGTAAGTTCTTACATAACTGTAAAATCTTACTTCGAGAGGGCTCTTGCAGTAGGTACTAACCATTAGGACGGAGTCACAAGCAGTGTAATTCAGACAAAGGCTGAAGACGCATGAAGGTCTGCAGTAGGTACCAGATTAAGACAGGAGGGCCTGAAGGACAGCTAGTCCAAAGCCTGCCCTGACCCTAGAGGCAATGTCCAGACTATAGTGTTTGGTAAAGGTGTGGAAAGAGCGCCAAGTGGCTGCCGCACAAATGTCCGTGGCAGAAACATTCCTGAAACAAGCGGTAGATGCAGCCATGCCTCTGGCTGAATGCCCCTTGACTTCCCCCAGGAAGGAGCTTATTATACTCACAATAAAACAAAATGCAGTTTGTTAACCATTTGGATAATCATTGATTGGAAACTGCTGCGCCCTGTCTTTTGGGCATAAAAGAAACAAAAAGTTGATCCGTTTTACAGACTGACTTCGTCCAGTTCATACAGTACAATAACGCAAGGTCCTGTGCACATCCGAGGGTGTGCAGAATGGCCTCCCCTTGATTAGAATGTTCGGGATAATACACTGGTAAGTGTACAGTCTTATTCAAAGTGAATTCAGATACCACCTTAAGTAGAAACTTAGGATTTGTATGCAGAGCCAGGTCTCTGTGGAAAATCAAATAAGGCTCCTTACACATCAGGGCCTGAAGCTCAGAAATCCATCGAGCTGAAGTAATGGCAACTAAAAACAGTACTTTCCAGGAAAGGTAGCACAGGTCGCAACTCGGTGATGGAAGAGTTCTAGAGGGAAGAGGTGGAAGGGGCGAGAATGCATAGCTGCAGTAACCAAAACCTGGGCAACATCACACCATGACTGGGACCTTGCAATCCCTGGATATAAACTATACAGGAGGATCAGGGTAGTCGGGAAGGGGGGAGGGAATAACTTACACAAGGGAGGAAACAGAAGGAGGGGCGGTGGAGGCTTAATGGGTTCAGTTACGGTCCAATAGAGGGAAAAAGTTGAGGTTGGGGGTGGTTTACAGACCACCCAATCAGGATGAGGAGAGGGACACGGAACTGAGCTCACAAATATTGGAAGCTGCAGGAAAAGGAGAGGTGGTAATTGTGGGGGACTTCAACCTGCCCAAGGTGGACTGGAGCATACCATCCACAATATGCGCTAGGAGTCAGGTAATCCCAGAAGGACTGCAGAGTGGGTTCCCAACTCAGGGCGTCACTGAACCAAGAAGAGCTGAGGCAATTTTTGATCTGCTGCTCACAAATGGGGAGCATGCACAGGAAATAATGGTCACAGAGCCACTGGTTGGAAGTGACCATTGCAGAGTGTGGTTCCAGTTAGATATGGGCAGGGAAAGCATCCCGACTAAGACCAAAATCTTGGATTTCAGGGCAGCAGACTTCAGGAAAATGGGCGAAGTACTAAGGAGCCATCAGAGCAGATATGGGGGTGGACCAAAGGTGATCAATCATTAAGGAAGGAATACTGGTTGCCACAGACAAGTGCGTTAGGCTCAGGGGGAAGAACACAAGTGCCAAAGTGCCTAGCTAGTTCAGTTCTGAGGTTGCCCAGGCAGTAAGGGAAAAGAGGTTGGCCTATAGAAAATTCAGGAAGATCAAGAGAGAGGCGGATAGGGAAAATTACCTAAGGTTGGCTAGTGAGACAAATAAGGAAGTCTGGCAAGCAAAGGTACAGAAGGAGCGTCAGATACAGGGTTTTAAATAGTCAGTATCGCATCGCAGTTTGCGATGCAAACCAGCTGGTCATGCTAGTCAAATTGAGCCTGGATCGCAAAAATGTGCGATCCATTTTTCTAAGGTTTTTTTTTTCTACTATTATTTTAACGTGCAGTCCCGCGTAGTGCCTGCCAGAACATGAGGAAGCAGTCGGCAAACACGCAGCAAAGTAACAATTCTGTACATGTTGTAGTAAGAGGAGATGGAGGGACTGAGTGAGCTGGCGAGCAGGGACCGCAAGTGAGCAATCAAGCAGGCGGGCGTGGAAACAGACCACCAGTGCCATTGGAATCAGCCAACAGATCACCAGGTATATTTAAAAAAAAAAAAAAAAAAAAAAAAAATCAGAACAGTTCTTCTGACTATCACAACTACAAGAGTGTGGTGCTAATCAAAAAGGGCAGCCCGCCCTACAGAAACAGTATATCCAAGAAGCTTATAGCACTCGCAGGGATGAAAGCACAGTGACTAACAAAAACATGCAATTTCAAATAAGTTTAATGTGTGCCTAAAAATAAGGGCAATAAGATCTGTAGCAGGAGTTCGTAGAAAGGCCCTTGAGCAATGGCTTGCAACACTGCACCAGTGAAGGGCAGTGTTAGTACAGACAGAATGCTCTCTGCCACTGCTGTGTTTACTATATGTTTGCCATTGCTCAAGCGCCTTTCTGCTTTAACTCCTACTACAGAGCTTACTGTCCTTATTGTAAGCATGCAATAATTTGAAATTACTGCATTGTGTTGTTAGTGTGCTTTCATCTATCTCTACGAGTGTTATCTTGTATCTGCATGTTGGTGTGTATCCCTCTGTGATGGCCACGGTCCCTCATTTTTTTTTTGTTTATTTATTGAAGTTTTCAAGTAAAAACAGTACTGAGGTGTAACAGTTGATCCTTGTAACATGTCCAGTACAGAAATAAATAATCTTCTCTATAACAATTTCGCAGGATAAAAACTGCTACAATTAGAATGGTAATGTATATATAGTTAGTGATCAGTATCAGAGACAGAGCATTAGGTAAAATCAAAAAAATATATAAAATGTCCATAGTTCCTATAAAAAAAAAAAAAAAAAGCACAATATATATGTTGAATGTAGGATCCATACAAGCTACATAACTTTTCATGTTTTCCATCTGTCACATTAAAACACTGATATTCAAGAGACAAAAGTGGGATCCAAAGGTTAAATGTAAAACACCTTTTTTCTCTACTTCAATTCAAATGGTTCCATCCTATCTAGCAATCAGTCTAATATATATATATATATATATATATATATATATATATTGCAAATGCATTAGTTAGGGTTGTTCCACAGCGACAAAAGTGAAGAAATTCGCTGTTAGGGTTGAAAACTCTAACTCCGAATTCACCCCCCCAGCACCACACACACACAGACACACACATGCAAGTATGGGGGAGGACCAAGTCAACACAACCAATGACAGACATCCAGCAGCAGGTGACAGAAATAACAAACAATTGTCTAAATGTACTACGAGACATCCCCACCCACCTGACCAGGTACTGCATGCTCAGTGGAGATCAACAGCAAAACTGAGGCCATGTACACCAAACGTACACATCCCTGATTGCAGCTGCACACAACGTACTACACTTAGTAGTTGCATGGCCTTACCTATCGATGCCCCACACCAGAACACACCACATGTGGTGGGCCACCTGAGCAATAGAGTTCAGCAAAACCAAGGAGTTGTACAGGTATAATATCTCTGATTATAACAAGGGTTTGAGAAATGCAGCTTTCTAACGGACTGTAAACATTGCAACAGCCTTATGTTTAGTTTTTATTAACATACATGTAGAGCCTAACCATATGATGAACATGGTTTAATGTTGTTTAAAAAACAGTTTTATTATGACAGCAATAAGCCACTCCCAGGTATTATGTTAATGGTCAGTTTATCACTGTCTAGCGACATGTGGCACTCGGCTATGCCTCATTCAACATTAAACCCCTACAGGGTGCTTAACAGACCATTTAACATAAGTGTTGGTCATGCCTTATTGCTTAATTGTCTTTATGAGTAGATACTCTCCCTCTGCTAGGCACTGCAGCAGCTTTGCAACACAGTGTCCCACCCAGTTACACCATACACTGTCTAGTTACTGGTGAATGGCTGTGAATATGAAATCATGAAGATGAACAGTGTAACTTGATCATTACAGTCATCGAAACCTTAGTGTGATTATAACTGACAGAGTCAGTGATAGAGAATAACCCCTGCTGTCCTAGTACACTTACCCCATTGTGAGTTAAATCAATACTAAAAGACATTCTGTTTATATCTACACCATACCTACTTGATTCCTGTTGTAACACAATTAACATAGTTATCACTTTGATAGCATCAGTGACAGAAGTGTGGCAAACCCAAACACTAGGCATACAGCCTGAGTATGAAACAACTGTAAAAAAAATTACACTGTGTCCATAAGTGGCATAGATCACTCACTGCAACAATAGTAAATGTATTACTATTTGAATAAGTTAGTCATCAGAGATGCAATGAGATTGTCTTTATCAGGTACAACATACTCAGTAAGTGCCTACATGAAAATCTATCCTATATACATCTCCGATACAGGTACGTCATTGTTGCCTCAGTAGTGCTATGATATTTAGAAGTTGCTTGGCCTGATCCATGCAATTACACTGTTTCTTACAAAGAATACTTACTGCATCTTTAGTATTGAAACACACTGAAGGTCTATGTATGTACATCAGCAGTACACCTTCATCAGTAAGAATGCATCTGATACTGGCGATACAATTTGTAGCAGCGTTGAACAGGCAATGCTTTTCCATACGTTTACATCAGCCTCTCTATCTTGAGTAAACCATTGCAGTAAATGTACTACTATGTAAATCACCTACTAAATTTAACACTACTTTTATCTTGAGCATGCTAGTGTCTTGTAGTTAATTTATGTACTTCTCTTAATTAATGTATACTCACTAGTGTTAAAACCTTTCTACAACTGTCATCATGCACCTTCAGCATTTATATTGACTAACGGCACAGTACCAGTTGTGGTGTGGTGTGGTGTGGGGCATCGTGGAAGTAAGGCCATGCAACTACTAAGTGTGATGCGTGTGTGCAGCTGCAATCAGGGATGTGTACGTTTGGTGTACATGGCCTCAGTTTTGCTGTTGATCTCCACTGAGAATGCAGTACCTGGTCAGGTGGGTGGGGATGTCTCGTAGTACATTTAGACAATTGTTTGTTATTTCTGTCACCTGCTGCTGGATGTCTGTCATTGGTTGTGTTGACTTAGTCCGCTCATATGAATATGTGTCTGTGGTGCTGGGGGGTGAATCGAGTTAGGGTTTTCAACCTAACAGCGAATTCCTCACTTTGTCGCATGGAACAACCCTAACTAATGCATTAAATGGAGATTTTGCCTCTAATTTCCCTTCTTTCTGAGAATGATAACGAGAAATAGTGAGGTAATGTCGGCGGGCCCCAGCTCCTACACATGTCTTGTGGCATAGTAACAGGAGCAACAGCGCAAACAGAAATGCTAACAGTGGCACACATTGGTAACCAAGCGCGAATGAGAACAGGGTAACGCATACCGTGGCG